>VWZZ01000930.1:22586-39840 GCA_013399095.1 Psophia crepitans | reverse complement strand
ACTTGGGAAGACAAACGCCATCACTCCGAACGCCGCTGCCCCCCCCTTCCTCTTCCTCCCAAGCCCCTTATAAACCGAGCATGACGCCATATGGTATGGAATGTCCCTTTGGTCAGTTGGGGTCAGCTGTCCGTGCGGGGCGGTGCGAGAAGCAGCAAAGGCCTTGGCTCTGTGTGAGCATCGCTCAGCAACAGCAAAAACATCTCTGCACTATCAGCGCTGCTTCCAGCACCAATCCCAAAACACAGCCCCATACCAGCTACTGTGAAGAAAATTAACTCTCTCTCAGCTGAAACCAGGACACTTGGCATCACACTAAGGAAGAAAACCTCACCATAAGACCCCGCACCTCTTTGCACTGGGAAGCATGGCAAGGCATCCCAAGTGATTCTAGCGTCATCCTGGTACAGCTACAGACAGATGGACTACCTCATTCCAGACTGGGCAATCACCCCAATGCCATAGCAAGCAAGGAGATTAAGCCACAATTAAGCATTTGACACTATCCCGCATGACATCCTTGTCTCTAAATTGGAGAGGCATGGATTTAGCAGATGGATCACTCAGTGAATAAGGAATTGCTAAACAGTCCCAGTGGAGACTTGTGACGTGTGGCGTCCCTCAGGGGTCAGTACTGGGACCGGCACTGTTTAACATCTTTGTCAGCGCCACAGACAGTGGGATCGAGTGCACCCTCAGCAAGTTTGCCAACGACACCAAGCTGGGTGATGCAGTCAACACACTGGAGGGAAGGGATGCCATCCAGAGGGACCTTGACAGGCTTCAGAGGTGGACCCATGCGAACCTCATGAAGTTCGGCAAGACCAAGTGCCACGCAGCACATGGGTTGGGGCAATCCTGGGATTGCTCCCTGGCAGTGTTCAAGGTCAGGTTGGATGGGGCTTTGGGCAGCCTGGTCTAGAGGAGGGTGTCCCTGGCCATGGCAGGGAGGTTGGAGCAAGATGATCTTTAAGGTCTCTTTCAATCCAAACCATTCTATGGTTCTATAAATGCAAAGGCTTAATACCTCGGATCCAAAGCTGCACTTAACTCAGCCAGCCTTCCCGGAGCACGGCACAGCACAACTGAAGTGACCCTACACTGCTTTTTCCATACGTACAGCTAAGCACTGCTACATTGTGCTCACCAGCTCTTATACCATCCATATTTTTCTCTGTAATGTAATTCTAAACTGACCACCATCAAATACAAGAAAATTAACTCAACTAAGGCCTGTTTTCGACCAACAACAAGTTTAAACCACAGTATTAGGAATGAGAGATACCGAACCCACCTAAACACCGATTTTAAAAAAAAACAACACACCTACAAGAAAATAAAAGCAAACGCATAGTTGCTCTTTTCAGTTTCTATTCATGCTTGCATAACTTGGAAAACAGCAGAAGATGGTAGTGTCCTAGCACACACACATTTGGTTTTAAATAAACTGTTGAGCATTTCGTAATGAAGTTACGTACAAGATGCGCATTCTTTACATAAGTTTTAAAGAAACTTTATGCCTATAAGCTTAAATCAGCCAACACTTACTTTCAGCTGCCAAAACATGTACAATACATCTAGAATTCACAATGAGAGATGAAGAAAGGTAGAAAAATTTCATCTCAAATTGCTCCTGTTTTGCCTACAGAACATAGAAAGCGCCTTATTTAAAGACAATGTCCTATTTTTCTTAGATCATTTTGGCAATATCCATCAGCAACAGACAAGCACACAAATAATTCTCTCAATTAGGCAGTCTATTCAAGAAGTCATACTGCTGTCAAAGACTGTATTTTAGCTCCTCTGGCTACTGTACCAAATTTGAGGGGGGAAAAAAAAAACTGAAAATTTTCAAACTGAAAAGCATGGGAGAATAAATGAGGGGGTCTGCCCTTTTAAAAGAATGCTATTAGTTTGTAATTGTGCTTAATATTACACAATATTTTAAAATTTAACAATATTACATGATCTTCCCTCTACTCAGGATTTCTGTTTGGAGATATTTATGAATTAAAACACAGTGTACTGTATAACTTCTCAGTTCTTCATGAATTGATCTACACTCAGAAGGTTATTCATATACTTTAAATATATGCATACACTGATACACTTTGGCACTTGAGAGCACCCTTAACCAAACAGTTTCAATGTAGGTGGAGGGTCGGGAAGGGGAGGGTGGAGGAGAATATAAAACCCAACATAGAAACTGCATATGCAACCTGATACAAACCGAACAATAAAATAAGTCATCATGTCTTTTGTTGTTCGGAGTAATGAAGGAATAAAATAATTCACATGGGGAATGTAGGGGGGGGTGTACTACTTCTACATCTCATAAAGCCAAATGCTTCCACATTTGCTTCAAAGAATCTTGAGCTCCAAAGCAATGTATTTAACTGCACTGTACTGCTCAGTGAACTACACCACGCTGCTTCTCAACCTCTTCTACCCAACCTTTAGCATGCCCACAGCCCTGCGAACAGATACGTACTTCCACTAAGCTCTCTGGACTGGATACAGTGGTAAACTCAAGGCATGCATCTGAGCTGGCTTCATGAACTGTCACTTCAGATACCATAAACTTAGTAATTTAGATTCAATACTACATACCTTCATAGGTACTCACTCAAGTAATTTCTGCAATAGTATTGGCATCTCACAACCACCCCACCCTGCCCAACTCTTTATTCTCCCTCCAATACTGTCCCCTGAGCTGCAGCCAGTCTTCTTAAAGGGATGCGTGGTAAGCTGGATAAAACTGACTGATAAATAAAAGCACACTTCTGTGATTGTTTGTCTTCTGAAACACAGATTTTGATGATCCCATCCACAACCAAGATGAACTTGTGGGTGTTGGTTGATGAGAAGCTTAACATGAGCCGGCAGTGTGCGCTGGCAGCCCAGAAAGCCAACCATGTCCTGGGCTACATCAAAAACAGTGTGGCCAGCAGGTCAAGGGAGGTGATTCTGCCCCTCTGCTCTGCTCTGGAGAGACCCCAACTGCAGTACTGCATCCAGCTCTGGGGTCCCCAGTACAGGAAAGACATGGAGATGCTGGAGCAAGTCCAAAGGAGGCCACAAAGATGATCAGAGGGCTGGAGCACCTCTCCTACAAGGACAGGCTGAGAGTTGGGCTTGTTCAGCCTGGAGAAGAGAAGGCTCCGGGGAAACCTAATTGTGGCCTTCCAGTACCTGAAGGGGCCTATAGGAAAGAAGGAGAGGGGCTGTTTAGAAGGGCAGGGAGTGACAGGACAGGGGGGAATGGGTTTAAACTAAAAGAAGGGAGATTTAGATTAGATGTTAGGGGAGTTGGAACTAGATGATCCCTTCCAACCCAAGCCATTCTATGATTTCTGGGCACAGCTAGAAAGCAGAAAGGATTTGTTAGGGACTCATATCAACACTGGGAAAAAAACTAGTGCAAGCAATTACACTACAAACAGGCACTGGTTTTATACATTAATTTGCTGTGGAGTGGCAGGCATGTTCTTTAATTGTAAGCTGTTACCAGATACAGATGGCATACAGGTCTCTCAGCCTGAGCAGACGTAATCTTACTAACAGAGGAATTACTAGATATTAAACCCCATCTGAAGTCATCATTGAACTTCTTCAAGCATCTACAACACTTGGGGTTTAGTTTAAAAAATACACCACCAAAAAAACAAACAGAAAAAAAAATACTACCAACCTCATCACAGCCTTCTATGCTTTACCTCAAACTAAGAAAATCTTTGCTTGAGCAGCAGAATTTAGGATAACTTTCATGTTCAACTCAGAAAGCAGAATTTTAGCAATAGAAAGCATTAACAAGGTTTTTCCATAAGCCTGAAAAAAAATCAATAGAATTGCTAGAAAAAAAAAAACAACAAAAAACAGATAATACATTTCAAGTATCAAAAATCAATGCATTAAGCTTAGACCTCATAAAATACCCAAATGATCCTTTATGTTACAGGATTTTACACAGCACAGTACAACAAGATGACTGTTCAATCACAGCTAAGTATTTTTCAGCTGGGTTAAACTAAACTTTATTACTTAGAAACTCTTGGAAATTTACTTTCAGTGTTTTACCTTATGCACTCTAAATGCAAAACATGACAATACCCTCTATGAACCTATCCTAAACCTTTCCAGAGTTAGTCATTTCCAGTAGACTCTTGCTAGAATTATCAAGCACCTGAAAATACACCATCAATAAGGCACATACATATTGCTAGACTTAAAAAAAAAATTACTTGGAAGTTAATTATAAATTAATGCTGTAATCCACCAGACCTGTCTCCTTCATTTATACCCAACTATTAACAGCACAGAGCGATTCATGAAAAAAAAAACCAAACCAAACTGTGGTCAAGAAACCATTCTCTTGGGCTAAATAAGAAAAATTGTACACCGCTGTGATTTCAGAGCTGCTAACTATCTCCACATTAAGTTATGCAAGCTGCAGGGGTGAGGAAAATGACACTCCCAGTACCTAAAAGGGCTTTTTACCTGTGCACACACATACACACCAAAAAAAGAGCAAGCCTAGAAGTCTTCTAGTTGCTTGCTACTCTTTCTGTATTTTCTAAAGCAAAACAAAACATGGTTTTCTTTAAAACTTATCTATGTAAAATAGCACATTCTCATTTCCATGGGAAGAAAAACATTCCCAAGGCCACTGTCAGCTTGTGTATTTCAGATACCAAACTAGATCAACTAAAAAAAATTTCTAAGTCTGAAAGAATACTGTAAGAAAGATTAACAGTTTATTAATAATATTTTACTACAGAAACAACTTAGCACATCTACTCTTTCACAGAATTAGTCTCAAAGAAATAGATGGGAGTAAACTGTAAACTGTGTCATAGAAATGTGGTATTTTAAGTTTACAGTGCAGTTCAACCTATTTTTTAATTAATAAATACCTAAAAATACTCATCTGTGCTTTAAAATTTGCATCATGTTGTTATTCTGTATGCTGAAGTTCTATGTCATTAAAGGATGTTTAAAGTTAGAGAGAGAACTTACATCAAATGCTACCATCAGTTCAACTACCTTCCTCAAATGCTATTTGGTGTCAATTTCACCTGGGAAAACACATCATCTGTCTGCTGTATCAGTGGCCCCTGGTCACTCATTTCCACCTCTACTCATCCTTCTCTACTGTGAGAGCTTAAGTGCTTATGATTCTATTAATCAAACTAGGTCAGGAAAAAAAAAATCTAAATAGCCTAAAAAATAAACACAATTAGTTTTTAAATACAGTTTTTCAATGAAATCAGCTCCACAAACTGGTTTGTTCAGCAGTCACATGAATTCTTGAATCAACACAAGTGAAGCGGGGCAACACTGAAGCAGGAACAAGAGGCAAAGAACTGAAATTGGAGAGGGCAGCACCAGAAGGTTCAACACAAGCGTTTGTCTAGCCACGTCGTCTCTCTGCCACTCAGTTTTATCAGTATAGAAAAAAATGATTCTTAACAAGCAGAAACAGGAAACATTTACTAAGCCATCCATGCCAGCTGTGCCACTCTTCTGGCAGATAAATGCCAACAGGCTTGTATTGGCCTACAAAGGCTTAACCTCTAATGGGCTGTGTTTGGCAGTATCTAAAAGAAAGCAATCAGTTCATGAACTATCTAAGCAGGTAACTTCAAACAGCTCATCTGTCCTTCCTCACTCTGACAGGCTTCAGTGGTTGAGGATGATGTAGGTTAATGAAACACTCATGATCAACTCTAACAAGATTCCATGTTCTGCAAGAATGTTTACAATCACTCATGAGAGGGAAACTGTTAAACAAGCTATTGTCAAAGACAAAACTATTAATTTTAACAAACGATGTAAAGACAAGAATCATCAGCAGCCTCAGATGTACCAAAGCCGTAACACCAAACTGAGGAGTAATGCCTGTGTGTGAAAGCAAATGTCCAGATCTCAGAATACTACTTCTTCCTCCCCTTCAAGTTCGCAGAAAAAACGTGACTTGGAAGTAGAATTAAAAATCTGTGTTTCAATTGCAATGTGGGTAACAACCACACCCAGGCATTTTACCATCAGCCCTAACACCAGTACAGGCTGATGACGGCTGTAGGCTTTCCAGGTAATATGGCAGCATTGAAAGCAGAAGGCCTGCTGCTATAAATAAGCACGCTTTTATTACAAGCAGTCTCATCGTAATTAACCTTCTATTATTGTGATAGTTACTTGCAATTACTATTTGCAACGCTAAATACATTTCAGTTAGTGGAATCCCTTCAAATTAGTAGTCCGTCACTACAATATCGTGGGGTTGTTGGTACACAAACCCCCTTAAAAATTTTTGCTTCCGCTGGAACAGAGTTGTCAAACAAGGCCAGCGCACCCTCCCCTCCCTGACATAACCAATGGTTGCTACCGTATTACCAGTTACCTAACAGAATTTCACTTTGAACAACATTTCAACTTAACCAAAACTAAGCTGCACATTCACTTAACCTATTTGCTTTTGGAAGCTGATGGCAAATACATCCTAATGTACTTCTCAACTAGGACTGGGAAAGGAATAGGGATCTTAAAACGGCATACATTTCCTAGCTTCACTGTTTGTCTGCATTGCTTCAACATCTCCGATAGAATTTCCATGGTAAATACGCTACATTTGATTGAGGTGATCAGTTACTTCAGATCTTTTCTGTGCTCAAAAGAAGCAGTTTCCTAACTGGACCAAAATCGCTCATGCTGGCTTGATAAGCACCAGGCAGGCAGGGAAGAAGAGGAACCATGCATCCAGGCTCAAGGGAAAGGAACAAAGCCTCTCCCTCTCAATGTCAGCAAAGCATAAGTTGGAGCATATTATCCATGTGCCTTAGACTAGAACAATTATCTGTGCTACCATGTAAAACACACTATTCACGCTACATATTTTTTTCTTTACAAGCTTTGCACAATCAAAGAAGTTAATGTGGTAAACTACTTCTGCACAAGTAGCTTTCAAGAAGCCTGTTTCCTGCTATCTGTAAATCAACTGAAGATTGCTCTGAAGAGGGGGGAGAACAGCAGTGAGTGGCAAAACAGCAGCAGCAACCATTTGTAACTTGTCTACATTAGTTGCCAGTGCAAGATGATGTCTGTAACAAAAAAAAGCTAGTTTTTTTCAGTTCAGTCCTGCCTAACACATCTCACTACAGTCATTCACAACTACATATATTCAGTTAACAATGGTTATTTTCCATTTCCTATTATTAGAACAAGCCTAAGGCATGGTCCACTTATTCTTAGGAAAATTATTTAAGAATACTACATGTAGGCTCCCAAACTCCTAAAAGAGACTCTTTAAAACATGTGTCATGTTTTCACCTGTTTCTAGGCCTTATCAAAATTGAATGAGTCACTTCAAGAATTTCAACCAATACATGAAAGAATTCCTTGAACACAGTGATTTCTTACACAAATCAGAGCTAAACCTGGATGATCACAGAAGTTAAGCACTATTCTAGCCCTTTTACTGAGACATGCTAATCTATGCTAAATGAAAGCACAAGAGGCAAGGGACAAGACTCAGCAAGGGATTTCATTTCAATATGGGGAGAAAATTCTTCACAGCAAGTGAAATCCAGGTATAGGAATGCTTTAAGCAAAGAGGTGATTGGATATCCATTCTTGAAAACATTTTAAAGTGGTCTGGAAAAAACAATTTCGGTGTTGGCCTTGCCCGCGCAGGAGACTGGATCAGGTGACCTCTAGACATACCTGCCAACCTAAACTATTCTACAAGTCAATACAACTCTGTACTGGGCCGGCCACCTCAAAGCCAAAGACCATGCTAGTTTTAAAGCTAATGCTATGGAGTTTGCTTGCCTTTTAAATTCCAGTTTGATATTTCAGAACATGAAAACAACCACCACTGCATTCTAAAATTCTTGGGCCACAGGTATAATTTGGAGAACACTACTACTATTAAGAGAACAATATTTTGTGAATTACATGCTTAAGAGCTTAATCAGACTGAATTCTTCAGTTTGGTGTGTAATCAGATTGTTCTAATCAGTAGAAGCATTTGTTATGTTACAGTGTCCTTTAACAACTCCATCAACTATTAGTTCACACACTCCTTTCCACTACTATTCCATGTGTTTGTTCATTTGAAAGAGGCCTTCTCTACTTAACAGCAGAGTTGGAGCCTTCATTTCTACCTCTTAGAAATCATAATTAAAAAAGATCAGAAAGCTCTTCACTAATTAAGTATGTAGTCTAACTAGAGTGCTACATACTCTCCATAAACTTACTATGATTTTTAAAATGTATTTAAAAAAAACATAAAGGGGCTGTTTTTTCAAATTAGTTGTCATCTTATCCTAATAGGGTTCTGCTTCTCTTGTAGCCCAACCTCTGTGCCTTTGAAGTGTCACTCTTTTCAGACCTTTTACTTTCTGTCGTTTAAGTGACTACAGCCCTACCTTGCACTTGGTATACTTAAGATCAGGAGCTAGATATCTACCCTGGAACATTAAAAGGATGGTTGTTTTTTCGGTGGGTTTTTTTTTCAGACTTCAATTTAATTTTTTTAATTTAACTTAAAGACATTTTAGAAGATATCAATAAAGCAAGTAGAGAGGTACATGTTACAATAACCAACTACACCATGACCTGCTTCCCCACAACTTGAAAGATGTGCCTCCTCAATTACTTCTTCTCACACACAGTGGTTTTTGGGTCTTGTAACTATTCCAGCAGCTCCTTAAGCTAATAGCTTCCAATTGATACTTCAGGGTATTAAAGATTATTGAGATGCTTTTCTGTATCAAACTCAAAAACAATTACTGGGGAGAAACACCACTTAAGGCTGCAGACACAGACATATCAACAGACAGCAGCAGATCCCTACCCAAGCAATGTCATTGCAACTAACCACAATTCAGAAGACTCACTGCCATATTTACTCTCTGCTCCAGTCAGTAACGTAATTACATACATTTTTTTACAGTACAATCCTCCATTGTACCCCTAGACGTTGCTAGGGAATGCTCCTATCTTAGATATTAGGAATTCTAATCTTCAATCCAGTTTCCAGATTTAGTACGAGTCCCTGTATTCCCTCCCCATACTTAACTCCTGACTTCTGTTTGCCTTGATCACAACATCTAGCTTCCCTCATCAATTATTGTTTCTTGCCTGTTTTTAACAGTTAAATGAATCTCTGAAAACACACTTTCTCATTACAGCCCAAACATACCAGACAAAAACTGTACAGAGGATCAGATGGCTTAGACTTTCAAGCATCACCCCTACTTTATGCTGGCACTGCTACAAAAAGAAGCATTTTCACCTGTGACTTGCTTCTGCACCTGTGCTATCATTCCCCTCCTGAAATACATAAGCATTTTTGCAGCCAAACTCTGACAGAAGCGACGAAGTCCGCTGGCTGAAAATACCTCGCTACTTTTGACTGAAGAGAAGCGTCCAGCCACTCTGTCCCCACTTAAAGACACTGTGAACTATGGCCTTAGGACATTGAATTTTCAGTTCCTTGTGAGAGTACTAAATGCCTAAGCCTGCAGATCAATTTCTGGATGTGCTCAATTCATACCACTTATTATTTGAAATGCTCAGCTCACACAGTAAATCAGAGCAGTTCAGCTACTGATACACAAGACGGGAGGGAAACAAGTCAACTCTAGGGCTTGCAGAGCTCACATTTTCTTCAATTATATTTCACATTTTTTTTAAAATAAATATTAATTTGCCTCCTTAGTATTCTCTGTCTTGGTTTCTCCCCTAACAGTTCATTCACATAGACAGTTTAATACTATGTTGCTTGAGTATTCTTTGCAGAAATTCCTACCAGCATTATAAACCGACCAGGCAGATATTAGAAATTCCAACTCTTCACCAAGGACAAGGAAAGAAAGGGAAGAATGAGGAGCCAAACACTTGGATATTAAAAGAGAAGGAAATGTTCCTTCACTCCCTTTTGCTTCCTGGAAAAACACGAGGAATCTTAATTTATCTTCTTGCTGCTTTTACATTAGAATTTTTCTGGGTTTGAAAACTACCAAAGCAAAGCAACTACCAGGTATTCAACATCCCCTGGCCAGCATGTTAAAAACTTTGCAACTCAGAGTTTATAAACAACTCCAGAAATACTTCAGAAAAAATGGCCACAATTGTCTATGGTTCTCAATATCTAAAATAATTTTAATCTATTTACTTCAAAAAAATTAAATAAAAAGGGAGAAGGGGGGGGGAAAAAAAAAAAGGCAAGAACTCACCTGGTCCTGACAAAATCCCCCAAACACTGTAAAAGTTTTTGGCACTAACTATAGGTTGATTAAACATGAAGTACCAAAGTAAAATCCAACGATGGAATTGTTCTAGGAAACAAGCTTATTTCAGACTTTCTACCAGCCATAAAGAAGGAAGAGGGCATCAGTTTGATGACTTTTTTTTCCCTAATAGTACACTGCCTTTAATTTATTTTGACATGATCTCATTTTGTGGGAATTTTCTTCATTTAGAACGTTTACTCTTCACGAAACAATGGTATAGGTACTTCTCAGTTTCATTCTCTTCAGTAGAGAAAAATAATTTATGTCTGTTAATTACAAAACAAGATTTCAGTACAAATAATTCAATTTCCAACACATTTCCTTAAACAAATACAAGAATAGAACCAAAAAGTAGTGTAGCATAATTTGCTTTCAGACAACCCTTAAAAGAAAAAGGCAAACCCTTATTAGAGTGTTCAATGAGTCTGTATATGCAAGCCTGCAACTTTCAAAGGTATTCTTCCCTTCAAAAATATCTTTCTCTCAATCCCTGCAGCTTCAGGATTTAGAGAAAGACAGGCATTAAACAATTACTGAATACCATGTAAGGAGTAGGAGTAACCATTTCAAAGAGAAATTTCTAAATTCCCCATATTTTTGCTTTCTTCCAGAACATTTCAACACTTGATACTTTTAGAAAAATACTACTTTGGAAATAAAAATAACAAATTCAAGTACTCATCCAGTTGGGTGAGGAAAAAGGGAAAGAGAGAATGGGGAGATCATAACCAAGTATTCTGTATTAAAGATCAAACCAAAATTGGCACTAAGTGAAGTCAACTGACATCCCACTTCAGTTTGGGTAATATTAGCAAAACACTGCATAGCCAGTAATGAAACTATTTGCTTTTTACTTGGATATCTACATGTATAAATACTTTTAACTATGCCTGTATGCATGAGTAAGAACTATTTGGATCAAGAACAAATAAAGCATTTTAAAACTCCAAAGGGCAGAACGGCAACAAAAAGTATCAAGCCCGATTTTTCTCGTGCTTTTTACAAGTCACGATTAAAGCCATCTCACATTTCTTACATAAGACCAAGCCTGGCTATTTGTCAGGAGAAAGTAAAGTTTTATGCATAAAACTTGAACTTCAGCTTTGAGTTGTTCAAATGCATACCTCTGAATTTCTCCCTTCACACTCATTCACAGACACCCAGAGAAATTAGATGGCTCACACACACATTCCAAATAACCTCTGATGCCTAACACCTCCATCTCTTAAAATTTAGCTTCTTGATATCCTGGATAAATCTGGCAGAAAAAGTAACACTTGCTGGGAACACTTAAGGCATGTCTCCACAGGCAAATTAATTTAGGGTGTGAATTTGAAGTTCACTGACTATTCCACCCGAACTTGTTTTGTGGACACACCTTTTTTTACTCTAAAAAACTCTAAAATAGCCACAGGTTCTTCAGCTCAGTCCACACACCCAGAAGCAACCCACACACCATCATACTGGAAAAATCCTGCCACACAACAGCTAAGTGGTTCAATAGCAGTTCCATTCTTCTTTCCCTGCACAAGCAGAGAGCCTGAACTTTGAAAGATATTACACTTCCACATATATAGAATTTATTGTAAAACAGTCTGCTAAATTTTGGAGCTGAGGTGGTATTTGCCAATTGTCTGAAAAATTCCAAAGCAAGCTTCAAATTATGAAAGCAACCGGAAGAGTTATTTACAACTTGCATTTTGAAGTCCTCAGTACAACTGAGTCTAATGTATAGCAACCCTATTCTGTAAGGTAAATGGGGATTAACCCACAAGCACATTAGATTAAATGTTGTTCATAAAGGGAAAAAACAGAGACCACTCATCCAGAAGCTTGATTTAATGGAGAAAGTTAATGAGAAAGAGTTTAGTTTAAAAACAAAACAAAACAAAAAAAAACACCCCAAAAAAACCCCAAAACTAAACAAACCAACCCAAAAAACTCCATCACCCTACAGTGAAATAAAAATCAACTCCTTTAGGCTGTGGAAGAGAATTACAAACAGTAAGACTTTGGGACCAATTATGCCTCCTAGTTTCAAAGCAATGATTGATTGAACACCAGCAATGGTTAAATTATTTTAAGAATAAAACAACATATGTCAATCTCTTCTAATAGCTAAACAGTGGATTTAGCTTCACACTAAACACATTAGTAAGAAATACTATCTAAAAACATGGCACAAACTAGTGGATACATAGCCGGAAAAAGTCATCATGAAGGACAGAATTTACGCTGTAAATCGTATCATTAAAAAAGAAATGATAATAACAATGACTTTAATCCATATGCCATGGCATATTTTCACAGGTAAATGAAGCATCTGTAACACACATCTGCCTGATTTCTGACAGAAGCAGCAAACTGAATTCCTTATCTAGATTCTTTTATCTTACTAGTAAAAAATGAAATCAGACAACTACGCACCCACAATACAAAGCTTGCCAGATCTACTCATGCTAAGAATCACAGAAAGGAAACCAGCTCACATAAAAAATATATCTATATATATGTGAGTGGTAAGGTTTTAGTTTCCTTCCTTTCAAACACTTTGTTTCTTTAAATTATATCTGATAGCTTTGGGATTTAAACTGAACCTGCAGGCTCTGAAAAAGAGAATTCATGGCAGGAAAAACTGAACCAACCATGTAAAAGGCAGAATGGGAAGAAGCCGGATACAACAAAAACTGACAAGGGAAATAGGCCTGGCTCTAGATTAAAAAATAATTTATAAGTATAAAGAAATCATACCCTCCTATATAAAGGATTATTTTCAGTTCACATCTGAACTGTTGCCCAGGATGTGGACTGCAATTTGAACTACTTTGCTTGCATAATTACACATACAACATAATTTAAGCTGGCACCATATGCATATATAAAAAAGAAAACTAATAGCAAATTCTGAAGTTCTTCTGCAATTGTGTATGGAAGACGTCTTTATTTGCACACAGCAAGGCATGAGTTTTACCTCATCTGTTAATGAAATTGTATATATACGAATAAGAAACTTTGGAAGTACTACCTTACATTTTCAAGCAAATGACAATACTGCGCTGATCCACTCACATCATTACGTCGTTATTTTTATCCACAGCATTCAGAACATGCACAGTATCTGTCTAGATTTCCAAATGGCCATCTCACCTTAAAAGTACTAACTGATTTTACCATTAAAAAGGAAACACAGTATGCATTATAAATCATTCCAAGACAATAGTATTTTTCACAAATTGAGCAGAGGCACAATTACTGAAAAATCCTATAGGCAGACTAGTCAGGAAGCCAAAGATGCCTAAAATAAGGGTGTGACCCCATTAATTGGGGAGGGTAAGGGGTGGTTTGTTTATTTTTTTTCTGGACATAGCAGGGACATTAACAGACATGCTCTTCTCACCCAATATTTTTTAAATTACAACCATTTTACAAGCCTGTGGTTAAATAGTTAAATAAGAATTCCTTTCTTTTTTTACTAGTCCTAAAAGAAGCTTGATTGGTCGATATTATATGCAAATCACACTTTTTACCCTTCTTCTTAAGAGTTGCCTCTATCCAAGTTTACTAGTGTTACTTTATCTTTTTAATTCAGAATACATGTTTTGACTATAACACTGGAGGTAGTTTTCTCACTTTTGCTGAGGATCCAGATCTCAAGTCCACAGTCTGACAGATCTTAGTGGAAATCTAAGTGTACAGCTAGAAAAAGCCTGTAACAATAAAACCACCAACTATTCTCAGTTATATAAAGCAGCATTGTCACTATTGTGTTTTAAGAAACTTCGTTATTTCTTGCTTGGAGCTCAACAGAACCTATTCCCTCCTCCAAAAGATTTCACTCTTTAGTTTCACCTCATCCATAAATAGACATACACAACAGATAGAATACCTATTTAATAATTCTGTACCTTGTTTTCCTTTTAATCTTTAGCTCACCAAAACTCTCGGGCACATACTAGGAGCTAAAAAACACACCCCAGCACTCTGCTAATTTGTAACCATTGTGTTTACTGTTCCCCTGTGAAACACCTCTCCCTGTTTTGCATCCATCTTATACAAAGTTTTTCGTTGCCTCCCCTTTCTTCCTGCCAGACCCAGCTGCTTAACTGCAATTATCACTTAAACTATGTCAGTACTGGAGTAACTCATCCTTAAAGATGGACCTGACCATTCCAGAACAGTTGTACAAGTCCTATACATGGATGCTAAATGTATAGATACGTTTATAGATACAGATAGCACAGACGCTGTCTTCAATCAGACATGATGATAGCAATTAGCCCAAGTGCTGCTCTCCATGGACCTTGCTGACAGTTTGAACAGGAGGTTGGTAGCAGATTTAACAAACAAATAATCCTCCTGTTACTGTCCCGCAGCTTCTGTTAACAGGGGTCTTGTTTCCTACTGTAAGCATAATTCAAACACTTCATCAAATCATTAAGCATTATATTTACAGTACATAGTCCATTTCCCCCACTCTAAAAAAAAAAAATCTGGTAAACTGAATTTTGCTTGGATAGGTAATTCTGTAAAGATGACCTACTTGACTCGGTAAACTTCCTCGCTTAGCAAAGACCAGATCCTGTTCCTGAGATTTTCAGCATCCCTGCTGGGGAAAACCTTATTCCCCCTTAAGTTTCACAGACGCTTCTCCTCAAGTCAGCTATGATGCATCTATAAGCACCAACCGTAGAATTACAGAACTTTCAGATTACAGCCAACGCCGAAGTTTCCCACAGCACTTTTGCTTAAACACAGCGTAAAGCAAACATTTATTAAATACGCTTTCTGTCAGTATTGCAGCCATTTTTGAAAACAACTCCCACTGTTCAATCACACGAATGTAAGTACTGCCGTCTGAAATCGTTGTTCAATTTTAACATTATAGCTGTGAACTTACTAAAACATATACATGATATATACATCTAAAGAAGTGGAATCTTCTCATGAACAGTGACAAGAACAAGGGTTTTTGATTAATTTTAAGAGGAAATTTAGAGTGCACCAACTTTTCTGGGAACATTGTTGGCGTGCACTAGATGCTATGTGTATCTTATTCTGACATAAGCTGCTTTGCAGAAAGTGGCAGTTAGCCTGCACTCTCTCTATATATAACACAGTTAGTGCATTGAATGCACTACAAAAATAATTCCCTTCTCGCTAAGATGAAGTTTCTTTGCAGGTAAGCAGAAGTGCAGGAATATATTTACATTTCACCTACGAATGCTGCAATGTTACAGAACAAACAAAAATCCATTTGAATACATATCTTCAATGAAATGACCATGTTTCAGCTTGTTGGCAATTGTAGCAAGAAAAGAAAAGAATACAGCAAGGGGAAAAAAAATTGCGCTTCAATTTCAAGTCTCTGGCCTAAGTTTACATACTGTCACTTCAGCTCATCTTAAACTGAGCAAAGACATTTTATGACCTTTTGACGATACGGATTTTCAGTATCCGTCACTTCTCAAGATTTTTTTTTTTCCCCCCAATTAGAATTTTAAATTCTTCCAGTGTTGCAGATGAAAATAGCTGTTGAAACCTCATGGAACATCTTACTATCAGATTTCTCCACAGGTTGTTCAACTTTAATTGTTGTTTTCATTCCTCATGTCTATGGAGGAAGAAAAAAATTTTTTTAAAGTATTTTTCCTCCTTTTTTTTTTCTTTTTTTGGTAAGGGAACTCCACAACAAGAAACAACATTTTTGATGTAATAATCTTAAAGCCAGTACTTGATAAAGCAAAAGAGACTCGACACTTTGCACAAAACTTTTAAGTGATATCTCCTAAAACATTGAAAGCATGCTTTCTGAAAGACTCTGCAGGTCTTAAATATTCACATTTTAATAATCTAAAGTGAGAGCAGTTATAGTACACTACGTACAAGTAATACTCACCCTTCTGAAGATGCTTTATTGTTACCACAAATAAACATTCCCCGGACTCTCAATTTGATATAGACACTGGGGACAAACAAAGAATGACCTTTTAATTTTTATAAATCACATAAAGAATCTGAATGTGCCAAGCCTTAAAAAGATATTAACCTATGTATGAGGAAATCCCAATTTAGAAGTGAAGATTTCGCTGAAAATGCTGGTAATACAGATTTCACTGAAATCTACATAGTAAGAACTAAACTTGTAACAGCTGAAACTACAGTTGCTAGACTTAAACAAAGGCAAACCTATCCTGCAACAATTAAACAACCTTGTTCAAACTGTTACATGCTTCTTATTAGAGAGGACACGAATCTGAACTTCCAGCTCAGTAATTAAAAAAAAAAAAACCACAACGAAAACCCCCACTTTTCTCTAGCTCCAATAAGGATAGTGCTATGCAAGTTAGAAACAAGTATCTTCAGTGATGCCCAAGATTATTATCCCATTCCTGCTGCATCTATCCACAGGTTGCTTTTCTTTTGTCTGCCAATAACATTTTCTGAATCACCACGAGTACCTGTTCGTGTCAAACACACAGGAGTGATGCCACAACACACTGCTTTCTCCGTCTTTACCCAATCACACATTCGTTGCTCAGGGACCCTCCTTCCCACCTCCCCAGGCACCCTAGTTTTACGGGGTGCTCTGTACACCCCTGCCTGGGGACATAAGATTCAAACCCCAGAATTTTCAGCGGCGGAAATCACGAACTTTCTTGCGGCGCTCTGGAAGATCAGGATCGCACGGTGCCCTTAACGATCGGGAAGTTCGCCGGAGCCACCGCCAGACTGATTTACACCCACACACACACCCCGCCGCCCTCTTAAACCCCTTCCCTGAACCAGGACACCCACCTCCCCCCCAAGACCGGGGGCGGGAACCCGGAGGGCGGCGAGTCCCCAAACCAGAACTTGTCTCCCGGGCACGGGGCTGCGGGGGAGCGGCCCGGGGCGTGCTCAGTCTCCCCGCCCGGCTCGCCCCGCCGAGCACCAGCTTCCGGGAGGCTGAGAGCACCCGA
>VWZZ01000930.1:0-21056 GCA_013399095.1 Psophia crepitans | reverse complement strand
CGCTGCCCAGCATCCAGAGTGGCTTCTCCCCTGCCCTACCCTGTGGTGGGAGCGGTAATAAATCACAGCAGCAGCAAGGTGTCCACTCCACATCAGGCTTGGATCATGTTGCTTGTTACGTGCTGTCTCCAGCCTCTAAGGCTGCTATCGTTTTCCGTCGTTTCTGTTCCATGAGCCGTGCTCATCAATCTTGCTGCCGAGGTTGTGTTTAAACCTCGAGGATTCATGCTCCTCTAGTCTGCTGTCATCTTGCTCTTCGGTCACACCAGCCTTTCTTCATCTTCAGTGGTGAAAAAATTGTGAAGATAAGTTTCCTCATGGGATATTTGTGACCGTATCCCTCTGCTGCCCATCCCGCACTGAGTGCCGCTTCCAAGGTGCGCTGGAGCACCGGCCGCATCCTTCCTTACACAGTACTTTCTTACCGAATACCCGCTCCCCTCCCCCTTGCGAATGTGTTGGTACATCTTCAGGGTCGAAGCTCTGAGAATGAGCGGCGGCCACCGTAATGAGGTACTGCATAATAAAAGTCTCTTGCGGAGGAAAGAAAGGACAAGCACCACCTCATTCCCAAATCATGCAGTTGGCTTGCCTGTCAAATGAGGCTTGGTGTTCTTCTACTGAATGGTGATGTGCCTGTATGTTTTTATAGTCTCTCTATTCATAAGTACTTAAAATTTCCAAACTTCGTCACATATTAAACTTGCAATGAGATCTTAAGAGTGGGCATTTCTATGTTCTGTTTTCTCAATTTACCTCGTGGCCTTGACAAGGGGTTTCTACTAGTTTTATTTTTAAATCTCTGGGGGTTTGTAAGTTAAGAGCAAAAAAAAAAAATGTGCAGCAGAAATTATTTCCTCTTACAGTTACATGTCATGGTGTGGGAGATTGCCATACCCTTCCTCTAATTCCAGTGGAGTGGCTGACAATTGGAAAGATTACCTTAAAATTATCACATTTGCAAAATGTTAGTCATTTCTGGAAATTCAGCTATTTCAATCTATTCTGCCCCAAGATGGCTGCCACCACCAAAATGGCTACCCAGCCCCTTCACAACTCAGAACTGACAATTTGCTTTGACTGTTAGAGCTGCACTTCATGGGAGCTGGTGTTAGGCAGCAAGTCTAAATAATCATCGCTAAATAAGCGCAGGGTAACTTAACAGAAGATGTACTATCAGCCACAAGGTGGAAAAATCTGTGTCGTAGAACCTACCCTGTGAACTAGACCTCAGCACAGATTGCTTCGTTTTTCTCTCTTGCACAGAAGATTATTCATCTGTTATACCTGAAACTAATGCTTACTAGAAAATTAAACACGTTTCCAGGGGAGTTACTCTTTCTCCTTTGCGCTGTAGCAAAACAGCCTTTCTGCCGAGGCACCAGTCTAGGCTCTCAAAGCGAGGACCTCCATTAGGTGCCGGTTTTCTGATCAGTTGTTCAGGCTGCCTCAACAACCAGGAGAATTTTGGCAGCTGGGCTTTTTTTCTGCACACGGTGGTTTAATGTTGCAACGAGCTCCGTACAGACTTTCTGTTTTCACAGAGTAAACCACCCAAATGTTTTTCTGCTTCTGCTGTATTTTTGTGATTAATGAACACCTCTTTGAACGAGGATCTACTTTATGCAGAGACATTCAGACCAGATCTTTAGGCAAAAATAGTACAGAAATTTTCCAAAGAATTACAAAATCTGGTATTTTGAGGAGTCATTCTGAAACGAGTGAATTCTGATGGCAGCATGTAACAGTGCTTTAGAGAAAAGTAGCTAATATTGAAAAAATACATATGCGCTACATGACAAGAAAACAAAATCAGACTCAGAAACAAAGCATCAGATTTGGTGTGGACCCTTCTGGAACTGTTGAAAGCTTTCACCTTTTTTTCATAGCTAACACATTGTAGAAGAGCTTTTTCCATGTTTCAGACACGTGAATGAAACAGGTATGTTCATATTGCACATATGGCTAAAACAGTAGAATAAAGATTTGTGAGTGCTAGATCACTAACATCAATGAGACATAAAAATAATTGTTTAACAGCATCACAGGGTATCCCTAACTATGACTGCTTACACTGGGGTATACTTACGTGCCTCTTCCCACCTTTTAAAAAAGTGGTATTTGAACACAGAAAAAAAAAAAGAGGTACAGCGCTACAAAGCAAAACGAATAGTTAAGTGCTTTCTTTTACAGATTTTGACATCTCAAAGAAGGCGGTATTTCCAAAGCATAGATTATTCTTTACGCATTACTATCCTGATGATTTCCTTGCAGTCAGAATCATACGGTACTTTTTCCATCTGGCTGAGGGAACCAAGCAAGACCAGTCAGGGAACTGCCTTAGCCTGAAATAACTACAAATGTTGGCCGGTTTTCCCCTTGCCCGCCCGGCTTCGCGAAGGAGAAGCAGCACAGCTAGGCCGCCCCTGCCATTAGCAGCCCAGGGCAGGCGTGCCCGTAGCTGCATCTGTAATTCTTGTAGATAAGCTTGTGACTTGCTGATCGCAGCGTGGCTTTCCTTTGTGCTTCAAGATCTCGCTGTAATGAAGCCCTGTGCGGCTTTTTGGGTGGGTCTCCTCTGTGGCGCGGTCTGGTGGACTTCACATATTAGTCACGCAGCCTCGAAAGGTTGAGTCTGGTTGCTTTTGAGCTCTGTTGGTCCGTGGTGGGGAAAGGAGGAGGGTGCACACCCTGTCCTTGTTATACCTACTCCGACAAACAAAGCCTGCAGCACTGCAAATAATATTTCATCCAGGAGCATGGTCTTTACTTGTTTGTTTTAAAATCTGTTTTATTTTGTTTAAACTTGCATTCCATGTCTGTTTTGGCCGATGTAATTTCCATACTCTGCGCATTCAGTTCCTAACACTAATCCGTACTTTTCCAGATACCTTGGCTTGTTGTGTGCCTTAAATTCTGCATTTTAGTCAATGTGAATTCGGTAAAATTTTACAAAATGTTTACATAATTGGAAATGTATGACAGCCCAGAACTGTAAATCTGTAATAGCATTAAACGTTACACACTGCAGTGATTGCACAGAAATCAGCACATACCCTTTATAAAGAGCTGGCCTCTTGCAACATTATTATTAAAAAAGCAGTTCTTTTCTGTTAACTTTTTAAAAACAATTAATGACTGTGTTTTGTTGCTCGCCATTTTGAGATCAACTATGTTTTTAAATGTTTTTCCATTAATACCTTAATGGTACTTATGGGCCAATTTCCCTGAAAGAAATGCAACCTTATGTCCTGTTTTGCAAATCCTTTCTGACCTCTATTTTTTTTCCCCCCGCTTTCTATATGCTTATCTGTAGAATTGAATTTAAAAATCAGATAATCAGCCAAGGTAACTTTGGACACAGTGGCCATTAGACTTGATTCAGAGAAGAAGGAGCGGAGTTGCTGCAAGACATAACATACATATATATATGTATGTATGTATGCATGCATGCAGTGTTTTTCAGACCTGCCAGGTCTCCGTGTTGTGCTCCGGACTCCTGCTGTGCCCTCCGCAGTGCTGCCCTGGCACCTCACATGCCTGAGGCGCAGGGCCTGGGGGCTGCAAGGAGACAGCAGCAGGGACCCGTGCTGACGGCCTGCCTCCAAAACAAGCGCCATGCTGAAAGGGTCCATGCTAGCAGAAGTTACTCCTCCCGTAGGCAATTTCCCTGTCATGCAAACAGACATGGTTGCCGTTTGACTTGATGCACTTGTTGTCAGACCCAGAACCTGGGAACTCGCATAACCAAAGAAGGTTGGAGGGGTGTATGCAGTCGGGGTGCAAAATGTGTACAGTGGCAAGTGTAGGTGTGTTGTCTAGCACCAGAGCACCATGAAAATTAAAGAGACTGCATGCATGAAGAAAGGTCTAACAATAGATAGGTACATTGCTAAACGTGACCAAGATTTGATGAAGCGCTGTTACAGGAAAATGCACGGATTTCTGTGCCATTTAGGGGCTGTCTGTGTCTGATGCTGTGAATGGTAACACGTGCAGCTGGTTCTTAGCTCTGCGAAAGCATCAGTTGTGTCTGTCCTACCCCCTGCAAGTAACAGAAAGCTACCTGACCTTTCACTGAGTGTTTGCCTTGTGTATCATGATAAAGGTATGTAATAGATTTTATACTAAGTGCTTTCAGCAGGCTGGGCCACCCTGGCTCTGAGTTCACGGAGATTGTGTTGAAGGAAGGGGTTGCAAGACAAATAAAGGTGGAAGCAAAAGTGATGCGAACAATTGACTCAAACTATGTCTCTGTATCAAATACAGGATAGTATCTTTTCTTGCTCAGGAGAACTGTTGCCAAAAGGAAAACTCCAGTGTTGTTTTTACACAACAATGGAAGCGATGTAAGTGATTTTGTATGAATATTTTTTAACACACAGACATAAAGTTTAGTGCATGTGACCATCCATTTCAATTTGTGAAAGGGATGACTTCCCCTGGCTTCAATTGGAAATCAGTTTGACTTTAAGAACTATCTATAGGTAATGGTTTCACTTTAAAAAATCTGCTTTTGTTTATTTTGTGGTCACAGAAGCTGTGTAAGAAAAATACTTTCCCATCCTTGTCTGCTTGTTTTTCTCTTTTTATTCTTTACCCTACCTGCATTTACTGCTATATTGAAACTGCTTAAAAGTCTAAATGATCTCGTGTAACAAAACTGTTATGAAAGCGCGTGCTTGAGAACTTAACAACTCCTGAGCCCCGGCCCCGTTTCCAGGTGCGTATGGCAGCATGGCTGTGTGACACTGCTGGGTGTGCCACTCACACTTGGCTGCAAATGTAAAGGTTCAAGTGGCCACCGACTGAGCGTTGGTGGATGCTCTCCCCTTGGGCCAAATCTGAGATTAAAAGCTTGAGCTCGATTTGAATATTCTGTTTCTGAGGTCTCAAAATTCTTCAGTGGTAGTGGCTAAATTACCCTAGCCGATGGCCAGACTCCACTGACTAGAATCAAATCTTCTTGTTCAGCCGCAGCAGGTACTTCTTCAGACAGCAAAGAGCAATATATATGTAGTGGTAAGTCAGACTGTTTGCAAAAGTAAATGCAGCTGTGAAATCTCTTTCCTTCTGTTTATCATTTCACCTCTCAAGTATTACCTCAAAATGTAGCCACCCTTCCATCTGTGCATGAAGTTGCCATCCCTGGGCCTCCATTTTTAGCCTCACTTACCCCTCATTATTCTCTCTTTGATATTTATGGTATGCCTACTTTCATCTCTTCCTTTGTAAAGGTGCAGTCCTGCCCTGTCCTAGAATTACCTAATCCTGACATCTAAAATAGTAGGGGGTATTTGCAGTTGCACTGACCCTACCTGTCTTTTAAAAAAAAGATAATCATGCATATTATGTGTATATGCATGTAATTTGACATACTCAAGGTGAGTAAATTCATAAAGGTAAAAATAAAAATATTGTTTAGCAACATAAACTTGATTAAACTAAAAAATAAATTCCCAGTCTTCTCGCCTTTACAGGGGAAGACCAGGAATATCTATACTTTGAAAGTGGATTTGATAATCTGTTTAGTCTTGCCAGGACTAGTAAATTATGTTGTCAAAAAGCTAAATTTAAGAACATGCATGGTAAAGACTTTACTGTAAAAGTTAAAAGATCCTGATACTTATGCACCATTAAATAAACTCTGTCTAATGCAAGTCATAAAAATAAGATGTTCTTCGCAAAGGTTTATGGAGATGTACAAAGTACAAAATATATATCCTATTGAATACGCTTCTGGGTTGTGTTAGCGTTTCATATGATTCAGGAGCCTTTTCAAATGACAGTTCATTCCAAATTGCATCCCTTGGGCATGGGTTGCAGGAAGCTTCTGTCAAGGCCAGGACCACACCTAGTTGCCGCCCCATTCATCTTCCTCGTTTGCATGTTTGTGGAGAGCCTGTAGTGAGTTGAGCTGCTGGTCCCTACAAACAGAAGGCAAAGCCTTCCAGCACCCCTGGCTTTTGGTTTTCTAGTCTTAGCGCTCAATGAAAACATCCATAAATAAATGCAAATTTTAAAAAAAGGATTACACAGACCCATTCACTACTGTGACATTGCGTCAGTGAGTTTACTTCCTAGCTGCAAGGATTTCTAGTTATTTGGCAGTCTTTTTGCCAAATATGCGGTTCTTTATCATATACATAACTCTGAAGAGCAAAACGGTAAAACCAAAAATCACTCTGTTGCTCGTCTGAGGAAGCTATTACTGGGAAAATAATGTTCAGTTTCTAAAACCAGAAAACAAGAAGCATTTTTTGTGCTTTATGACAGGAAGGATCACCATTACGGTGATTTATGTACATGTACGAATACGCACAGACCTGTATGTTAAAGTCTGTCACACAGTGATGCAAGACTTGGTCACGAGATGGGTGACAACATTACATTTTAGGTGCCAGCTGAATAGGCTGGTTAAATACGTAACGGAAAGAATCACCAATATGCATTTGTATCAAACTTGTATCATAGAACAAAAAAGGCCGTTGGTTTAACAGTTTAAAAATATTACATATCACTTTCCTCTCTGAAGCCTTTGTGCTGGATATGAAGCATAAAATGAGGAGAAATTAAGGGAACTGGAGTTTAGTCAAGAAAATTTTGAAATAAATGAGTGTCTGAGCAGACTGATGCTGAGAAATGCTTTATGGAGGATAGATTGCTGATGACTACCTAAGTGTTAAAACCTTGTCTATAATTTATGTGCAAAAGGCCACATTTTGCTCTCAGTAATGTTTACTTTAATAAATAATACCAAGGGCAGAATCCCGTCTCTTTGGCTTTCAGAGCAAACGAGTTAAAAAGGAGCAAAAGAGAAGGCTAGGCAAGGCCCATGCAGCAGTCAGCTTGTGCTTAAGACCTTAAAATACTTCCAAGTCACAGTGAGGGATTGTTCCATGAAGTTTAGTATCTGTCAGACTGAGGGTGTAATTCTGATTTTCTCAGTCTGTGTGGGTCTTAAGTGAATTTTAATTGGCATTACTCACTGGGAAAGTGAGATGAGGTACTAAGGCTGTAAGTACGAAGGACTGAGTCAACTGAGTGAGTGAAACAGTGACTAACTAATTAAGTGAATGAGTGAGCACGGCATTGTTTGCTTTTGTGCTCATTTCTATGCATGAGTGAATGGCAGGGCTATTACATGTGTGTGAATGAGCGGGGTCAGGGTTGCTGAGCAATCCATACGTTTGTGTGGTCTTTCCATCGCTTGATTAGACTAATGAGCCAAGTGTTTGGAATATTAATATACGTAGGCTAAGGCTCAACTTGTTATGCAGTTTGGAGACAAATTTAAAAATATGAATGATAAGGTGCCAAGGTTTGTTCTCGGTTGCACGCGTGTAACTCTGGACTGGGTGATCAGCTCTTCCACGGCAGGTTGCTTTCAGCCCACGGGCATCAGGGAGCTGAAAGGTACACCATTGCTTCTTCCAGGATTATTGTTATAAGTGGCATTACCAAATCTGTTTGCAGTTTATTGCAAATCTAATTGTGTAGTATAAACTGAAGCATTATCTGACAATGAAATGATTTTCTGTCTTATTACACTTTCATAAAGGAACAGATTTGGCTATCCTTATGTCAACTATTTTGCTTCCAAAGTAGTTAACAAGGCTAGCAATAATTTTGGCACCCTAAAAGCTTATCCCTTCAAATAGCACAAACAGAAGCTGAATAAAACCGTGTTCCGTTATATCATATATAAATCATGTTCTATTGTCACTTTTCATTTCATAGCTGCATGCAATTAAGAGGAGTCAACACGATGCTGCTAAAATCCAATTAAAGCATTGGTGTGATGCGTGGATGTAAAGAAATAGTCTAGAATCTAGGAAAACAGAGAGTTTTCTTCTCTATGGAATTTTGTTTTCCTGAAGACTCACTGGCCTTCATTACCCTGCCCTTTTTCTCGAAAAAAACCCCAAACCCAACATCAGAAAAGCCCACCAAAACCCCAAACAAAAATCAAAATCCCTCTCAATAAATTAAAAAAAAAATAATTGTAAATTCCAGTAGTAGGAAAGGTTGAAGAAAATATATCAAGCATTAGTAGCTACCAGCATTTCAACAACTCTGATATCTTGACCTGAGCTGGGGAATGCTTTTAATTATTGTAAATTGCTCTGAATTTGAAAATCGAGGTTATGGGAAACATATGTATATTACATAATTAATCATACAGTTTTTCAGGCTTTTTCTTGCATGTCGGCTGATTGTTCCAGTAGAAGATATTTCCTGATCCTAAGCCAAAATCTGCCCTCTCATCTGCACTGCGCAGTCTCAGAATGTTTCAGTAAATTGAGCAGCTGGCAGTATATTTTCATATATCTTATGATCTGACAACATTTTACCATTCTTTATAAAGCAGGAATCCTTTGCTTTTTACATCCTCCAGGTTTGGGAATAGCAGTCCTCCAGAGAAGGACATGATTTGGCAAACAAACTGTGATTTAGCAAAATGCTGATGTTCTGCATATGCTGCCATCTTTCCAAGTGTATTTGATCTTGATTTAGATGCCTTAAACTATGTGACTGGCTTTAAAGAGAGTAACGATTTGGGGATTTTTGTGGGTTTACCTAGCCAAAAGAGCTATCTGATTTTATAAGCAAAAGTAGTCACTGATATATGTGCAAGCCCAGTGCCAAAGGTAAAGATTTGTGACTTCTGCTGTGATGGAAGTCACATAGGTCTGTTCTAGTTACACATGCAGTGGTTACACCAGGGTGGGATCCCAGGCAGGTCTTGTGACAGAAATCATCAAACCTGGAGATAAACGAAGGCAAAAATTACTGAAAAAGTTTTAAGTAGCAAAATTGTTTTATTGTAAACTGAGAATTATCAGTCTGTGTCTTAAACATTGGCGAACAGCAAAAATCTTCTAATCAATCTCTTCAATCAAAACACACGTGTTCCTATCTAAGGCCACCGTTAGCAGCCGTTTTACAGAGAGCTTAAAATTGGCCAGTGCTCTTCGGAGACACTGAGTCTCCAACTACCAGTTCCAAGCAGTGCTACTGAATAGAGAAGTCTGAACAACATCGCCATGAGACGGACTGTGTTTTAAAGGAGAGGGTTTGGGGCTTATTTCAATCTAGTTCTTTAGGATTCGTTGCTAGGAACTTGAGGTGTGATGGTCGAGGATAAGGGAACAGATGTCATTTACTCTTTCTTTGATTTGATTTGTGGTTTTTTTGCAAATGCACTTCCGTGTGCCTAATTCTCGTGCTCTCAACATGAGGATAGAATTAGTGAATTTTATAAAGTGCTTTTAGTGCCTGGAGAAAAGGAGGCTTTAGCATCTCAGGAGGTCATTGTCGGAGTGGAGACTTAGCATAGTAAGTTGTCACTGACATTCATATTGACGAAATTTTTAATTTCAAAGTACATTCTGTATTGGAAGATTTGAATGCAATATTGAAATACAGGATCAGAAGATAAGTAGGAGTTAAATCGTGTTGTATTTGTTTTGGGTGGTCAAATACGTGGAGAGAGAAACCTTGCGCACAGCTGGATCAACTTTTCAGATAAGAAAGGGCAATGTGCCATGTTAGTTGCACCATACAGCAAGCAAAAGCCTGTCTGCATGTAATTCTTGCAGATCTTCAAAAGGTCACAGTCCAGTGGTGGCTCAACATCTACCACGGATCATGGAGCTTAACCGGAAAGCATCCGCCGCATAGCTATCGGATTGCACTCCATTTCTTGAAGTAGACTAATAGACAAAAAATAAATTGAAATCAGAATGATTCATTTTGTGTTTGATCTTTGGCATTATAGCAATGCCTGTGCAAAAGCGGAACCTCACGAACACTTTTGGAGCATGGGTCATCACCGATAATGGCCTACCCTCTGGAAGTGCTGTGCTTTTCCACCTTCTTAGCCCCTATGTCTTGGAACCAACTCAGAGTTATCCTCATGATTCCTCACACTGTGGAAGTCAAATGCGTATGCTTTGCACATAACGTGCTCTTTCGCAGTGCCTCTTTCGCAAAGAGCCTCTTGCAGGCCAAGAAGTTCACAGTACTGTGAAGATAGAGAGGATCAATTATAAAGAACTGCTGCCATTTGACAGCTGCTCATTCACACACACGATGAGTATCCAAAGTTATTTCACCAGCTTTTGCTGCCATTCTCCGTGTAGAGACTCAAGGGACCAGAAAACTGCTACAGAAGCTGCATCTTTAGAACCAGTTTGTACAATGCTGCAGGAATGTCCAGCATGAACAGCTTCAGATTCATGCTTTCAGTAAATTTTATACATTCTCAGGGCTGTAGCTTAATTGTATGTACGGTGTTTCCCTGAGAAACAGTACGAAGGCAGGTAAAAAGAAACTATTAATCCTGTATCCGAAGGACAGTGGCAGTTCAGCAGGCTCGTCTAAACTGCACAGCTGAGAAAGACCCACCCCTGTGTGCCTTATCCAGCGTTCAGAGAATACCGCATCAAAAGCACCAAATCAGCTTCACTACACTGCATAAACAGCAGGCTTTGTGTTTTTATTCACTCTCCTTCTTTTAAAAAAAAACCCACCAAACTTATGATATTAAATGTAAAACTAACGAAATGAAACCCTACATTCATGCACGCATACAGTTACCCTGTTAAAAATGTAGGAAGTTGGAAAATGCGAAAGCGAATGTTCGTGTGTCAGCTCCGCCGTGCAGAATGGAGACAGTCTTTCTCATCCTGTTTTCCTTGTTCCATTTATTCAGGTTTATGGCCCCTCTCTCAAACTGCAGAAGCTTCACAGTTTTTGAGAACAAGATACTAACATCTGGAACAAAACGACTAAACTGCCCACACTTGTTTGGAAAAGTATAATTAGACCCTTGCATAATAATAAAACACAACTCAGTAATAAAATTAACTGAATACATCGATTGCTATACTTTTGCTGTTTAATGTGTACCGTAAGAGAAACCAGATGTACATTGTGAGCAAATTAATGTTGCTGTAGAAGCTTAATATTTGCATTTTGTGGTTGCTGACATCCTGCATTAGTGGATTAGAGAATAATTCTATGCTGTAGGATTTTTATTTTTTTTTTAATTGTCGTCTTCTTAGCCCAAAGTGAACAACACCCAGCAAGTTACTAACCAAGAGATGATTCCCAGCACCTCTCTGCTGATGGGGCTTCGAAATGTGTACCCTTCTAAGGGCTGCTGAAAGAGCTGTATTAATTAGCATGTTCTTCATTAAATAATGTGTGATATTTGGCAGTTTATTATCCAAACAATTTTTCTCACACAATAATGCATAAATAAAAGTCTGGGACTTGAGATAAGTGGTTAGCAATCTTTCTGAAGCATTTTTATAATATGATTGATCGCTAATATTGTACACTGCTGAATATATGAAGAATTTGACTTGAACTGGTTTTGTCCTGTGTGTATTCATAAAAAGATCTTTTGGGGGGATTTCCCTGGTTTTGTTTAATTTTTTAAGCGAGGAAACATCTGAACCTTTACTATTTACTATTATTCTGAATTTAATACTGGATATTAAATTTGACTGAAAAGACCAATAGAAATCGCATGTACAGAAAATCCCCAGTTGTATCAGAAGGATAAACACTGCGCTGCTGCCCCCAAAACCTACTTACAGTCAGCTCTTCTAGTTGAAGGCAAATCTGCCAAGTAACACATAATTTTCATCTGTTTAGCAGAAACCCTCTGCAGCTGGATTTGCAACCTAACTTGCAAATAAGAGTGCCTTGAAAACGGGAATGTTTCAAATTAACAACTAGTCCCAAACTTCTTATGTAAGTCAGCAGCAGGTGCTGAGTAAAGCAAAGCACAGCGTGCAGAAGGCAGTGCAGACCTTGAGTAGCTGTTGTTTGGCCATTCAGTACTCGTTGTCCATAACCAATGGCAGTATAAACATCTGCGCACCCCAACCATTTCCCATAGGATTAGCAATGCAAGACCTGGTACAACAGCACTTTATCTTCCATGTTTGTGTCACACTATAGTTTCTGAAGTTTCAATCATCCATACATTTCGAAATATTGATCTGTGTGTAAAGGAGCCAATTCTTGTTCATAATGTGTGTAGACTATGGAATACAGCAATTCACCAACTACCATAAAATTTCTTCTGTTTCAATTCAGAAATCTGACCCGTTTTTAATCTTGCCTTCCCTGAAGAAGAACATCTAGAATTCATGTTTACTTAAAGAAAAACAAAGCCTGTGCACCTACTATCCGTAGAATAGGAGAAGAGTAGATCCAGAAGAGGATGTAGTCTCTGTTGTTGAGTAGCCGAAATTTTGACAGTCATCTTATCATCAGTCGAGGCTGCTTTGGCACTAGCTTTGACAAATGCTCAGACTTAGTCCCAGGACCATACAAAATGAATAATATATATACAATACCAAATATTAGTGTAAAAGCGGATAGTTAGGTACAATTTTTTTTTTTAAAAAAAGAGGGCTCTGTTGTGGCTTCTTTAGGAATATCTGCCACATTAGATGTGCACTATAAAGATACTGCAGGCCTGCAGAAAGAAGTCTGCAGTTTTACAGGATTTTTCTTTTCCATTTTTCTGTTACACTAAAAATCTGTTTGTCATAACAAGTGAAAAATGGAAGCTGGGCAGGACAGATAAACATCTGTTCTGCAAAATTTCACTCAAGTGAAATTGTGTTTGGTTGGCCTTATTTTTTCCCCTCTACATTTAAAATAAGTATGTGTTTGGGGTTTTTTTCCTAGTGCTGCAATCTTTCAACACAGGCTGCACAAAGACTTGCAAGCACTTCAGATGGTAATCTTATCTTCAGAAAAGCAGCTGTGGAACTGAGTATATTTTTGTGAAGTGGTGCTTCCTCAGCCATCCCTGTCGCATCGGGGCACTGCGAGGTCCCCACGAGCGCCTGTTCAGTCCAGATGGATGGTCGCGTTGCTGTTGGCTTGCTTAGAGCATGCATTTGCTTGGACGGTGTTTGTTTTCCGTGCAGGCTTTGTATCAGCCGCAGCAAAACGGAGGGTCCGTAAGGCATCTCAAGGTCAGAGTAGCTCAGAGAGTACCTGCTCTGGTGCTGAAGCCTACCACTGCAAAGTTCTTCATCTGAGGCCATAAATGCGTTTGAACCCAATGGAAGAGTTTATATTGGGTCAGTGTTTCAAATTGTGCGGCCATTGTGGGTTTTATCCAGTGCTGGTGTGTTAAATTCAAGTTTAAGGTATCATGAAATCACAGTCAGACTTTAAACTCATTTAACATTGCATGTGGCAGTGAGATGTGATCATACCTCATAAGCTGCCAGTGTCCTAATTTAGGAAATAATGTCTGCCAGAGATCTAAAATGGATTAGACCAAAATGTTAACATTATGAAGAACCAAAAATAACGTGTGTTTTGTTTCCTTAATGTCAATAACATTTTCTGTAAACATACCTACCTTGTATTTTCCTGTTAATGGAAATAATTTTCAGGAATAAATGAAGAGGGCAGCTTATTTTTAATTACAGGACTTTTTTTTTTTTAAATAAAAAAGAGAAAGCACTACATTTGTAAGTCAAAGGTACCGAGACAAACTCTGGAAAGGACCGTGCACCTGCCTTATTACCAGAAGGCAATAATAGATGCAGCAGTTTAGTTCAGCACCCTTGAAAATGTAACACACTATTGGCATCTGCCTTGCTTCATTAAAACCTTACTGTTGTGTAAATAGAACAATCCTAATCATTTTCTGGATTGTTTTCAAGCACTTCACTTTTTGAAGGAGATGGGGCAGCTGAAATGTCCAAATTTGGAAACTATCAAACATAGTATATCCATTGTAGAACACTTGTCTGCCTTGATACTTCACAGGAATTTTTATATTGTCAGGATATGACACTTCATTTCACCCAAGTGCTTCAGGGGTTTGTTGGCTAAGTAGCTTGTAATAGTACCTACACCTCTCTTATAAGTAAGTATAAACTCGTTTAAGATTCCTGGATGTCAGACAGTAATTCTTCCAAATTATGAAGAAAAGTATTTTTAGTAACATTTACCATTAGACAATTTCACTTTATATACTAATAATTTCAAGTGCTTTTGGACTGCTAGACCCATTTCCTGACACACTTCTCATATCTGTGCAAATCCCACGCACACTGTTTTGTACCAGGGAAGAGCAGAGAGGAACAACATCTATAGTTAAAAAGAAATAGAAATTGCAAATACTGGTCTGGTCTAAAATTTTGAAAGCTGTGATTTTTTTCAGATTACATGACGTTCTCATGGAGTACTTCATTCTACAATTTAATAAGTATGATAGATACAGTTTTAGAGTTGCTGATACTTTTCATTGAGCTCTTATTTTATTGTATTATTATCCTTTCTATCATTTGCTTTCAGCTACTTCTGCCTAATTCTGTTGTACTTAAGCTTTTTATCCATGCATAGATGGATCTACACTTTCCCCTTGCAGTCTTGCCTGAGCATCCTTACAGTCGGCTCTTGAGAACTGCAGTTCAGGCCTAACAAGTAAATGAGATGCTTCAAGACTACAATTATGTGATTACATTATGATCTGAAACAGCCAACAGGGAACCAACATCTATTATCTTGTTACCACATGTTGTATACACATTCAAAATATGAGATGAAATGTATAAGAGACCGGAAAGGGTTGAAGATGTTTGGAGGACAGCTGGTCAACCTTTCTGATATTTTACAAAGTCTATATACTGTTAAAGAAAAATTACAGCAACATTTGCTGTGCAGCTCATTAAAACCAATTATAGACTGCCAGATTTTGTTGAAAGATGAAAGAGGTATTTACCATTTCAGTATCCTTTTTAAGTTATGGAACCAAGTTTGTTTGCCTTCACCTCTTTTATTGAAAGAGCCAGCCGGTAGCTTACTCACGTGCCCAGACTTTGAGCTCTAGACCTGCTGTAAATGTCTGCTGGCTCCAGATTGATCAGGAGAAGAGAGGAAAGATGCATATTTATAGGATATCAGGGAACAATATCAAAACTTGGTTCTTAATGTTACAGAGAGGTTGTTTTTAGCAGAAATTATGATTTTGTTTACCTGTATACATCAATGAAGGTATATACAAAGCACAAATTATGATGTCTTGAAGCTATAGGTCCTTACTCAGCAAAGTCTGTTCAGTGCAGGCTTAAGTGCTTTGCTGAATGGGTGCCACATTTGCTACAGCGTTCAAGTTTCCTACAGATTGCAGCTGTCTGAGACAGCTCAATTGCTGAAGTGAGACCTCTTTAAAAGGGATGTGCAGCTCATATGCCTTAACCTGCAGGTAGGATTGTTCTACCAAAATGTGATTTTAAACCTGTTTCAGTTTTTTCAATACAATATGGAAAATTATAAGGCAAAGGCTATTTCTAATGTTCTTTTCCTTCACAGTTATGTGGATAGAAAAGGACATTTATTGTAAGTCCTTGTGTGTGTGCTGCCAAACTCAGCCCACTGAAATGGCCCCAAACTTTGGCAAATTCAGTGTCATGTAACTAGACCCCAAGCAAGAATTTTATGGAAAAGGAGACTTATAGAGGAGACTTTACAGCTGGGAAATGTATTATCACAGGTGAGGACCAGAAGAAAGCATGTTCAACATGCGTCCATGGCTTCTGGAGGTTTGCCACTCCCATCAGGACATACAGCCTGGCATGGCTGAATTATCTGGCAAAGACTTGATCTGCTATGAACTTCCCTGCTGTAGAAGTCTGTGTCTCCATGAAAGTTATTGGAAATCTTCTTTACCCATAGGCATCTACCAAGACATAAAATCATCCACAACGTGTTATGAAAATGGCAAGAAACAGATAAACCATGAGCAAGTGGAAACCAAGGTACTGGAGATACAGTTAATACTTCTCCAGACTAAAAGCTGTACTTGTGCTTATGTACATATACAAGACTGGTGATACCATATTGTTTAACTGATGATGGAAACAGGTCAATTATATGAAAAATTATTAAAACAGTGGCAGAAATACACATACATGTTTTATTTTTAGAGTTAATAAATACACTAGCAGTCTAATTTCTAACTTAGTATGAATGCAAATAAATTTTAAATAAAGCCTATCTTTAACTGATGGAATAAAATTTGACTTTCTTACACTAGCAGCAAATTCATTCAGTTAATAAATCAGAAAACTCTTTTCTGAAGGAAATGTGAAATTACCCCTAGTCTAGAGAGCCCACAGATAGCCGAGACGTCACTTCAGCTACAAGGTGCAAAAGGAAGGCCACCTGAAGTAAATTTTGTCCAGTTTAAATAGTCATCTAAGAACTAATTAGGTAGCTGAGAGTTTCCAGGGTTTCATTTTATTGGAGCATTTTTAAGTGACTCTGGTGTTCCTCAAATACATTGAAGGATTAAATGTTCTGCCTACAGCAGGGCATTCCCTGAAGTGGAGCTGCAGCCTGTAAGGAGTAAGGAGGGAAGAGAGGAAAGCAGTGGGAGGGAGGGAGGGATTGCTCTGCATCCCGGTTCCCCAGCAGGAAGTCAGTGTGGAAAAGAAGGAAGTACAAACGCTTGAGGATAAATGAGTGAAAAGCAGGGAAAAGGGAGGGATGCACGGAAGAGGGAGGGGAAGGCGTTGAGATGTCGAGTAGGTTGTAAATAGGCGAAGGGAGAAAGTGTTATGGACCCAGCTAGGGGTGTAACGTAAATGACAGGATCTAGTGCTTGTGATAACCAGAGTGTTAGACCTGATGAGCTAGAAAATAACCTTTAAGAATTCTGTCCTAAATATAGCATCTTAGTAGCACTGCAGTCTTTGGGGGATTACTTTGTGGGGTATAACGCTGATTTCATTTTCTCTTCTTGCTTTTGGTCTCATTTTCTTTAGTTAATATGTCTGTGTATACCAAATATCTCCTGACAGGTGCTGACAGGTTTTATGAAGACCACCAGCTCACCTACCAACCACAAAGAAAAGAAGCACCAGCACTCTTTTCACTATTACCTCCTATTTGAATCCACTCATGGAAATGTAAAGCCTACGTCTCCTTTTTTGTGTCTCCCTGGTGCTCTTGCTGCTTTGGTGACACCGCAGAGGAGACAGGTTCGAGTCAGGAGGCTTTGGGTTTGTTCTTTGCTCTCCCAGCTGTATTGTGGTGTCTGGAGCAGTTCACACTTCTTATACCTCTGCTTCTTTCTTTGGTATCAGAGAATATTGACTGCCCAGGCTGTTGTAAAACACCTCATAAACCTTGGATGGCAAAATATCAGAGACCTAATTGTTATTAGCTAAAATTATTTTAATTTTCCAACATGATTTTTTAATACTAAATATTCCCTACAAACACCAAGGAAGTAGAATATAGCAGCAATAACAGCAGCAGTAGTTGTTGGTATTATCACGAACAGAATTCACAGCTCACAGCACTTAAATTTTTTCCCTGCTTTTTGCTGTTATTTAATTTCAATTCTTTTTTCGTATCAAAGTAAAATTTAATTAGATGTCAGAGTGCAAATGCTCAGTTTGGCTTCATGTAAGGTTTGTTTTACTGCTTTATGCAGGAAAATCAAATAGTGTATTATAATACATTCCTTCTTGATTAAACAGTATTTTTAACATATACAATAAATTACTGCAAGTTATGCAACAGTAATGACAACAGTGGATTAAATTAATAATAGTGTTATTTTCTGGTTTGAGTTCTGTTAGTGCAGGCAAAAACACAGTAAAAATATTTGCCAACAGGTTTCCAGTTAGAAAAATAAGACTTCCACAAAAATCTGCATTTAAAATGTTTATACTCACAATTAAAGTATTATTTTTAGAATAGTATGTTTATAATATAGAGATATTTGGACAATACAAACAATTTTAAGTCTTTGTTTTCAACATTCTAAAAAACGTTATTTTGCTAGGTATCTCTTCTCCCCCTGACTTGCCCATGCTTGTTCTGCTGACAAAAGGAGACCCTAAACTAGTGTTAGCACTGCAGAGCTGCACGGCTGCTGGAGAGTCAGCTGGGTTTTATGGAGACTTGCAAATCCCTAATGAAATTATCGTTTAAATTCTAATTCCCTTCCTACCGGCAGCAGTATGTGAAGCAGTGCGAGCGCTCAGATCCCTGTCAGGCCGCAGCGAGCAACGCCGCGCGATGACGGGGACGGAGATAACGCGAGGCTCTGTTTGGGCACTGGTGCTGCGGTCATCTTGGGGTGCAGTCAGCAGAACGCTATTTAAACATGTTGCTGGAATACTGTTTGGCACACCCACAGCTGCTCTTGGTGGAGGGTTTGTAAAAAGGCCATCCAGCATCCTGGGGTCACGGAAGTCCTAGCCAGCTTCTTTTTGGACTGAGGAAAAAAAAACCCAGTCATTGTCTCGACAGACATTAAGAAAATTTGCGTGCTGTGGGTTCAGGGGACCTGAGAGCCAAGAGAATCCACGTTTATCCAAATGTGTTGCACAAGTAAATGCAATCATATAAAATCCAGCCCCCTTCATACTCAAAACTACAGTTTTTTCTACAGTTCTTTGGGTAGCTTGCAATGAATATCTACTTATACATTCAAATGCTAATTATAAATGTCCACTGAGACTGCTCACTTAACATCTTGATTTATATTCAGGCTTAACCGTCACTTCTAATTAATATTCCGTTTAAGCCTCTATAAATTGTATATGCCACGATTTAAATTAAATCAGTTAAAACAGTAGTAAAATAAGGAGATAAAATTTCCGTATGACACATACTTTCCACACCCACAAAAACTCTTGTAAGCTAATGTGTTTCCCATTTTTTATTATCTTTTCCTGCTTCCTACAGAGCAGGAATAGATAATTCTACATGCAAGAATATAGACCTCTGTCATCATAATTGGTTTTTAACTTTTGGCATCTTTTGTTTCATTGTTTGTTTGGTTTTTTCATTGTTCTTTTGGTGTTTTGCTATTTTTAAGAGACTATATTCTCCCTCTTTGAGTCACTATTTCTTGTAATTATCCTTTCCAATATCTCTGCATACATCTGCAGAGGAAATTGAGCACTGCCTTATTTCTTAAACACAGAATGACCCGAAAAACTGACTCCGCAGTATGGCTTATCACTGTCAGATCATTTCTGGTTTGCTATATTCAAAGGAAAACATAAATTTAGAATTGTTTTCAAAGAAACTGAGAGTATTTAGATTATGAATTTTACTGAGATATCTCTTTTAATATACTCAGTTTGGGGTTTTGAGAAAGCATCGTGTAATACTTCTCATAAAAATAAAAAATAGCCATAAAAAGACACTAAAGTAAAGTGACAGGCATAGTTTGAAACTAAAATTCACAAAATATAGGAAGAACATTTGCTCTTAACACAGATGTACCTAAGCATTCAGCCAGCAGCAGATCATACACTATATGCCTCACTGCTTGGGAAAAATGGGAAGATTAAATTTTATGTTAAGGACATATCCAAGATAATTGAGGTTATACTAGTAATCTTCATATCTTCTCTGTTTGTTTCATACATACAGTGTAGTAACACCTTCCTTTTAAAGGCTAAAGAGCTGCAGTTGTAGTTACTGTGAAGCCTGTGGATGATTTTACATAAATGCTTAGATATTCATGCTGAATACAGCTCAGAACAAGACAGGTTTTTACATAATTTCAATTAATTTGTTTTACAGCCAGTGGTATTCCTTTATATCCATCACAATACTGACAGAAAATAGAATTTTGCGTTCTCTCTAAGTGGGAATAATGCTACAGTGTACTTTTTAAGCAAATAACCCCTGAAGAATAACAGATGCCATATGAAGTAATGAGATGGGATGCCAACAGGCTGGCCTCCAGGTTATTGTTCATAGAATGTCCTGAGTTGGAAGGGACCCATAAGGATCATCGAGTCCAACCTCTGGCTCCACACAGGACCAGCCCAATCACAGCAGATGACTGAGAGCATCATCCAGACGCTGCTTGAACTCAGCCAAGCTTAGTGCTGTGACCACTGCCCTGGGGAGCCTGTTCCAGTGCCCGATCACCCTCTTGGTGAAGAACCTTTTCCTGATCTCCAACCTAAACTAACCCTGTCACAGCTTCATGCCGTTCCCTTGGATTCTATCACTGGTCACCAGAGGGAGGAAATCAGTGCCCGCCCCTTCTCTCCCCTTGTGAGGGAGCTGTAGGCTGCCATGAGGTCTCCCCTCAGTCTCCTCTTCTCCAGGCTGAACAAACCAAGGGCCTTCAGCCTCTCCTCATACATCCTCCCCTCTAAGCCCTTTACCATCTTTGTTGCCCGCCTCTGGACAGTCTCCAATAGTTTTATGTCCTTTTCTTACCGTGGCACCCAAAACTGCACACAGTACTTGAGGTGAGGCCACACCAGTGCAGTGTAAAGTGGGACAATCACGTCCCTAGAGCAGCTGGCAATGCCGTGCTTGATGCACCCCAGGACACGGTTGGCCTTCCTGGCAGCCTGGGCACAGTGTTGGCTCATGTTCAACTTGCTGTCAACTAAGACCCCCAAGTCCCTCTCAGCCTGGCTGCTCTCCAGGGTCTCATCCCCCAGTCTGTGTGTACAGCCAGGGTTGCCCCTTCTCAGGTGCAGAATTTGGCACTTGCTCTTGTGTAAACTTCGTGCGGCTGGTGATTGCCCAGTTCTCATCTGTCCAGATTGTTAGGGTCATGAAACCATCCATTTCATTTTCATTGACTAGTTTGTTCCAGAAATTGTTTTTCATGAGGGGTAGCACCAAGTATGTATATATATGAAAAGTAAGAATAATTTTAAGTACACTATCTTTCACTGCGAAAAGGAAAGCGTCACACTCTGCAATGACCTGAGCTGTCAGTGATCTGAGCTGATGCCAGACGGACAGAAAAGATAACCACTTTTTTCAGTTGAAGTTTTTGGTTCGAAACAGTCATACTAGACTCTGCTTCGTTCCCTTCTGAAAGGCAATGGGTCCAGTCTAACAGCGGCACAAATTCTGCAGCACTCTTCCTAGATTGGCTTCTCTTTATCAAAATATTTTTGTATAGACTTTGCAGTATTGTACCTACTAGCACTGCTGATCTAATGAAAATGATCTTTATATTCATAAGTTTTACCTGCAGCATAGTTTAGAATCATAGAATGGTT
>VWZZ01000929.1:244810-268256 GCA_013399095.1 Psophia crepitans | reverse complement strand
CAGGCTATGAAATTTCTGACAGAAAGGAATGGGTTTTGTCAGACCTGCTGGAGCCATCAAGGAAAAACGAAGGCCATACTTCTGCTTTGGGCATTTGTCAACACAACAGGGTCACAAGGACCAAAATGCAGTTCTTTTCCCTTAATTTGTTTTTCCTTTCATTCTGGGATAAGGCCCCCTACTGAGCACCATTTGTTCTAAAAAGGATCTCTGAAGCAAACTGAAAACAGGCCAGTCACCTGCTGCAACGTCATGCTATCTTAGTATAGTATAATAGTACAGCAGTTGTAGTGTAGGCGATACATCCTTCTAAAGGTTGGAAAAACAGGTGTAATTAGTACGAAAAAAACATACAGCCCTTGCATTAGGTTTTATGGTATTTTTAGGAAACCTCTGAATTCCTAAATAAAAAAAAAGTAATATTTTCAATATTTAGTTCATACAGACTTCCAACCCTCTGAGTCCCCCAGCAGTTTAGAAATCATGTCTCCGTACGGGCAGGTGGGAGTCATATCTCTCCGTAGGAGCCACACCCTCCATGACTGACATGCTCTGCCTTCCTTATCCCGGGAAGGCTCCAGAACTCAAGGAAACACAGGCTGGATCTCCCTCCCCTTTCGCCTGCCCAAAGACACCACTTTGCTCTACTGTGTTGATCACCATAAATGGCTCCTACAAAAATAATGAGAATTTGATTACGATGCATCACACAGACCAAGGAACATGGATCGGCATCATTCATTCTACCCCAGCACAGCACCTCACAATGAAAAAACACAAGGGGAATCTGAAAAGCAACAATTGTGGCTCTAGATTAAAAGAATTATAGAGATTTCAAGGAAATTAAGCTTGAACTTTAGGTTTAATTAACTAGTGAGACAATTATTAGATGCAAATATTATTTTCAGCTCCAGACCTAAGCATCTCCAAAATACCTGAAGCTGTTATTTTGGTTAAGGTATGCTTAAAAACTTACATATTGTAAACATAAAAGATTACAAAATAATATGAGAAATAAGCACCTGTAAGAAAGGTGTTGATTCTCAGTATTCTTCTCACCGTAATGAGGTCAGCTCTTTGATTCAGTGGTGTCAGGTGACTTAGAAATGTGGCTAACTAGGCACATTTATCAATAAAAACCAGCTATATGTATTGAGCCCTTTTTCCAGTAGGTAGCTCTGTCAGCATGCAAAGTGAGGTCAAAGTTAACGGTGGCAATGATGCCTGTATTCAGGTCTTCCACTCATTTAAAAGATCACCACATTTCCAATTCATTGCATTTAAAATACACCTGAATTTCACAAATTAGATTGAAATTCATGAGCAATTAAAAACAAAACAAAAAAAAACCCCAAAAAAAGAGTCAAACACCATTATCACTGTCTTAGAAAACTGCATTGGAGCATCATTGCTTCAGTAACACAGCAAAAAATGGTCCCGTAATTGACACAGGATAGATGGCGAGAAAGGAAAATAATGAAGTTGCCCAGGGTGAATTTGAAGCAGTGAAGTCTTTTAAGTAAAGACAAAACAATTGGAAAGTTTTAGCTAAGAAATAATGGGAAAACGAACAGAGGAGTACCATAAAAATAGCCTGTGTAGGCTTAAATAAAAAATAGAGCAATTGAGACTTGAAGACAGCATTGGCAGTGATTAGAAAAGTAGAGACAGGAAATCAGAGAAAATGTCAAAATGTTATGCATAGATGCCGCCCTCTTTTAAGTCATCATGTTCTACGGAGTTGTTCAGAAAGTAAGGTACTAGTTGGGAAAGGGAGTGGAGAAATGAGACTGCACCATTGCAGAGGCAGGGAGCTGGATTTGGATTTTGGTTACCACCGCCTGGTGGATGAGGGAAAGGCTGTTGATGTAGTCTACCTAGACTTCAGCAAAGCCTTTGACATGGTCTCCCACAGCATTCTCCTGGAGAAGCTGGCGGCCCATGACCTGGACAGGTACACTCTTCGCTGGGTTCAAAACTGGCTGGATGGCTGGGCCCAGAGAGTGGTGGTGAGGGGGGCTTGTAAGAAAAATGAGGACAGGCTTTTGAGTAGGGCCTGCAGCAATAGGGCAAGGGGTAAGGGTTTTAAACTAAAACAAGGTAGATATAAGGAAGAAATTTTTTTATGATTGTGCTGGTTTTGGCTGGGATAAAAATTTTCTTCATAGTAGCTGGTATGGGCCTGTGTTTTGGATTTGTGCTGAAAACAGTGTTGATAACGTAGGAATGTGTTTGTTATAGCTCAGCAGTGCTTACACAGAGCCAAGGTCTCTTCTGCTTCTCGCACCACCCCACCAGTCAGTAGACTGGGGGGGCACAAGATGTTGGGAGGGGACAGACAGGACAGCTGACCCCAACTAACCAAAGGGGTATCCCACACCATATGGCATCATGCTGAGTATAAAAAATTGGGGAAAGAAGGAGGAAGGGGGGGTGTTCAGAGTGATGAGGTTTGTCTTCCTAAGTCACCATTACGTGCGATGGAGCCCTGATTTCCTGGAAATGGCTGAACACTCACCTACCAATGGGAAGTGGTGAATGAATTCCTTGTCTTGCTTTGCTTCTGCATGCAGTTCAACCCATAAGTTTTCTCACTTTTGTGATTCACTCCTCCAACCTGCCGGGGGAGTGAGCAAGCAGCTGTGTGGTGTTTAGCTGCTGGCTGGGGCAAAACCACGACAATGATGAGGGTGATGAAACACTGGAACAGGTTCCTCAGAGAGACTATACATGTGCCATCCCTGGAAACACTCAAGGTCAGGTTGGATGGGGCTCTAAGCAACCTGGACTAGTTGAAGATGTCCCTGCTTATTGCAGGAGGGCTGGACTAGATGACCTTTAAAGGTTCCTTCCAACCGAAACCATTCTGTAATTCTGTGCTTCTGTAACAGGTTGTTCAGAGAAATTGTGGAGTCTCCATCTTTGGAGATACTCAACACACACAGACACAGTTCTGGGCAACCTGCTCTAGCTGACCCAGCTTAAGCCAGGAGTGGTTGAATTAGATGATCTCCAGAGGTTCCTTCCATCCTCAATGATGTGATACCTGCCAAGTGGAATGCATGCTGTGGACAGGCTTATGCTAACAACTCATATTATCATCAGTGGGATGAAAGCCTACTATAAACTTCCCACCCCAGTCAGTGAAGTTACATGGGGTACACAGAAGGGAGAAGGCAAGGTAGAGAGGGTAGGGAGATGCTTACCTGCCATTCCTGAAAAACACCCTGCCATCGCTACCAAAATGAATTTTGCTAGCCTGTGGTTGGGCTCACAATCAAAGGGGCAAAATTATTTTTTGCCTGGATGGTGAAAAGCCTTGAAAATGCACTCTCACACATTATGAAACACTCTTTAAAGTGCACCACACATTTTAGTTGTGCTGCAGAACTGTTTCACTGAGTCCTAATCCCCAACCCCCACACTATGTTTTTGTTCCCTGTGGTTTTATACATGGCCTTAAAAAACATGCAGAACAACAGCATAAGACTAAACCCTTGTTTCTAGAAAGAAATGGTTTGATGATTTGCCAACTTTGTTTTTCATATGGAAAACATTTTCATCAATCTTTCTAGTTAAGCTATTTCAAAGAAGTTTCATTTTGGAAACAAAGGAGAAACATTAAAAGCATCCTGTTTGACATTTTTGAGAGTTGAGCGTTTTTATTTTGATCCAAAATGTATAAATTAAACTAATTTTGAAAGTTCAATAAAATTCATAAGAGGCCAAATTTGGTTGACATGGTTTGATTTTAATCAAAACCAAAAGAATTTAAGTTGCCCAAGACCTCAGAGCTTTCTTACATGAATTTCATTTTACGGAAAACCTAAAACACCTTCTTTTGTTTGAAAATGTAAGAATATGTATTCTTTAGAAGTCATAAAACTTCCCACTAAACAAAAAGCCTGTAGTTAATTCCCATTTCTTTTATAACAAAAGCTACTGCATTTATGGCATTAGATTGCTGTTTCAAAAACCTACAAACAATCACAAATATAAATTAATATAAGTCACCATTTTAACAATTTACTCATCAGAAGTATCCTGAAAATGAGTATGTAGAGGTATACATTTTTAAACCTGCACTTCTCACATCTTTCCAGGTAGTAAATATTCTAATTATTTTCTAGTTGAATTTAGAATTCTCAGAATTGCAGGATATACAGACCCAGGATTACTTTAGAAATCTCTCCAATTTTAAGTGACTGCAGCCCTTTATCTAGTCAAATTAACTCTATTGCTGCCGGAAAGGAATATTTGTTTGTCTTCATAGGCAGGCTGCAGGTTACAGGTATAAAAAATGCAAGATGGACAGACCCCTCTGTCTTACCTGCAGCAGGCACACAGCTCATCAGACATTAAGTTGTAGCATTTTTATTTGTAGAAATGAGTCAGAGCCAGCTGGACATCTGTATTTCCAGAGCCCACTTGGAAGTTCTAGTGCCAATACTTAATCTATCTTTTCACTATACAAATAGAAAACAGGCAAACTGAATGTAAAAACCACGTAATTATCATCATAACTTATAAAGTACACTAAGCTTTTGGTCACTTTTTATAAATAAGGGGATTCAAGAGGAGTCAATTTAAGAAAAAAACTGGTTATCACGTATTCTTTATTTCTCTGCTTCCTTAATATATAAAACTTATTCAGTTAGAAGGAAAAAATATGCCAAACGCTGTACTCTCAAGGCTGTAATGTAAACATTTTCAAAGTTTCTAATGTAGTATCAGCTAGATTCACACAGAGACCCAGCTATTTAAGTACCAGTTTAAAATCCTCAACACCTCTTCTCAGGTGCTACTCTGGAGATAACTAACCTTATGTGGCACTTTGCATTTCCCACTAGACAGGCACAATGCAGCACAGCCTGAGTCCTGGTGGGGATTAAACTGCCTAGTGTATAGTGCTGGGCATCCTCCACCCCAGGCATTTCTCCTCCTAGCCTGAAGGATGACCCAATGAGACATATTCAGTTCAAATACTCCAGTTGCCTTTGACTTCCTAGAAAACACATGGTGCCTGGGATGCCCTCCTTTTCTCCAGTATGTCCATCACTGAGGTACTCATCTGCACAACTTAGTGAACGGAACTGGTCACCTTTCTCTCAAGAGAAAGTACTAATCGTAGTATTCAGATTTTCTCACACTGAGGCCCAGCAGCTGTGAAAGTCAGTGTGTTTCGCCTTTGTCCCATTCTCAAGACAATTTCTATTCACACCGTCTTCCTAACCAGCCCCCCTCAAGGCACACAGCTTTGTGCCAATGTGCAAGAGCAATCCTGGCCCTACAAGTGACTTGGACAGCACCTAAACTGGGGTGTCAGTGAGGACTGTGTTTTGCAACTACACCCCACATCTCCTCTTCTGTCCCATGGTCTTTCAACAGCACAGCTGATTCACTTTATACACAGAAGAGCTTTTGAGAGGATGGAGACACGGGATGGGAAAAGGTGAGTCTCCTGCTTCTCAGTCACATGAAGACACTCAGTCCATGAAATATCGACTTCAAGCCCCACCGACTTCAACCTGCCAGCTGCAAAACGCCCCTGAACAGCCTGACACTTTGTAGAAGAATAAAAGCCACAAGCCAAAACTGAGTCACAATCGCCACCAGTTCCTAGCCACCTGCAATAAGCAGTGAAGCAGGTGACAGTGTCCAGATAGCTTGGAAAATAGCTCCAACCATTACCTGTTAGGACACAAACAATTGGGCAAGCTTGGGAAAATTGTCGTTTGTCTCTATTCTCATTAAATATGGACATCATTATATTCTATTTAATGTGCCTCATCAGACATACTGTAGCTATAATGCATTTGACACCACTTATTATATAAATCAACATTTGGAATTTCCCCAGGTAAGGATTCCTTTTGCTCATAATTAGCATAGGAAACATTTTTACAGGTTAAATTGTACTTACATGGATTGCATTGTTTAATAAAGGGAAGCTTTTCAGTTTCAGTTTCCTTAATTTTATAGATTCTTCCTTAGACTGTTAAGAGCTGAAAAGAAGACAAAATATGTTTACATGCTAGAGTGCCTGTCTCAAAACTACAGATTTGATACTGTTTTTAGACAAGAGTAGTGAAATCATATCCCAAGGGCATGCAAACTGTTTCTCAGTGTTCTCTTGACTTTCAGAAGAGGCAGAAAATAGTGGATCACAATGCACACTGCTTTCTGAATTATCTTAATGTTTAGATTATGTGGATTCTGCATGAAAAGCTGTCATGTACCTTACATGCTTCAAATCAACTGCTGTGTGAATAGTATTCCAGATGAGATAGCTCACAACCTGGAGTCCATTAAAGAAAACCCTAACCAACTCCCCTCCTGCCCCAGTCCTTATCATAAAGACCCAAACCTACTGAAACCACATTGACAATCGAAACAGAGTGACCTGCCCCTCTGACTTTGAATAAATTGCTTTATAGTATGCTGTTCTGCAGTTTTCATTTCAAAAAAGAGCTCGGAGTGTTCCCAAATAGCTTTTCAATTATAACAGAATTGTTAGTCTAGCAGCTTAGAGACTGTAGGTTAAGAAAACACATTTATTACAGAAGACCTGAGAATGCAGTAATTAAGTGGCACAACTGAATCATAACTATATGAAATCTCAAATCAGGTTGCAGGCACACAACCGTATTCCTGTTCCCACACACGCAATACACACATCTGCCATAACTGAGTAAATTTTTTCCATGCCACAGCAGCTCTCAGCAAGAGTACTTCCAGAGAAATTGTCTGAGAAACCAATATCATAGAGTACGTGGATCACAGATGGATTTGTTTTCCACTTACAAGATGCACATCTTGCTGAGTATGCTCACAAAGTCCATCACCTGGGAAGCACTGATATGACCGGGAAAGGAGTATGAACTTCTGATTAGTACAGCAGTCTCAGGAGTCCAGATCTCTACTGTTTGCTCTTTTACTATCACTCGTTTTATTTATTATAACAGTTGTCTCAGAGCTGACCAGAAACAGGGCACCCCTTTTTGCTGAGCACTTTAATACAGAGTAATGGAAGTAATTTCTCTACGGATAAACTCAGGAGAGAGCCAAGCTGAATTTCCAAAGCTTTGCATTTAGGACGAGCTGGACCCAATTATAGACAATCAGTCAGAAATAAACTTCTTCTCATTCAATTAAATTAACTCAGCCTAAGTGTAATATTGAAGTATCTGCCAATGTGTTATAGCCACAAAAATCTCAAATGGAAGTACAGCATATATTATGTAGTTCCTTCCCAAACACAGCCTTTAGTTATAGCCTTGGGATTGTTATCACATTTCAAGTAAAGTACAAGTAATAGGAACTCATGGTCTATATTTTGGTGGGGGTTTTTTTGTTTGTTTGTTTTGGTTTGTGGTTTTGTTTTGTGGTTTTTTTTCCAAATAAACAGCAGAAACATTAGGGTTTTGTGGCCAACATGGCTCTCAGTTGCATACCATGCTGCCAGTTTTCAACCAAAAGACACTGTGCTAGCAACAGTTCACAGTTCTGACTGAGTCTTGTCATTTAAAATTCAACCCAAACATCTCTCTTTAGATGTGCTCAGAAAAAGAAGAGAACAGATGAAAGACACAAAAGACTATGGTTGCAAATGGAGCAAGCTGTCACATTAGGTACCACTACAATTTTCTTTTTCACTGATCCTGTATGTCCCTGTGTCCCCCATTTTCATTCTTTTTGCTAGTGGCCACACAGCATGACACAAATTGAGACCCTCTCATCTTGCTGCTACAGGTCCGGCCGGAGTGCACATGGAGTCACAGTTCTCTGCAATGTTTGGCGTTCTCAGAGCACATCTTCCCCTCACAGGCAGCACAGAAAATAAGGTGGCCCACCTCAAACTTAGTATGGAAAGAGAGAGGACATTCTCCTTCTCCATATAGGAGCCACAAGTTAAAACCTGTCCATTGCCAAGTAAAGATATGTATCTGGCTCTCCTCCCAATGTACTCAAGTTCTAAGTTTCAGGATGTTCGGTGGAATCTCAACAACTCCTGTAAAAGTTCTTTCACTTGCCATAAAATATTGAAATGGGAACTGACGAACAAGGAGGTCTCCTGAACAAATCTTCCAACAATGTACTGGAGTAATATTCTTGGCTTGTTGCATCTTGTGAAATCAGACTAGAGTAGCAGAGACTTAGCCCATGATTACAAGACATTTTGGGGCAGGATACTGTCTCCTGAGCAATATATCTATCTTTGTATGAATTTAAACAGTGGAAGAAAAAAAATTTTGGTCTCTCAACAACCATATGTACTTTTAGGTATTAGCTATTAAGTCTAAGTGAGGCACTGGCACCCATTTTTTTCTCTTTTTTTCTTTTTTTTCTTTTTTTTTTTGATAAACTGATTTTAGAAGAGAACTCACAGCTGTGAAGTTGGATTGGATATTTCCCTTAACCCTGAAGTTAGGTGCCTGAGTCTGGAAAGAATGGTTCAAGAACCTTAGAAAGGTTCCCGGTGAATTTTCTGGTTTGCGTGAATCCCACCAGTGTGCTGCCTTCCTATACAATACCCTGAGAAGTTACCCGGGGCTCTTAACAGGCTTGCATCAAAAACTGAAGCTCCCAACGTCATTGTAAAATGACATACAGGTTACTAAGTGTTATTACTCTAATGATGAAGCTGTGCAAACCAAGTGTTTCCCAGCATTTAGATTTACCTATGCAAACCATAGGTAGATAAAGTAAATAAGTGAATAAAAGTAAATAAATAAAAATCCTGATTTTGTTTTTCCACAATGCAGAGCATAATCTTGATTTGTAGCTATTTAATTTGATTTCTTTAGTTGTTTTTTTTTTTATTCAAAGGTGCTGGGCAAGCTCAGCAGCAAAATAATACAGGGAAAAGTTAGTTTTCTACTTCTTATTTGACCTGAAGAAGAATTGAACCTGCCATCTGATGGAGAATATTTGCTTTAAAGAAAATTTCTTAAAGCATAAAATCCTCAGTAGGTGTAAGGCAGCATAGCTCCTCTGCAGTGAATGTTCATTTGTGCTGTCTGAGACTACAGACCTCTGTACATCTCCCTGGGCTCCACTGATACATTGTGCCTCCCCACCTTCTCCCGTGAAGGCTGCATTGCTACAAGTGTCAGTTAAGACCCCATGAGATATTGGATGTTTCAGTCCATTTAAAATCCAGTTTAATCTTAGAACATAGATGGAGGATAAACCCCAAGCTTTGTTTGCTTCTTTGAAATTCACTAGGGGACTGCGTAATTCCACCAACATTTGAACAGTGCTAATCTATAGAAAGGACGGGGAAAAAAATCCTTTGTTTTAATTCCTCTGCTTATGAGCGTTGTGTTGAGAACGAGGCTTCAACTTAGAAACAGGCATCCAGATTGAATTTAAACTGCGCTGTGTCGCTGCCATCTCAAAGCTGAGGGCATGCGAGGAATAATGTCTCACACAAAACCTGTTGCATACAAAATACTCGTAGCTTCCCAAATTTATGAACAACCCCAAGGAATTCTAAATGACTAGATCTTGTTTAGCCCATGAAGAAGCAAACTCAGCAATTCTGCTTTCATATATGCCACATATTTTACCTCAACCTTTGCAAACAGACCTACAATCAGATCCTTTCTCCTCTCTGAAACTGAACAAAAATGTTACCACTCAGATATGCAGCTAATACACACTCTGTTTCCCCCTCCCCTGTTAAAAGTAACATTGATTCTTTGTCACAAGGAAATGATTAAATCAAACTATCCTAACAAGCAAATAGACTAGTGCAAGCTCTCTGCTTTCAAACACATTTGCACTAGCAACCATTCCTTTCTCTGATGTCTTAGTTAAAAGTCTTAATCCCTCTGATTTCACACGAGAAAAGTAAAGAACGTGGCAGTGGGGCATAAGCATATTTAGTTTCTATAGGCACACATGATTTAGAAAGTCCATTTTACACACTGTATCAGCATTAGTAGGATATGTTCTTGACAGTAATTCCAGGCTTTTGCTGGAGTACTCAACCATACTTGAATATATTTTATTTAGATGGAGGATCCAAAATCCCCTGCTCAAACACATCGATTTGGGCCATGATCTGAATCCATAGTCCAATTTTGCAGCCACAAACAGACTGTTGATACCTTAATGACTTTAACAAATCCATGCATGACAGTACTGAGTTGCATATATTGTCTGCCACTGGTAGGCTTCCATAATCATCTCACTTCAAGAGAAGACTTCTCAAAATGAGCCAGAGAGAAATTTTGTAAGATGCTTACTACCTTTCTACAGAGACTAACGCTGCTTATCTGCACCATGCTGTCCGTTGTAACATGATTAAAGTTATTTTATATCCAGTGTCTGAACATAAATTGTTTCCTGTTACAAGGTTTTCTAAATGATTTTAATCTCATTACTAAATATTCCAACCCCAGCTAGAGAGACATTTAGATAATGGCCCTGAGTGAAAAGTCCTTGTATTCTTCTGCAGGATTACCTCTATTAAACTCAGGCAATCTAAACCTGAACCTGTAATTATAGTTCTGCGGAGCAGGGAGCAGATGCTTCTGCCCCAGCAAAGTCCTGCTCAACCTTTAGCACATGCTAATGTACACCAGTTTTTAGACAGATCAAAACTTGTTATGTGGGATCACCAGACAATTAGCTCACAGCATGAAATAAATGTAACAGAATTAAAAAGGTGTTTGAAAGTGGGTTTTGCCTATAAGCAAAGTACATAAATGAAAAAGGGGAGGGGGAGAAGAAAGAAAAAAGCTACAAATTTAAGAAAATATGTGTATAAAAACCAGAACACTAAGTGAACCAGAGGACCTATCATTTAAATTGTAACCTCCTCCTGGTTTCTCCAGTTACTGCAATTACCATGGAGAAAACCATACTTAATGTATACTTCTGCTGTAGGACACACAACACCCTCCTGTAGGCATTTTCTGGATTATGAGGTAAGGCATGCAGCAGCATGCTTTTGGCAAGTTTAACAAATTCCCTTCTACAAGACATGCTGGTGACCACTCTGCCTTCTTTTAGGTGGACTCCAGTGGTAGGACCAGGGAGGCCTCCTTTATCACTTCACTAAGGGTAGTCAGTATTTACTAGGCATATATCCATTTCCAGAATTTGCTCATTAAAGCCACTTCATACCTGAATTCAAAGACTAAAAGCTACTCCAAACTTGTTAGAAACTCTCCATAAACTGATACAACAATTGAATGTAGATGTATGCTGTTAAAAAATAAGGAACAGAGTTAAATGAAGAGTAGGAGCGATATTAATTCAATTGATTCAGCAATAAAGGGCTGAAAACATACCTATTAAAGCAGCTAAATAATGCAAATGCCTAGAAAGTACATTAGCAGGCACCCTGATCATTGAGTTTACTCTTACTGAGAGTTCACTATGTTAGAAGAATCGCCTTCCCTTTGTCAAGTCAGAAGTTTATAAAACAGCTTCTAAATTAAACACTGAATAGGAAATGTCACTGATAGCTTTTAAACATAAAATGCTTGGCAAATATCTGAGTTGATTCTTATGCTGAGAGGTGGGGAGAGAAAGAGTCTGTGGTAGGAATCAAAGAGGTTTAAACAGCATTGTACGTCTTCAGTGGTTCCAGTTACATTCACTTTAAGAAGACTTCCAGCATTTGGAAGCCCTTCCAATATCCAATACTGTGGTCAGAGATAATCTGAACAAGATTTTATGATGCTGCTCTGGCAATCAAGGTCTACTGAAAGCCGTTCTTCCTGGTTGTGAAGACCAAGGGAAAAAAATCCAGTTTAGGTCTATGTCCAAACTCTCATAAGGTAAACATAAACTTTACCAATACTTCAAGACAGGAGATGATTACCACTAACTTCCACATTTGTTTTTAGAACAATTAATCAGACACTCAACAGTAATTTTTGAGATACATTGGTTTAGAAATCTCAAACTTCATGTGTAGCTCTGGCAAGAAGTTGGGAAATTTTATCAAGCTCACTCCTTCCGATGGTATTTTGGATTTTCTGGTCCCCGAAAGAATCAGGTTTGGCATTTTGTAGGTGTAAGTGAAACCAAAATAATGATTGCTGACACAGCAGGCACCGGCATGGGACCACAGATCTCAAAAATAAATTTATTCAGGATTTGTTTAGCAAATTTGAGCAAGAGGTCAAGCTCTTTACCTGAACTGGTTACTGAGTTTCACCTACAGTTTTGCAAGATTCTGCAATAAAATTTTAATTTCCATGGAAAAACCTGTTTTCCTAACTGGTTCATGATTACCAAAGGAAAAGATGTATAAACCCATGAACAGATCTTGCTCAACTTCCTCAGGTCTTTGATATAGAAAATAGAAGTGTGACTCCATAATAGTATCCTATGCAGTTGATAAGAGGGTTTTATATAAATGCTTTTGAACTACCAAATTGAAGCAAGCAGTCAGCAAAATATGGCACTCAGAAAATGGAAGGGTTTTCTAATTTGCCAATTAATGGGAAAACTGAATGGTGAGACCATTTTCAACTTGTCTAGCAATATTTGCAACTATTTAAAGTGAAAAGGAAAGGCAGGTGAAGAGGCAGGTGAAGCACGCATGGGGGAGAGAGGTTGTAAAAATTACAGCTGTATTAAAGTCCTTCATCCAATTAAGCACGTAAACTGGTGCTGCAGTTTTCACCTGAAAATTTAGTAATAGTCAGAGATCAAAAGGAATGTTATTGTGAAGCAACTCTCTCCCCTCCCCCCAAAACATTATGATCTCATAGAGAAATTGAGCAGTCTTGTCCAGATTTCTTAGCTGTCATTTCGGCTCACAAGGAATGAGCTTGCTCTCTCCCCTCTGACACTACCCTGGTCTCAGCTATTCAGGCTTCTGAAAAGCAACCAGATTAAATGAACCCAAGCAGATACAAAGTGCAAACAAATTGCCGCACCCATTCTTTCTCAGTCCTATAAATAAGTACACGCCAGGATCCACCATCCCAAACATCTGCCCTACATATTTTCAGAAGCTGCTTAACACTACCAAAACCACAGACAAACACTTCTAAAACTTGTTCTGCTTGACCTCCTTGAATCAGCTCCTCTTCTATTACCTGCTGCCTCTTGCAAAATTATTCGGCCTAAGCTCTTGCATTAATCACTTAGCATTTTCTCCTTATGGTATTTTTGATAAAGATTTCCTCTCTCAGTCTTGAAAATGAATTAATAAAGCTGTGACCAAGTTCGATTCTTAATCCCTTCCTCCCTTGGTACAGGCAGAAACTGTAGTCTGTCCTGAGTTTAACACTTACACAGTCCCCAAGATAGATTCTTTTTTTCCCTTCCAGTTATTCAAAGCTGTATTCAAGTCTTGTATTTCCAGCATCAGTTTTAATTCAGATTGACAATAACAATCTTTCCTGAGTTTTTGACCTTTCCCTCCAGGAGCTTATCCCAGTTATCCCCTGGGGAATACAAGGGACAGGCCATTACAGAGCTGGGACAAAGTGCTCCGTTAGAGCTCAATGTCTGAATCAGCAGTATGCCAGCTTAACGAGCTGACACAAATTATTGTGCCTTTCTGGAAACAAGTGGCCTTCTTGTCTCAGGAGACCGATGTGAAGTGACATACTGAGGCAGTACTGGCATTTCCATAATCACTGTTGCCAGGGCTTGAGTTTAAGGACAAGGGTACCGCTGATCTAAACAGCATGCGGCATCAGTACGTAAAGCCGTGAGAAAATTGTCAACTCGCAGCAATGAGACATCACTTCGACTGTCTGTGAGCCATGGGTTAAAGTGACTGAAGGAAGCTTTAAAAAGAAATCATGTTTGTTACAGAAATCTTGGTATTGGGCTCTGAGCCTTCTTCCTGCACAGGGCTGGCAGCAAGAGTAAAGCCTGGGAAACACAGAAAGACCAGTAAACAAAAATGGAAAACCAGTCACTTTCCCCATTTTCATCCCTCCTCGCCTTCATCCCACCCACTTCTGTATGTATCTTGGTCCAAGCAGAGCTGTGGTAACAGAGAAAGAGACATCATACGTATCTGGGTTAATAACCCTGCCTCGCCAGAGTCTGGTCATTCCAATCCAGTGCCAGTGTCTAACACCTATCACCCTACAAGATGCTGAGCACCTGGTATAACATCCTATGGGTTTCCCACTGAGCACAAGCTGTTGTAGTATCAGACCCAATACATAAAAGAAGTCCACTTCAGTGTGAGAGCAATGGGAGGTATCAATGAGCTGCAGGTATTCAGATTACCTTAAGGGCCAAGTGGGCAAGAGTCAATCTCCTTGTGCCAAAATCTCTCTTTTAAGTAAAGAGGCTTTGCATACACATAGGAAAACCTCAGCTTCATCCACGTTGGATTTATGCCAGCGTGCTTCCACTCACAGGACAGAAAACAGGAGAAATGGAAGAAAGGAAGAGAAGGACAATGTGGAATTTTTTTTAATTTTTTTTTTTTACATCAACTCTCAAATGGTTTTAAGGTTATTCCTTTTTCCTCTAACTCCATTCTCCCACCTAATTTCACACAGAGAAACACACAACACCAGAACACAGAGGTTCTGCCAGACAGCTCACTGTGCACGGCCAGAAGCTGTTTGGCATCATAGCGTAACCAAAAAAACCATTCCAACAAAGAAAATCCCTACAGCGCAATGAACACCAGTCAGCTAAGGTGACTGGAGTAGAGAAGCACTAAGCACTCTTGCTGCAAAGAAATAGGCATTACCACTATCTTTGAGTAATGTCTCTGTGGCCTCCAACAATGGTCCTCATTGTGCAACACTTAAACCCCTGCAGGGTCTTCAGTCTCTTGCCTTCCTCATTTTTCGTCATTTGGTGAGATATGAGCAAGGAGGCTGCCGATCCACTGAGCAATGGGACAACTCAACAATTTTTATTCATCAACTCCCTCTTTGGCCATTTGAGCCCTCAATAGATGCTGCCAGCAGACAAGAAGGCAATTTGAAAAGCGTGCTGCAGCCTGTCTTGGGTAAATACAGGAAAATAATGCTACATTTTAGGAGTCCAGTCTGAATTCAACTCACAGCAAAAATGTACTTCACTGCAGTTTATTCTGACACCACGAACCCCACTGAAAATGGCCACCATCCTCCTGGTGTACTCCAGTCCTCCGAGGAGCCAGTGCTGACAGAGACGTCTGCATGGCTTTTGTTCTGTAGCCAGTGGGAAATTAGTCTTTTGCTATTTGCTAAATAGCAAAATCATTCTGTGGTATTCTGCTTGGTCCCTGGTGCCTCCTGTGCGGTGGTTCCCCAGCACTTCTCTCAAAGTGTGAGACAGTAATTCTTCTTTTTAAGTGTTTGTCTTGGTCTGTTAAGCATGGTTGTTACTGCACTGTGAACATACCAAGCACTTTGCAGAACAGAGAAAGAGAATTGTTTGTTGTCTGGCATATTTCAAGAAATTCAGTGTGCTAAACAGAAAACCTGTTGAAACTAGGGAAGCTAGAGCCGTACTTGATTTCGCTTCAGATTTTCCTCATACCTGTGACCATACAAAGCTGTGATTCAGCTGTGTCCCACTGTACAAAGAAAGGATTTACTGATACAGAACAACTGAGTACTCAACATTGCACATCACCTGGTTTTAAATAACCCAGCTGCCGTATCAGAAGCAGCCCAGCCCGGTTAGCTTGGCACTCTACACAAACCAGCGTACTCTGCTCAGCAGGCAGGGCACAGCACAGGACTAACACAGCTACGCTGCTGGTACTGTAACTAGCACAGCTAACTCTGCTTGGCCCCTCGCTGTGCTGTATCAATGGAAGTAACATTCTTCAGCCACAGAGTTGGATGCAGAATGGAATTAACCAGGCATAACGGAAGCTAAGATGATTATACTGGTCCAGGACTAGAATCACAGGAGAAAGTGAGGGCAGCTAAGCTGTGATAACGCTGGTTAGAAAGTGTTTCCGTAAAATGCTTCATGAGAATTCACTCATTACAGAGGGATTTGGTTTGTTCTTTTTTTTTTTTTTTTTTTGTGAAAGGGAAANTTTTTTTTTTTTTGTGAGAAAGGCTGAGTTTCAATGTTTTTTAAATTTGCATCTTGAAAGCATTTCAAAGTCATCTAAACACTTTATTTTGACATTTTTTAAAAATGAAGAATTCTCTTGCTTTGGTTTAGAGTGATTGCTTTGAAATTGAAGCAGTTAAAGTTTAAATAAAATATTTGGCTTCAGCTGATGCTTTGCTTTAGCTTTTTTATTCAAAAACTTCAAACAAGTCTCAGTTTAATACAGGAATATGTGATACACCAATATCTCAATTCCCTGGCTTTCTCATCCCATAATATTCAACCCAGTTCTGCTTGTCAGTGAAGAAATCAGATGCAGAAATCTTTGCACAGATGCTCTGTGGAAGGATCCATGCTCTCACACCCTCACAGAAGGTAAACCACAGCAAGTGTCAAAAAGGCTCTGAGACAATCATTGCCCTGGTTCAGTGGACACAACTTGAGAGCTGAGCCTTAAAGCATCACAAGGATTGAATAGTTAGGTGAAAAACTCCAAGGAATGAAAGGAGCAAATATATATTGGGGGGTGGGTGGGTGTCGAAATCTGGAAGGAACACATGAAAGTTAAAGCTGAAGCCCAAGGTAAGAGCTGTTCCAATCCATGCACCATTTAAAAAAGGACAACCTCATACCACAGGATCATGTTTAACATGCTGCAGGATTTCAACATCCTCATTTAACTTATTTCCTGGTTGGAATGATATTCAAAAGGAACACATCTCACAAGAAAGAGTCCATAAATGCAAATAATATGCTTAGCAGTTTCCTCCAACCTTCAGTAAATTTAGTGCTGGGTAAAAAATTGCCAAAGTTATAGCCATGAGAAATGAAGCCCTTAATTTAACCCAGAGGAAGATACGCCAGATACGGCGCAACTCCAGACTTCCTACATTGCCTTGGTGGTACTGATGGAGGATATCTAGGGCTGAAGAAGGCGTTCAGGACCAAGGCCTCTCTCTGCAACATCTGTCAAAAAACGTCTAGTGAGTCTGCTTTTTGTTCTCATGGAGATTCTTCTCCACTAGAAATTCAATAGAATTGTTTTAGCTAATCCCCCAAAGACCCATCAGACAGGAATGAGCACAAATCTTATGAGGAGTGGCTGAAGGAACTGGGCTTGTTTAGTCTGGAGAAGAGCAGGCTCAGGGGAGACCTTATTGCCCTCTACAACTACCTGAAAGGAAGCTGTGGCGAGCTGGGGGTCGGTCTCTTCTCACAGATAACTAGTGACAGGACAAGGGGGAACGGCTGCAAGTTGTGCCAGGGGAGGTTTAGGTTGGAAATTAGGAGAAATTTCTTCTCGGAAAGGGTGGTCGGGCATTGGAACGGGTTGCCCAGGGAGGTGGTGGAGTCACCGTCCCTGGGGGTGTTTAAAGAAAGGTTGGATGTGGTACTTAGGGACATGGTTTAGTGGGTAATAGGTGGTGGGGGGATAGTGGGACTAGATGATCCTTGAGGTCTCTTCCAACCTTAATAACTCTATGATTAATTAACTACTAGCCAATCGAGATGCAAACTGGTAAGGGAAGGCTCTAGTAGGTTCCTGAAGTTCATACTTTGGCATTCAAGGAGCTGCACTGTGGCAAGCGGGAAATATGTGGACCTGTTCTGGCTCCTGACCACAGAGTTGCTGCCTTCAATCCACCAACAGATTTTTAAGTCAAAGTTCAGAATCTGAGATGTGCTCCTACAAACTGCAGATCATCAGGCATGTTGAATTCAATGAATGGAAATCCTTCCTTTATCTTGTTCTATTTTCTGAGCCCTCAAGGGAATTATTAGTGTCATCTGTGCTCCTCGTACTGAAGAAATGATATCCTTATTTTGGGGTGGAAACATCTGGGCACGACATCAGATGTAGGAAGCAGCATATGCAATGAGATAGCAAAGCTCTCACAAGGGTCACTAATGGGCACAGACAGAATAGGTTTGTGCGCATCCCTTCTGCTCTTGAGAAATACACAATGGTTTCTTGGATGAACAATTAATGCTGCACCGGCTACTATTCATGACTGATACAAGCCCATCGGAGAGTTTTCTTTTGTTTTTCCCTCTCCAGTTTGATTCAGTCCCTCTCAGATTGGCAGTATTTTCATTGTGGAACATTTACTCGTTTAAATTTCTTACTCACCCAGGTACACTTCCTCTTTCATTTGCATTTACGCATACATACCTTCCAACTTTTTCACTTTCACATGTAATCTGATCGATCATATGTGGCACAAATTGCAGAAGTGGAGGCCTGATTTTTACTGGGTCTAATACAGTTCTCTCCCCACAATGCCTTCTAGATACTTCATATTCTGAGAAGCGTACCCTAGAAACACATGCTAACAACAGGCTCTTTCTGTCCAAAGAAATTCTGCATTTATCTTGCTGTGCTGTGGTTCCCCCGATAAGCAGAGGAGCACTATCTCACTCTAACAGACAGGGTTTTGTGAGAATAAATATCCCATTACTTAAGAACTATTTTGATGCTGTAGTGATCAGAGAATGCTAAATACACATAGCCTAAACCAAACCAATGCACATGTACATTTTATTTCCTGTCTACTTCTTCCCTTCTCACTTCTTTACAAAACTTTATTCTGGATTTATGGTGGCAACATTGACATACATATCCATCAGAGCATGCTACTGGGGTCCAAGTACCTATAAGAAGTAGGAGTTTGAGCAGTAAATATTTTGCCAATACAGCTTTGAGAAAAGCTTACTCTCTCTCCTCTACTGCACAGGGGGACAGGCACTGGCTAAGATGCAAACAGCAATGCTTGTGGAGAATAGCAGCAAACAAAATAGCTTTTAGGCTGCAAATTCCTTCATCACTTGCATATGACATATTTTATGTTTTCTAGGAGTACCTTGAAAGAAAACAAGCAGTGGATGGAAATTAAGTTTGGAGTTAGAGCTCATCAATCAGTACAGCTCTATATGGGCAGAGAATCATCACACCAGTGTTTCAGCTGCAACTGGCCATCCTGAACTTGTAACAAGGTTTAATGAAAGCTCATGCCCTCCTCCCTGAAAAGACTTTCGGATTCTGCTTTTCAGATCATAAATTTCATATGCAAGGCATCACTGTAGTAGAATTTCTCTCCCTTATTGTTTCACCTTTTAGGGCAAAAGCGGACCTTATAGCAGTACCACTGAGGTCACTCGGTAACCAATGCTGTATGTTGCACTGTATACTTCTCATTCCATTGTAAACCTTTTATGCCTAGGTTCCACCTCAGCTTCAGATCACACGTTATGAAGTGGACTTCGATATTTGATCACTTCCTGTACCTGGGAGGAATTTTCCCTTCTTGGCCCAATACCACTATCAAGAAGGATTGAAACTTCATCTAGAGATCTACCACAATTCTGTGAGGCTTTTATCTTCTGATATATTTTTTTTTCTTTTTTTTTTCCACAATGAGCTTAATCCTCGTGTTGGAGCACAGAGCCTGTCTTTTCCTACAGAGCAAAAGAATAGGAGACTGTGAAATGATTCTGTCACTGACTGACTGCATACGCACAGGGGAATTATAAGCAGTCATTAAGATGCCAAACCAGGAAAAATGTATCATGAACATCCATGTCTGGATTTTTATTTTATTTTTTACATAGGATTTGAAATAGATCTTATTCCCAGTTAAGGGTACCACCATACTGCCAGATAATACCTTCTTTTCCTGTATGGATTTTCTACTGCTTCTTTGATTCTGTTAGATTTTTTTCTGTTAAGCCATGTCAGCTAAGGTCAGTGCTTTGATAAGAGATCTTGGGGGAGGAGGAAGTGTCAGGAGACAACTGGGTACATCTGAATGACTGATCACAGCATGTTTTCTCTATTCCTCAGTCCTGAAGCAACACCCAAGAGCATTATTCAGTCAAACACTTTACTAAGACCTTATGTTGTTCAAGACCCTATGACACACCTCAAGATGTTGAGCGCATGGAATTTCTTACCCAAAGCTATTATAATCATCTGGCCTAATGATTCCATGCAGCATCTTTGCAGGACATTTTAATCCTGGTTTATACCTAAACTTGTATAATGCTGCCAAGCACTATTATAAATTGGCTGTACTCTCTAACTGCTGTATTTTAGTGGCTACAGAAGCAATCTCTCTGGAGCTGTTGCAGGAGAAGTACTGTATTTATCATATTTAGCTAAATCTACCTCCCTTCCAAACCATGATACTCAACTGCCTCACTACCTATGGTGCGTTTTTCCCTTTGTAATACTGCTTTGATTAGGGAGCTGCTATTATGCAGACATATGCATTAGGACCCGAGATTCAAAAAATAATGAATTATTGGTAGCTACACAGACAGGGAGCTTGAATCAATATTTTTAGTTCCCAGCAAAGCACCTCAAAAATTTTTCAATGATTCAGTAACAGTCAACTAAGGATTTTATAATGACGTTGACAGCTAGAGCACTTGCATTCTGTTTTCAGCTGCAGGGAACCCAGCGATCTCTGCTGCATTTATTTGTGTGTGAAACAACTCAGCATGTCACCTTTTCTGAAGAATGGTTATTTCTTTCCAAAATTGTTCAGGATGTTGGCTGTTTGCAAATACGACTGCAATTAACTGGTTACTCTTGGGACTGGGCAGAAACAAGTAACGGTATTGTAAGCTCCCTCAGTGAAGCTCTGACTCAGAATGGGCAGACACATTTAGTATATGATATTGCTTGCGCTGGACTTGGTGTCCAAATTTCAGAAAAGAACAAGCAGCAGCAAAACTCCTACAGAAGGTCCTAATTAGGTCATCGATTGTAAGGAGACAAGAAAGCCAGAGAGACGGTAGGCAGTCCAAATTTTTACTCCAGCCTCTGGATTTTTGATATCACCACAGTGGGACTGAAGGAAGGAAAAATTTGGCAGGAAAATAACTTGTGTTTGAAGTAACTGCATTTCAGTGATCCAGTACAACTGGCTTTGAGCTGACAACCTTTGCAAACGGACTTGCATGACTATACAATACAGCGGTCTGAACGCCAGGTTTTTTTTGTTGGCAACATTCAGATGGTAGTCTGCGTCCATTGCCCACACGGCCTATTTCCTCATAAGTTGTCGAAGTTTTCATGTACAGATACCATCCCTAATGAGTACATTTAGGCTAAGCCACACAGACTGAATATTTGAGCATAAGGGTGTTGAAACACACACTTTCCAACAAGGCTGGGCGGTCACAATTAGTCTCAGGACACAGCTGAGCCCAAGCTGTGCAGTGGAGCATAGCAGGCTGGATTTTTTAGGCCAGGAGCATCGTACTGTCTCTTTGCTGTGCTGCCTTTAAGTCCCTTGTCTTGAACATGCCTCTGTCTCCATCACAATAAAACAGAAATGGAATTAATGCATTGATCCTAAACGGATTTACATAATTTGTTTTAGACATAGTATGCCATTTCCAGATGAAGGGAATAATATAGAGAATACATCATCTGTTCTTCTTCCCCAGACAAAAGATAGAGCCAAGCTAGAAAGATACAAAAGGAAGAGCAGACAGAGCAAAGTTGAACATACAAGCAAAACAGACTGTTATCTGATAGTCTCTTCATAATTCTGAAAGCAAGCATCTAGTGCAGGCTTCTGGCACAAGCTGGATACCTGCTAAGAGTGGGCATGTTGAATTATTCATGCTTTTGGTTATAAATAATGCACTGCCTGGATATATCTAATTTAAATAGACCCATAAAGCCCAGTGGATTCATCACTGCATGCTGCGTAAAAGTAACAGATCATCTAGCCAAAGTCTCTTGGCTATTACCTGCCCTGAGCAAGGCTATTCTAGAGGATAACATTCTACAGAAATTTTTGCTGTTGTTTTTGTTGATACAATTATAGTATTTTGTATGTAAGAGCTTAAAAGACTCAAATAGGAGTGCCACACTGTACGAGGACACTGTCTGCTTGGAATTGTTGTTGCATAATTTTCCAATATGACCATCCTGCAACGACAGCGCTGTTCTCACTAACAAGGAGACTGCACATCCCATACTGCAGACAGAGTGCAAGAGTTGTTGATAGCCCTACGAAGGAAACTGCACCTCAGCACAGTTGCTCTTAGTTATTATTTAAAAAACAAAAATAAAGCACGCACTCAAACCTTAATTTCCATGCTTTAATAAAACCCAGGCTATATCCCTTGCTTCTCTGTACTTGAATTTTGTACATCAGTATCCACCTCCTGAACTTTCACTGCGAGTACCAGACTGTCGTGGCTTTGCCCCAGCCAGAGGCTGAGCACCACGCAGTTGCTCGCTCGCTCCTCCCTGTCTGGACAGGGGAGAGAATTGGAAAAGTAGAAATAAGAAAACCCATGTGTTGAGATAAAGACAGTTTGATAGGTAAAGTAAAAGCTGTGCACACAAGCAAAGCAAAACCAGGAATTCATTCCCCACTTCCCATGGGCAGGCCATCCGCAGGAAAGCAGGGCTCCATCACGTGTAGCGATTACTTGGGAAGACAAATGCCATCACTCCAAACATCCCCCCCTTCCTTCTTCCTCATTCAGCTTTTAATACTGAGCATGATGCCATATGGTATGGAATACCCCTTTGGTCAGTTGACATCAGCTGTCCTGTCTGTGTCCCCTCCCAACTCCTTGTGCACCCCCAGCCTACTCACTGGTGGGGTGGTTGAGAAGCAGAAAAGTCCTTGATTCTGTGTAAATGCTGCTCAGCAATAATGAAAACATCTCTATAATATCAACACTGTTTTCAGCACAAATCCAAAACCTAGCCTCATACTGGCTACTATGAAGGAAGTTAACTCTATCCCAAAACGAGCACACAGATGTAATGGGATAGTACTGGCCCAACAACCCTAACTGGGTTGTACACCAACAACAAGTATCCTACAAGGAATCCAAAGAGTATTCATACATCTGAGACACGAAGACTTTGTAGACTGACTGACAGTTTGACCCACCTCTCCAGGAGGGGTTTTTCAATCCTGACTGACAAAAACAGTCCTGTTTTGCATGAGCTCCCTTTGAGAGATCCTGGGAAGTACTGCCTATCTGAGGTTATGAACGCCCAATATAAGCTCAGTTCTGGGATGGACTATTGTTTCAGAACTGCGCATTGCCCCCTACCCTCCCCGCAAATCCACACCACCAGTTCTACCATGGCAATGCTTGACTATAACACATTTTCACAGAGCACCCAAAAAGCAGGTCATTTTCACCCCTACTTTTAAAAGTGTGCAGCAGCGCACATCGCCTCAGCTAGTGAACCAGGTCTTGATAATCATAGATGTGGCTATTGGTTTCTAAATAATGAATGCTGAAGGTCTTACTTGGTGTTTCCCCTATCAATCAGAAAATGAATATTCTGATGAAATCTAATTTCTGGTTTTACTGAAATCAAGTATGTTTAGCCAAAAATCTCCAGTATTTCCTCCTTTCCACCATTGACTTTTTTCATTTCAGTTTTTTTAAAAAA
>VWZZ01000929.1:220022-244791 GCA_013399095.1 Psophia crepitans | reverse complement strand
AAAAAAAAAAAAAAAAAAGAGAGGGGGGAGTAAGGGGAGTGAAATGTCATTTCAGCTTATTTTGTCATGATTTTTCTTTTACCCAATGATTTCAGCACAGAATAGGACATAAAACATTACAGAAGTCATGTTAAGCATTACTGACATGGTGATTACACAGCAGCTTAAACATTCTGCTCTTAATCCATAAGGGTAAATGCTATTTAGTCCTGAAAATCCTTTTATATTTAACTTTCAAGCATTCCCTGTTTATAAGATTAGAAATTAGATTTGTTCGGCTGACACAGAGAGAGAAAACAGTATCCTGGGCTGCATTAGGAAAACATTGCCAGCAGGTTAAGGAAGGTGATCCCCTCTCTGCTTGGCACTGGTGGGGCCTCATCTAGTGCGCTGTCTGTAGTTCTGGGTGCCCCAACACAAAGCATGGGCTACCTGGGGTGAGTCAAGCAAAGGGCCACTAAGATGGTGACGGGACTGGAGCACCTCATACAAGAAAAGGCCAAGAGAGCCGGGACTCTTCAGCCTGAAGAAGAGAAGGTTCAGGGCAGGGGGGACACAGATCTTACTGACGCATATAAATGTCTGATGGAAAAGCCTAAGGATGAAGCCAGACTTGTCTCAGTGGTGCTATGTGAGAGGACAAGAGGCAATGGGCACAAATTGAAGCACAGAAAATTCCATGTGAACACAGAAGAACAATTTTCTTATTGCAGAGGTGGTCAAACACGAAAGTAGGTTGCCCAGAGAGGTTGCAAAGCGTCCATCCTTGGAGATATTCGCAACCTGACTGCAGACTGTCCTGGGCAACCTGCTCCAGCTGACTGCTTGACTGGGGCAGGTTGGACTGGACCGTCTCAAGAGGTTTGTTCCAATCTCAACTATTCTGTAAAAAGAGAGAATGGTTAATAAATACTCAAGGTGAGCAAATTTGGTCTTTGACCACCAAAGATATAGCCACTTAACACTGAATATGGGGTTTAGAAGTTTAAGGAAAAACCTCAGATTTCAATTTAAAAAAATATAAAACCACCCAAAAACAAAACAATCCAACCCCCACCACCCCTCAAAACCATAAACACCAACCATCCTATTTTCCCCCAAAAAAATCCAAACCCACAAAACCAAACTCAACAATTCTTTGTAAAGTTAACCTATGAAATGAAAGCTAAGGAAAGCAAATAGCCAGGAATTTTATTGCCTGTTCTCTATAGCACTGTAGTTAATGCCTCTTGTGAATTCCCAAGGCTGCTTCTGGGGACAGGCAGAAGCCTCTCCTGTCAGAAAGGCCCCAAACAGATTTGTGGCTAGAAGGACAGGACCAGCCAACTCTCCTCCATCAATATCAGCTGCATAGATTGTTGCCTCTGCAGCTTGACTTTTAGCCACGATTTCAGCTACATTATAGGCCACACAGCCTACCTCAAGAAGCCTGGAGAGCTATTCTCAATAGAAAGTTCAGCATTAATCTTTGAAACAGCTTCTTGATTTGCCAAGAAGCAGCAATGCCCCTCTCTACTCTCATAGGAAATTAGAGACATGAAAGGGTCACTGTAGGTACAACCATGGTGCTCATTAGCACCGAATACTACGCATTCACAGCAATCTGATACCTAAAGACATAGTGGCATCAAGAACATCAGGGATCACCTTTTCCCTGAAGAAAAAGAATGAGGTAAACCTTATCAGCAGACAGTGGATTAATTTCTTATTGAACCATGATTAGCTATGTCTGCTCCTTTTGTTACAGTTCTGAGAGTTCTCAGCTGGCCTTTATTTCACTGGTCACACAGCACACCATGGGCCAGTGTTTAGGAGATGGCGGGGAAAAAAAAATAATCTTGTTTTGCAAGCCTCCCCAAAGGCTAAGATCAGCCTTAGAAGGCAACAATGGCTAGAAAGTGGAATCATGCAGAAGTCCACTGAAGATTTTTTTGTCTTCCCAAAAACCCCAACAGTACACCTTAAAAACAAAGCCATATAGAGCTTAATGGAGAGGGAAAAAGAGAAAGGCTTTAGGAATGAAAACACCCTTAGTAAGTTCAGAAATAATCCTCTCCAAATAGAATAATCAAAGCCTCGTAATGAGAAGTTAAAGAAGAAAAAGCCACCACCAATAGCCAATATCAAGGGTGTGATGGTAAAAGGACGTACAGAAAATCAGGGATGAATGGAATTATATTGTCAAGTGAGCCCTTCCCATTCCAACAATGTACATAAGTATGTTTAAACTTACACAACAGATTAGACCTTGTAGAATAGCACAATAGAACAAAGGAAGTTACTCAAATGGAAAATGATGTGGCAAAGGAATAATTAGTACAGCCTTACCTCTGTTGTGGCAAGGGTTTGAAGGGAGAAAAGTCATGCCTGTTACTGTTTGCTTCATAGTTGGACATTTGTTTGATATCCATTGCCTATGGGTGCATGGTGCTTCAAAACTGAGGCAGTGAGAAACCAAAGTAAAGCTCTCATCATGACAGATAGTTATCTCACTCATCACCTAATTATTTTTTCTTGATAGCTTTTGGATGTAGAGGAGTTCTTATCTTCTCACATACAAAACCTAAACCAGTCAGGATGCTAACAGAAGTTGCAGTTTGCTGCTTCTTGCTTCCCAGCAACCACAACATACAGATTTCTGGCTTTGATTTACCCCAACCTTTCTTTCATATGTTTTCCAATTCCCATTTGCTGATAGGAATTTCAACATTTGACATACAGCTCAATCCACTTTATTTTAAATAAAAATGAATCACACAGAGTTCAGAATTAATCACTGCAGTTGGTACCTATGGATTCATTCCAGGCACAATGATCAACAAGATCTCCAAGGATTTATACTGGTTCTGCAAAACTTTGAGGTCTGTCTAGGATGCCATGTCTTCCCTGCAAGACACATGGTTTTTGCAAGCAAGCAAACTGACACCACCACCCACCCCAGCCCAGGGGTTTCAACATGACATTTGGGAAAGAAACTAAGCACTGAGTAAGGGTGTTACAGTTTATCCGCATGTTAGACTGGAGTACTAACCAGTTCATGCACTGTCGTTCACATGCTCTAAAACACAGTGCTTTCTCTTCTTGGTGAAGTCGTGCAGTCTCTTACTGAATCTGGTCAAGAACTAGGAGGCACCAGGAGAAAAAGCCATGCACGATTCAGAAGATATTTCCAAGAAGAGATACACCACATGTACTGCATACGTGTAACATCCAGCCTGCAGGAGAGCAGGTGGCACACTGAGAAGAGAGCTGACAGTGAGTTTGAGTAGGAAGGAAAAGAAAAACTTGCCCAAGGCAAGATCATCATACCATCCTGCTGAAAACATTGTACGGTTTCCAAAGCATTCCTTTTTGTATCCTAAGGGCAGCCAGTTCACAGGTGACACCGTTTTGGGAAATCCACTTTATAGGAGATGAAAGTCTCCTCTAGGGCTAGTATGTGGGGAACTTTTTCTTACAAGTTTCCTGCTGGACCCGTTCTGTATCCCTCCTAGACTCTAGTATCTTTTATACATCACTATTTTGTTTTTCCTCTCACCATCATATTTAACAGTAGTACATATGCCTGTGAAAGGTTTAGGCATAAATGGGAACATAGATTTCCAGATCAACAAGTTCCTCTGGACCCAATTTATACAGATTAACAATATTTCATCATCTCAACGCTGTAAAGCTGGCTTTATTTTAGCTTCTTTACTCTAAAAAGAACAAAACCAAAACAAAAACACACAGAGAAAAACCCCTCAACCAATCAAAACAGAAAAGCCTCAGAAAATTTGGAAGCTTTCAGATTTCCTTAGTGGAAACCTAGCCTGTTAATCCCATCGTTTACTAGCACACACAATCTATGTTCTCATTTCCCCAGAAGATTTCAGCACACTATGGTAAACTCAGCCAGCTTCCAGGGTGTGAACCATCCCTCTTACAAAATGCTCCGCTGTTACCTTCAGTTTTTTGTAAATGTCTGAGTTCCTGCAAACCAGGGATTATCATCTTGATCAAGGAGACGTTTGTGGGTGACTGTTAGATAGCAGAAGTTACCTTCTCCGAAGCAGCAACAGGTGTCCTAGCTACTACTTCTACCCACCATCACTACCACCTCCCTCCACCATCAACAAAAACCCAACACAAACCAACAATCCCTCACCTCCAAAAGAAATCTTGCTAAAAGAAGATATTGATCTTTTCCTCCCTTTCCTTTTGCCTCAAGTTTTCTCCCCTTAGTACAAATGGAGTTAGCTTATCCTATTCTTCACCCAGACTGCAAATGTTAATAATACAGAATAAGATTCTCAATTGCCTGAAGCAATTTTATTTTCCACTAGCTGCCCACTAAATAGCAGTTAGGAGCTATTCCAGCAAATTGAGTGCTCCATGGCCTAAGGGGACAACACGCCACGCTCTCCTTCACAGTCACTGCTTTAGTTCCCCTACAGATTATCTAAATTATCCATAATACAGCCTACTTCATTACAGCTATATGAATGGAGCAGGACTGTATGAAATTTTAACATTTCTACAATGCATCACTAACTCCATCAGTATATTCATTAACATTTAGAATATTCAGAAGCAGAAGTTGGATAAATTTGTTGATCCCCTGTAATCCTATTTTTGAGAAAAAAATCCCATGTTTCCACTAACAAATCAACATAGAATTGAGGATATTTTTGCTGTATGAGACCTCCTCAGCAAAACATTAAACACAAAACCCAATTTCAAATGTTTTCAACTGTGACGGCTTGCCTCTTCCTAACATTAAAGCAAAAGTCAATCTTTTCTGATTAAATTGTGTCTTTTCCTAGGACATGTCTATTTGATATAGATGGAGAGTAAAGCCAGTGCAAATTTATCTGAAGCATGAAAATCCAAAAGGCTGTTTTCTTCAATTTATGAAAATACCTAGGTACACATCTGGAAAAGCCTGCACAAGAGGGATGGACTTCATCTGAACTGTAAGAGGACCATGCTGCTAGTACTTTAAACAAAGGCTGTGAGGGAACTTTGATGAGTGAGAAAAAGCCAAATGAGCACAGAAGAACACAAAGTTCAGAATAGTGTTTCTTAGCATGCAAACATGAAAGTTCTTTACCTTATGTAAATGATAGATCAGAGGATGAAAATCAAATCGGAAACAGAAAGCAATTTCCACTAGGTAGAATTAGTGGGCAACTACAAATATATAACCTCTTTAGATCTATATATCAGACATGGATACCAGCACAGGCTCTGTAGAGAGAAGCCTTGTCTTTCACAGAATCACTTTTTTATTTGAAGTATTTGAAGAAATCAGCAAGAACAGCAAAGCAGTTGATATAAGCAAAATGTTGTTTTGTTTTACAAACATCTTCACCAAAGTCTTTCAAGAAAACTAAGCAGCAGTGGAGTAAGTGGGAAGGTCCAGGAATGAGTAAGCAATTGGCCAGAAGACTGAAGGCAGAGGCGATGGGATATGTCAGTACTTGTAGTGGAGGGAAGTAGTTAGTGGAATCTATTAGGTTTGTGCTGTTCACTTTATTCATTCATAGCATTGAAAAAGGTGTGCGTGGTGAGGCAAGGAAGTGCGCCAGTGATACAAAGTACATTCAGAGGAGTAAGGGTGAGATAGGGCTGTGAAACCTGAAGGACCTTACAAAACTGTTTGATAAAATGGCAGGTGAAACCCAATAGAAATAAGCACAAAGCGATGCACACAAGGAAAAAGAATCCTAGCTTCGTACATGAGGTGATGGCTCTGAGCTGGCCATTAGAAGAGCAAAAATTGGAGGTCACAATAGTTGGTTCCAGAGTAACAAGTCAGTGCTCAAAAACCAGTGAAAATACCAAGGGAATGTTTGAAATTAGGAAAAGAATTAAAAATAAACCAGGTCACTGTGCCACTGTTTAGATTGATCACTTTTGTGAATACATATATACATATGAACAGAGTGTACATTGCTGAACATCTTGGCTTGAAAATCATCCATTGTTAGAAAAACAAAAAGAAGAGGGCAACAGGAATAGTCAAAAGCAAGGAGTGCTTTCCATATGAGGGACAACAGGTAGGTAAAACATTTCAGCCTGCGGCAGGGATTTAGGTGGGCTATGACAGGTGTGCAAAACCATGAGACCTGGAAAGACTGGATAGGGACAGTCAGTCTTTTTGGGGAAGTTCAGTAAATGAAACAAGAGACACACATACTCCAAGTAACCAGGAAAGAACAGGGTAGCATAACTCTGGAATGGTTCCTTCCTTCCTGCCGAAGGAAGCTGTAAATGCAAAAATGTTTACATGGGTTCAAGAGAAGAAAGGACAAATGCTTAGGGGTGAGATCCATTGGGCATTACCAGAGAGACAAACCACAACAGAACTGGGAACGCCCCGAAGGGGAAAAAAAAGCAGGAGATTTGGAGAGCATGCACATGTGTGTTAAGCCTTGCACATGCTTGCCCCATTTTTACTCTTCCTTAGGTATTTGTATAATGGCAGTGATAATTTTTGTTGTTTTAGTGATTAACTGTTTCACCTCAGAAAACTGCTTTTAAACACCCTGACCCAATCTCCCTCTGCCTTGTCCTACCTCTCCAAGTGGAAGCTGGAGCCTTATTTCCTACCCCATGTGGTTTAATAATCTGTGCTTTCAATCTAGGCTTCCACTAAACCCAAAGAAGTAAGTTTCCGTACTCCCAGCGTCATTTCCTTTAAAACGAACACCAGTCTTACTTTAAAGCATAACTCTCCATGCCCAAGACAAAGCAAAACTATTTTTGTATTTTTATCTTTGTATTACAAATATGCACTCTCAATGGAGCCTTTTTTTCTTCTCCCTGCCCCCCCCCCAAATCAAACAAACAAAAAAAGAAACTTCAGGAGTTCTGCTCTCCAACATTATAATTACATCCAGGTGAGTAGTTAAACTAGTATAAAATTAACAAAACGGAGAAGAGAGCTTAGCCTATACTATATATTAATTACTTCATCCACTACAGTGAATTTAGAATACAGCCCTGCAGTTTAATAGCAAAGAGGAGAACCACTACACAGTTTATAAAGAGGGAATTAGAGGAAGCAGCACAGTTTCCCAGCCGAAGTTTGGCTGCAAACACTAGAAATAAAAACCCTAGCTCTTGGGAAAAGAGAAATAACATTCTTCTCCTGTTCAAGACACAGGCACTACCAGGGTAGCTCAGTCAATTGTGCTGGATCACGTTTAATACACATAAAAAATATAAAATTATAAACATATAAAATATTTAATACATGAATTATACATAAAAATACTTAAATAAAAAAAAAATCCTTTTACTTAAAACTAGAAAAGTGCAAGAGGAGGGGTGAAAAGTAGAAAGAAAGGTTTCCAGGGACAAAAAGGATAGTATAACCTTTGAAAATTTGCTGAGGCTTAAGATTTGTCTATTCAGACACTGCTTTCTACCTCCATTTAATTGGATTTTAATTTTCTTTTTACATCCTTTTCCTCTACAGATTCTGAAAAGTAATTATTTCAATATCAATTGATTTGAAGGAAGAGTCCCAAGTCAGAATTAAGCAGCTTATGGAAGTTTGTCTTGTTCCTGGTTAAACATTCCTGCTATGCAGCTGAGTAAGCTGCTTGCAGTAATAAAATCCAGCTGAAATAATGGAATTGTGCTTGCAAGCCCAGGCTTGGCCTGGCTAAGGGGAACTTCTCAAATGGCTCTCATCAATGTCAGACACTTAAAGAAAGCTTTCCCAAATAATCAAGCAGAGGCAGAAAAACAAAGTAGAAGCGCAATCTTCCCTCCAGTGTGCCTTTCATCAAAACAGTATAAAATCTTTACACGTTTCATAAACAGCACATAACATAAACAGTTCATCTTCTACTTATGTTGTAATAGACAATTAGGTTCACTATCAAATGCAGTCTTTACATTCGATATAGAAAATGCCAATCCTCTGTAAAGAGAACTCCAAAAGGCAGTTTTCATTTTCAGGTATAAGCTCAGAGAACTTAACAAACCAGAAACAAAAGATACTTAAAATAATAATTAAAAAAAAAAAAAAAAGCAGCACCAACCCCAAAATAGTGGATATTTGGAAAGGTTTGTTGTAAATTATTTCCAAGAGCCAGAGAAAGGCAGAGAACTCAGCAGTTCCAGAAACTTAGCCTTATGATTTGACTTTTCAGCAATTTTACCTTTTTGCTTACAGTTAACAAAGAATAGTAGGGGGTAAAAAAGCATAATACTATAAATTTTAATAACATTAGTTATTAAATGAAGTGTAAGCATGGCTGGTCAATAAAAAATGAAAAGAAGAAAATAGGGAAAAAATGCCTCAGTAACACCTGTGATCTCTTGCCCACTGTTTTGTGATTCCTGTGAGTCAGTTGGCAGAGGAGCTGCAGCAGCAGGCTGCTATCAGTACCCCCTTTCCACAAAGTGGAAATGGCTGCTCAGATTAGAAAATGCACAGCGTATCTCAGGGTTCGTAATCGTAACACTTCACAAGACATATCTTATAATCCATTCCATAATATATACATTAAATATGCCACAGAAAGCTACTTTTAAAGTGCCTGCATTCTGTGCACCCATGCAGACAGAATATTTTCTTATTGAGGGGAGAAACAAAATCTTTGCTCTATGGAGAGCAAGATTAGAAGAGAGCATTGCACAAATAAAGCTCAGAAGTGTTATTTCTACAGCCCTGGCCAGTACCCTACTGGGATGGTTTCCAGACTTCAGCATGAATCTCCATATCTCATGCCCTTAAGCTGCAAGCAATAACCAGATTCCAATGGTATCTCACAAGCTCTGCACTTCTAATCAAGCTTTTTGAGGTTCAGATATTTTCACTTTTACTCTTCCCTGAAAGCTAGGAGTCTACATCCTGACAGCCCACATCCACGTAACAGCGCTATTCTAGAGCCTTTTCAGGAGCAACTCTACACTCCCCCAATTTCTGGAGCTTGGGGCTTAGCTTCTCACCAATTAAAAATGATGTAACAGCTAAAGCGAGACTTGGAGAATGTTCTCAATGGGACTCCCAAAATAAGTCAGGCTTCACACATGGACACCACACATGATATAGTCACAGCTATAAAAATAAACAGCCTTTCAGCTTCTTCATCTATTTTAGTCAGTCCATTCATTCTTTTAGGTCTTCCCTCATGTTCCTGTGCAAGCCTTCTCATTTCTTTGAGATGCCTATTATTGAAATTCCCCTTCTGTAAAGTTTTAGCCCCACTTAGTGACCTTTTCCCACACCCCTGCAAAAGTCAGTCAATATTTTTGTTTTGCTGCAGCCCACCTAAAATCCTAACTATTCCCTGTAGGCTGCAGCTAACTTGCTAGTCAAGGACAGGAAAGTAGATTCTGCATTTCAAGCTAGCACCGTACAATGCAGCAGGGAGAAACATCCAGACAGAATCCAGGATGCAGTGTCATTTATAAATCAACATTCACAACCACAAGTGGAGTTTGCAGACTGATATATAGCTGTACAGTGTTTCAGCCTAATTTCTTAACCACCCAACTGAGATGTACAAACTGACCTTTAAACAATTCCAAAAATAGGACAGGATAAATCCCATATCTGTCACATTAAAAGCATTGTGCAAAGAAAACCATTTACAACACATAAGAGTCCATTTCCCTGATCTTTTGAAAATTAGAGAGCATCACATATTCCTCGCTACTTCATACTTTCTTCTGAACTATATTATAGAAGTGGATAGTTCTAAGCACAAACATTGATTATTTAGTTCCTCCTATTGCCTGTAAGGTCCTTCCTTAGGACCACAGCAGACTTGGGGAAAGGGTCTAGCAGGGTGCAAAAAACAACTGCCAGGAAAGCCACAACTGTAATCTTTCAACCAGGTTCCTCATTAGCCAAATTTCTCTTCAACTTAAGCTGTACATTCACCTTCCTGCAGAATCACAGACTTTTGCTGTTGACTTAGAAACAGCCTTTGCTCAGGAGGCCTTGAATGACCACCAGGTCATCACCACTATTCACTCACCCGGGACTTTATTTATTTATTTACTTATAAATTATTCCATGTTGGGTTATATAGCAACACAGAGATGAAAAACATGATCTTTGGTAGAGAACTACGGGCTTGGAGTAACACTTACATAGATTTATATAATTTAAGTCATCAGTAGTTATAAATAAAAAATCCAGGATCTTAGCTGGACGTGGTTGCAGGCATAGTTTTGCTTGTTTTTCTAAAAAGGGCTAATAATTAGTAAATGCAGACTGCATTTGTACCTTGCATACCTGACAACAAATTCTTGCCCCCAGACCTCTTTCTCTTTCATTCAGATCCTCTCATTCTCTTAGCACAGACTGCAACTTCTTTAGGCAGGGAACGTTCCTGTATTTTAGAGCTGGTCAGCGATTAGCGAAACAACAAACTTTCTTGGAGATTTTAGGTAATTACTACAATACCAACACATAACAAGGGCATTCAGACTTCTGTTACACTAGCCACACACAGGTCTTTTTTCAGGGGAAAAATGTGGGCATTTTTAGCTAATGTCTAATCATTTCATATACAGTGCAACCACTAGGTATGTCCTATATTAGGGGTAATCATGATGTGTTTATTGAGGAATGTCCTACAATTTATAACAGCTGATTGGATAATAATCCAGTTGGGGAACATTTTACGAAGCAGTTTTCTGATTGAAACTATACTTTTTCTGAGCTATTGCTGGGACAACATGAGAGGCAACAGGCAGCTCTCAGTACAAAATCACTCTGAATTACTCATAGCCTGCATGCTCTAAATTGGATTGCTGCTCAGTCACACTAGGTGGGCAAAAGAAGGTAATGAAGAAACAACTCACGGTTTTAGACTCCAGGACTGGCTCACATAGGCTTTCTTCATCCACAGCTCGAAAAAGGGGGAGGGGATGGCAGACCTTAGCAATATTCCTCTTTCCTGCTCCAAACTGAAAAGTTCATTTCACTGAACGCCAGAGGAGCTTGGTGTAAAACCTGTTTCTTCCTTGTGGTGAAAGCTGGTTAGGTAACAAGGTACACATGTGCCCATCTCTGCTGCTGAGGCATCACCTGGCCCCTTTACTGTTCCTAGGAGAGTCTGGCAACACCTGGTTGCCCACAAAGTGAAAACCACTGCGCTTTTAACCTCTGTCTAGTTGACCACAGTACAATACTGTTCAACCAGGCTGAGCTGGACCTAGGCTTCAAAACAACTTTGCTGTTGGGCTTGCAGTCCAATGTGTCACAGTGAGGTACTCCTTTTCAGTTGTAAATACACCACTGACAGGCTGTTGAGGCAATACGCTACACCTGCAGACAGCAACATACACACACAGATAAGATTTTTAGTCTTTTTTTCCCTTGGAAACAAAGCTTATGTAATCAAGCTGTCAGGGGCTTTCCTCCAATGACTTTGGAACCACCTGTCTGTTTTCAACCAAATTTAAAATAAGACTAGATGGCACAAATGTAATTAGGATCCTGAAAATGTCACGAAAGCATTAACGCTGTGGCTGACAGAAAAGCTGCAAAGTGACCTCTTCTAAACACCAGACAATCCACATAGGAGAGAAGCTTCATTAACCCCCCTAGTAGTGGCTGCTCACCTCTCAGAGATCAAACTTAATTTAGCACAGGGTATTAATCTATAGGAAATATAGCTTCCTTTGTTCTGGAATGCCATGATCTAGGGTTTTCAAAAAAAATTCTGTTAAAAACTTCTGAGCTTCACAATCATAATAAATATGCTTTTCTATATTTAACCAGTTAAGTTCAACAGTTTCTTAGGTAGACAATTGAAAAAACCAAATAAACATATGAAAGAAATCTTGTGTTGGTTTAACAAGAGTTCAGGAAAGCAATTGTTTCTGTTTCACTGACTGTTTCAAAAGCCAAAAGAAAACCCAAATGAGCAGTTACTGATTCACTTACCCCAACTAACAGTTTGCTATTGGTAGATGCCTCCTGGAGAGGTAGGTGAGCTTTAGGCAAGTATGTAACTCTTAAATTCTTTTCTTGTTTTACATGTGCATGTAATAGGGTCAGTCCAATATGTGATCATTAAAAAGCTCAAGCATATTCCTCTTGCTGGGGCTGTGATTGGCAGTGTAGTTGTTCTGGTTTAGAAGCTGCTGGGTAATCCCCATTCCTAGTTGTGAGGAGGAGTCAGCTAGTGCTGAGGAAACCAGTAGTGTTGTGCCATCTGGGACCTGCTGAGTGTCCAAGCACCTTTCCCTATCTAGAATGGGGTAGGATGGGCTTATTTTTGTCATGAAAGTTGTGGTTAGGATTCTCTTTGCCCTGGAGTTTTGGCTTACGTGTTATGTGGTTTGAAACTTTCTGGTGTGCAGAGACTTTCAAGAGTTGGCTAAGAAGCTGAGAGACGTTTCTAATCCAGGCAAGCAATAAAAAAAGAAATAAAAAGCCTGTCTACAGGTTCTGAGTAGTAAGGTCAGAGTAGTAAGCAAAGTGCAAGCTTCAAATTAGAATTATTTGTATGTTTACTGCATAAGTTATTTGATTTAAATTTGTGAGGCCTTCACTTACTCTACAGGATAGTTTCTGTTCTATACAGTCTGTGATCAAGTACTTTACACAGTTAAACTATGAAAAAATAAAGCTAATGTCATACAACTATGGCAAGATGGGTGGGAATCCTACTTAGTAATTCTGTGAATAAGAAGCACTGTACCTGGGGGGTAGTAAGTACCTCGGTGGTTCTTTCAATATCCTAGGCCTTATAAGAAGGTGAAAGGGCCCTTTGAAGATACATGTTCCTTTCCGAGTTCTCTCTTTTTGCTTGTTAATTCTGAATAATTCAGGTAAAGATGAGTTACATCTATTTATCAATATTTGATGCTTAAGATCACTGCACTACAATGTTTACAATGCTCTCACGGTTGAGCTCTCCGACAGACACGAGTGCAGTTTCTGCACAAGATACACCAACTCACAGTGACAGCGATGTGAAGTGGTATACATAGTGTTTGTAACCAGGCTGTGCTCACATACAAAGGTTACACACTGGGTTTTTGAGGAAAGAATGTGACTGAAGTTACAAAACTTTTATAAAAGAAACAGAAGTAGTTAAATTTAGGATTAAATATCTTAAACTGTAGAGGAACCGAAAAATGTCTTAGACATCCACATGAAACACTGCATTTCTGTGTCTTGTTCCTAGCTTGAAAGAAATCCCTTTCAGTTCAGCACACATTAAGAACATGGTTCACACTGAAAACCTTTCTGCACGTGTTTTCTTCGACCCTGTTTTGGGCGTTCACTGAAAGCAGGACAAGGACAGGCTATAACAGCAAAAGCAATTATATATGGATAAACACAAAATGGACAACTTGACCCTGAGTGCCACTTTCTCTGACCTCAACCCAGCAGCAATGCATTTAAACACTATTACAGGAATTTTGCTGTAGTCAATTTCTGCAGATGAAGACTGATCAGTGCTAGAGAAGCAACTAATGGTCCTAAGAGGTTTTGCCCTATTCATCATCCTCTGTCTCTGAGATTGACGTAAGTGAAGCGGGTCAATATAACCCTTGCACTGTGAGCAAAACAGTCATAAAACCATGACTAATACAATGCTAATAACACATTTGAGTGACAAGGCTACTTGTTGGACAAAGCGATGACAATCCTCTGATGCATTAGCAGAAAGCAGTGCTGGAACACTCACTGAAGATGATCATATGAACAAATGAGATAGTTGTACCTTTATGACCTCATAAACAGAAATTCAGATTGAATAACAAAGATTATGAATTACAAGATGCCAATAGTTATAAATATAAATATTTAAAAGAACCTTAAAAATATTATATATTACTTATGGAATGGGTACCCCGTTTGGATTAAAGCCTGCATTCTTGAAAAAGAATGGAGAAACATAGCAATTCAGGATTTCAATTTATTTTAATAAATAAGACTGAAATTAATATTTTGTGTTTCTTGCAACACAGAAATAGGGGCTTGGAAGGTGAATACATTTAGAAAATGCTGAAATATAACGTTTCCAACTTACTATGTCTCTTTTTTGTCACCCACAGGGGTAGAATGATGGCTGGAGCCTCCAGCCTCTCTAGGTCTAAGGCAACCAACTCTCAGACTGTTCCTTGCCTATTGGAGGAGCTTTCCACCCAGGACTTGTTTGGAATTAAACTCCACATCTTTTTAACTATGCACTGGATTTTTTTGATTGCTCATAAATTGAGGGTCTTGGAAATACTGGACAACTCTGTTTCCAACAGGTTTATATGCCCTGGAGCTGCAGACCCTCAAAAGTTCTTCCAACACTTTCAGGCTTCAAGTGCCATATCTGTAGAAGGGAATTTGGAAGCTGAGTCTCAGAGCATACCATTTGTGTATACCAACAGGATCTCAGCAGCCTTCTAGGAATCAAGATGTGTTTCCATGCTAGAGACATTAGTCATAATGTTTTATCTGCAACATTTTATATCCAATAAAAATTTCAACAAAATGCTGCTGAAGATTTGTCGATCAATTGTATTCCTGAATTCTCCTGTCAGGCCACTAAAATAAAAAGTGAAAGAAGTATGGTCTGCCTACCTCTTGATTCTCATGCTGCCACCATAAAAATGTTTAAGCGCTGCATCTTCTGAGCACTTCTCCATAGTGTGAAATATCCCATTCTGTGGATAAAGTAGTTCAGATACAGAATAATTAAATGATTTTCCCAAGGTAATGGCATTTCTTCAGAAAATGGGGAAAAAAATATCACACACAGCTGGTATATTCTACTATCACAAATGAAAAAATCTTGGGGTACTCTGTCTCTTCAAAAATGAAATACACTCACAAATGTTATAATAAGCTCGTAGTTGTATTTCATAACCTGCACTAAAGTCTAATGAACATAAAAATATCATTAAGGGAAAAAAGCACTCCTAACGGATATGCTCCTAGATTGATCCATCCAAATCTGACAAAAACAATGATAGATTAATTCTTTTAGTGTGCACCTATCTTCTATAGGATTTGACTTATAGATGGTGACATCCTGAATGAGGAATCTGCACTGCACTCATCGGGGATGATGTAACAGAAGGAAATGTAGCTAGAAAAATGCACTCTGAAACTCAATATACTACACTCAGGTATTTTAACAAATTACTTTCAGACCTAAAATGCTTGGATAAAACACTCAAATTGCATTGCAGAGCTCCCTCTGGTAACCCTGAAAACTTATCAGAGGAAAGTGTTATTAGGTAGTACTGTGTTATCTGAAATAAAGGTAGACTAAAAAAAATATGCTGTCTGGCCACTTCAAGTACCACTATGAAATGTACTGAAACTTTTTATTGATTTCTCAAGATACAAGTGCAGCTGGTTGTCAAAATCAACAATAAAAGCATTGATTGGTAGGAAATAAATCAACATGCTGATTACACTTCACAAATACCAAAGACTTGTACACATTTTTATTTTTAGCTAAGCAACGAGACTTACATCTTTAGTTTATACTGTTAATTTTTCATGAGTGGCAAAAGATTTACTCTCTTATAACCATTTTAAGAAATTCCCATTCTTTCTTCACCCCCTGTTAATTTGTGTACAGCAATTAATTGGCATTGGTATAAATGAGGGGGAGGACCTTCTGTGGAGAAGGCAAGAAGTGACTTTGGGGAGGAGAAGAGCAGAGGATGGGTGGGCAGAAAGGAAGAAGCAGTCACTAGCGGAATAGGAACTTTCTATGTTGGGGCAATGCCATGTTAGGAAACTCTCAGCTGTTTGTTACCACTTTCCTACCAAAGGTTTCTAACCCCTACCTGTGATGAATACAAAGTCAACTGTTGTGAGGCTGGATTTTATGAATATAGGAATAAAAATATAGGAAAAAAATTACATATATATGTATGTATCTGTACTGTTTTTCACATCTCTATCACTGGTTAAGCAGGCAAGGCAAAATGAAAAAAAATTCTAAATTAAAGAGAATATGGGTCAGAGTGTAACAGCACAAATATATTTTTTCTTAACTTGCTTAATTTTTGATGCTCAGAAATAAATGTTAATTCTGTAAGCTGCCAGGAATGCAGATAGTGGTATATATCTTATGCTAAAGCTGCAAGACGTGTACATCACAGTGTAGACACGTGTGTCTCAGAAACATTCCCAGGCGAATCTGGAGTCAGATGAAGCGGCTAACACAACACAGGAAGCACTCTAATCAGCTTGTTGGTCAAGCTGATGAAACCAGGATTGTGAGCACAGCTTTATGCAAATGTTCAAGATGAACCTAATGCAGAGAAACATCAATTCAGTCAAACATGTAAGCAAATGAATGACCTTCATCATTTGAATATTCCCATTGGGATCAATAAGCGGGCCTGTGCTATTGCCGCAGAGTATGCTAGAATAAATATCCTTGCTGAAAAACAGAAGGTGATACTACAAAGAGCCAAACACAACTAAAGAAATTAAGAATTAAGCTACAGACATTAAAAATAAGAAAGAAGAGAAATGAAATTAATAACAATCTTTTAGTTGAAACTCTCAACATTTTTCAGACATTCAAAACAGTGTTTGCAAATGATGCAGGATGAGGTAGATATGAACATTCTTGACAGGAAGGGCAAGCAGCACAGGGTACAGTGACATCCAAGCATTAAGATTCCAACAGTCTGCACAATAGCCAGGACATACGATTCCTGTTCCTTTCTTCTAAGGCCATCAATTGATCTGAAAGCACAGTGCTCTTTTAATAAACAGAAACCATGATAAGTTTATCCTTAGATCCTTTTTCTGTAAGTAATTCACACTCCAGAGCAAGGGATGAGCTTAGGAGTTTCTTGGCAGCCTAGGTCTGTATGCCCAGCCACCTCATAGCAGCTGTCAGAGAGAGAAGGTGACATGGCTAGGACATCTATGGCATGAGTTTGGATTATCACAATGGTCTGCTTCTCAGAACTGCCCATTTAAGATGTGACTGTGCCATGGTTGTTCTAATCTTAGTTTTGGAGATAAATGCAGAATAGGCTACTGCCAAAATCAACAGCCAGTTCTCAGCTGCCTTGACCATTTCTCAGCAATAATTGAGGATCAAACTCATCATTTTGAGCAACATGAAAAATACCTTGCCAGTGCCCTTTTAAAAATGTCAAATTCTCACTTTGTTTTTTGCATGTTCTTAAGTTCTTTAAACTCAAATCACCCTTGGTATAATTTTCAGAGGACCAGTCTCTCTGGGAACAAAGATTTTTCTTCTGACCTTTACATTTATCGGTAAAGAACATATTTTTATTCCTGACACTTGCTCGGAGAAGGTTTACAAAATCTGTCTCTTTCCACAGTTACACTAGACTTCTTCCTGTAGTGATCCTAGCAGCTACACGTCTTCAGTGGGGTAAATGCTGCTGTACACCACTGACTTTTCCACTAGAAGTGTAGCTACAGCAGTGGCTCCAGACCATGCCAGGACAGTGGAACAAATGTAGGAACTGACAATGCCATCTTATGGTGGAAATATAAACTACAAATACAGTCTGTAAAAGAAAATACAAACATGGCTGGTTCCCTGGATAAGTAAAAACAGTACATTGAATGCTTAAGGATGCAGCTGGGGGTGTGTGGATGAATAATTATTAATCTCTAGCCTTTTTTAAGTGCTTAACAACAACTGGATTAATTTATATTCCAAAGCCGAAGACTTTGTTTGTGATGACAAGCAAATCTAGAAAAGTACAAGGCAAAAGGGGAGAGAAATGCTCTTACACTCTCTTCTCATTGACTTGCTTTCATTTTCTCTTCCCACTTCTTCAGCTCCCTTAGCATGGAAATAGAACTCACTTGCCATGAATGGCATTGCAAATGGCCAATATACCAGCTTCCTCACCGACTTCGCTTAAGCAGCAAACATAGACCATCTGTTATGTCATTGTTAGATATAAATTGGCCATTACAAACAAAACTAAAAGGAAGAAATACAGACCACTTCAGTGCTGGACTTTCTTGCCATGTACAAAGCATCTGTATGCATACAGGCAGCAGCAATTTTTCCTGGAAGCTGGGGTAATCAGCAGTTAGGACTAGGGCTGCTAGATGCGCAGAGATCCAGATTACTCTCCAAAACAGCAGGGCATGAGGACCACTAAATGCGGTAATGTGCATTCATATTGGAGAGAAAGTATGTGAATACACCCTGCAAGTTTCTATGGGAACCACATGGATATTTGTTGTGGGACTGTCGTTCCACTGGAGCCATGACCTTAACAACTGGTTCTTGAAACATTCCTGGAGGAATTGTTTTGCCTGGACTCAGGCAAAACAAAGGGAATCATTACTAGTAAAAATTAACAGAAATGTTTTGGTTTTCCAACAGCTTGATACATAGCACAATTGAGGTTCCTCTCCTCAGTGTGAAGGCAGCCCCAGGGGCATGTGTGTGTGTTTGCAGTTAACAGAACATGGAGTTAACCGTGGTACAACAGCAGTCTCAGCACTACGCCACCCTCACTACTTCTACTCTTGGAGACGAGAAGCTGGTTTCCAGCAAGACCAGATCATTGGATTTGTGGCAGCTGCCAGTGAGGAGGCATCCTTACACATGGTGGGCTGTGGTTTCACTGTTGGGTTTTTTTAGTGTTGGTATTGGGTTCTGTTCCTTTATGTCTGATGTTTTGTTCCTGAAATGCAGCGAAAGTTCCTACATTAAAACATCATTAGAATTTCAGAAAAGCTTGTCTTGTGACGGTATTGTGAATGTAACACATCCTCAAATGAATAATTGTTAAGTGAACACCATTAAGTCTCCAGCTGGGAAAGTGTGGCAATGTGCATTCTTGGAGCCATTTATATAATTTCAACTATTTTTTCTTTTAATTTTTATTTTTCTGTTGAGAAATTTAACTGAAACCAGTGCCCTGAAAGAGAGAGAAAACTTGCCTGGGAGGAACTGCACACATGCTGAATATTTATATAGAATGACAATGACATTTGACTTCGGATTTTCTTTGACAGAAATCAGTTCCATTCAGCTGTGACCCATATCTCTTTGTCTTGACAAGCGGAGGAAAACATAACACCTTAGACCAAAATTGAATGAGGCCTGAATTCCTCATTCTGTCTCCAAAAAACGCTGATTTAAATTTGATACGTTTTAGAGGATGAATGTGTTTTAAAGGGTGAATTTTAAAATGTTATAAATACTGTTATTTTTACTTGTATTTGTCCATAGCACAATGTATGAAGTGCTGTTCAAACACATGCCTAAATTTAGTCTTTTTTTTTTCCAAGAACTTTATTATTTGAGGAGAGTGACATTAAAATGAACAGATTGAGGGTAAGAAGAGTGTGATATAGAAGAAAAGTGTTGATACGATCATTGCTCTCATTTTGGTAAGGCTACATTTAATAATAGTGCCCTCCTAGGACTACTAAAACTTGTCCTATTTTTCCAAAATATTCTAGCATATCTCTGAGTACCACAGCTCTGCTAGAATCAGAGTCTATTAGGATTTGGCCTAAACATTTACGTGATTAGGACGGCACTCCCAGAAAACTGGGGTAATATGAAAAATAATATTGATGACTTGACACCACATGATCTTTAGAGTCAAATCGTAATGAGCCCCTCTGGAGGCAGCACCTGAAATAACCCCTTTGAAATTAAATGGGAAGCCATGGTTCTGAACACACAGAAAAGCCCACTATGCTTTGTAAGTCTAGGAGAATTAACTTAAGCGTTCGTTAGTTCTGCTCTAAAACTGTTTAGTTTTCTCTGTGACTTCACAGCCTGATTCCCTTGAGTAACTATTTAAATATCACATTAAGACAATATTGGTGCTGAATATCGAGGCGCTCAAGAAGCTGCAAGTGTCAAAATTAAAGCAGCTTGTTCAACTTTCACTCTCTTTCTTGTAGGCCCCTTTAGGTACTGGAAGGCCGCGATTAGGTCTCCCCGGAGCCTTTTCTTCTCCAGGCTGAACAAGCCCAGCTCCCTCAGCCTGTCCTCGTAGCAGAGGCTCCAGCCCTCTGATCAACTTTGCGGCGCTCCTCTGGACTCACTCCAGCATCTCCGTGTCTTTCCTGTACTGGGAACCCCAGACCTGGATGCAGTACTCCAGGTGGGGTCTCACAAGAACAGAGTAGAGGGGGAGAATCACCTCCCCCAACCTGCTGGTCACGCTGTTTTTGATGCAGCCCAGGACACGGTTGGCTTTCTGGGCTGCCAGCGCACACTGCCCGCTCATGTTGAGCTTTTCATCAACCACCACCCCCAAGTCCTTCTCCTCAGGGCTGCTCTCAGTCCATTCTCCACCCAGCCTGTAACTGTGCTTGGGATTGTGCCGACCCATGTGTAGGACCTTGCACTTGGCCTTGTTGAACTTCATGCAGTTTGCACGGGCCCACCTCTCTAGCCTGTCAAGGGCCCTCTGGATGGCATCCCTTCCCTCCAGCGTGTCAACTGCACCACAACTTGGTGTTGTCGGCAAACTTGCTGAGGGTGCACTCGATCCCACTGTCCATGTCACCGACAAAGATGTTAAACAGTGCCGGTCCCAGTACCGACCCCTGAGGGACGCCACTTGTCAATGATGTCCACTTGGACATTGAGCCGTTGACCACAACTCTTTCAGTGCGACCAGCCAGCCAGTTCCTTATCCACCAAGTGGTCCATCCATTGAATCCACACCTCTCCAATTTAGAGACAAGGATGTCATGCGGGACACTGCCAAATGCCTTGCACAGTTCCAGGTAAATGACATCATTTGCTCTTCCCTTGTCCAACAACACTTATAATATAACACACTACTTGAAACTGATGCATTTAAAATATAATCATTTCCTAGAACAATAAACACAAAAATCATTATTTATTTATATGTACTACTGTGTCACAGATAAAGTTCACAGAAATAATTTTACGAAGCATCTGCAGTAAACATCTCAACAAGGATGTCTTTCACCATACTGCTCATAAAAAAGTTTCTGTATTTCACATCAGAGAGTCACTGGTTTAAAAATCCAAATCAAAACCTCAGCCTTAGCTCAGGAATTTGAATCCAACCTTCCAGTGCTCCTGAGCAGTACATGCTACCCACTATGCCACGCAGCTGTGCTACGTTTTTCTTGCTCTCCTATGGTGATGTATCTAAGCAGTCTGCCTGTTAGCTGCAAAGTCACAAGGGTCACATAAATATCTGCAAGATAGGCAGACAATGATGCTTCTGGAATTTTTGAAAAATAAGGAGAAAAAAACCCAAAAAATAAACTAACCCATCTGGAATCTAAATCAAGGGTTGTTTTCCTTTTAACATACACACATGCAAGCCTTGCAAGGAGAACATTCTGTCATTCTTGCTCTTTGTGTAATACCTCTGGGCCCTTTTATAACATGTAACTATCAGAAGCCAAAACTCCCAACTCACACAGATTATTATTGCAGTGCTTGGAAAGTTATTCCAATGAATCAGAGACACACCAAGAAAAAAAAAATTAAAAAAGAAGACAGATATCCCTGTTCTTTCAAAGTCTGTCCCATAGCTGCTTAAGGTTATAGGCTGATTCACTTGGCTTCTCCTGGTTTTTCACAGCTAGCACAGACCTTGAATGCTCTGAGACTCTCATATGCCAATCAAAACAAATTCTTAATAAACAAAGAAATCTTGCCTTTGAAATCCAGAGAGAATCATGCTGGATAGCAGCAGCTATGCAATATTTTCCTTTCTGACAAAGCAGCAGTAACCTTCTTAAAACAATTCAGGAAATATCAAAAAATATCTTTTTCTCATGCTCCAAACTGGAATCCACCCACCCACCCCCACCCATTATCCTCACAGGATGAGCTGTTTGTGAATAGCAGAAAAAAAAAGCTGTTTTTAGCAATAAGGAGTCAAGCAACTTTTTGCATCGTGACTATTCCAGCACCTACCTCTGCAGAAGTTGTAGAAGAGCTTCAAAGAGCAATTGCTCTGTTTTTTACTCCTTCTAAGGTCTGAGGACTTTCCACTTCTGTTCATAGTGTAGCTTTAGAAATCTTGAGTAACAAATATAGTAAGCTGAGAGCAAGAATAGTTTTAGTTTTCCTTTGGAAAATTTAGTTTCACTACTAAGGCTCAACTTTTGAAATACTCACAGAAGCAAAAATGGTGATTCAGGCTCTTAGGGTGTGAGGATACACACAGGTTTTCAAAAATTATTGATAAATGATGAATTCTGAGGGCCCAGATGCAGTAGGCATGAAGGAGTGAGGGGAATAATTAGTCTGTCTCATCTTATATTTCTCTATGCTTGCCTGTTGCAGTAACATGTGAAATTGCTGTCGATGCTTTCCATTGCAAAGGCTTTAGCAGATCTTGTAAAATCTACTCATTTGAGATTTCCAATAGCCCAAGCCAGAAGTCTATAGGTTACTCAAACAGCTATTGTGATTGTCACAGTGTTAGGGATACAGATGGCTCAGCTAAGAAAGACAGTATGGTCAATTTACAGCTGTCCATTAACTGAGATCAATACCAAAGTCTGAGAGACCTTGTTGCACGTTGATTGTAAGGCGTTCCATGTGTCCTGAAAAAATCTGAACAGCAGTAAGAGGCTGGGATTTATAGAAAAGCACAGAGGGGAAGGGGAGTCCAAGATGATGACGAATAGTGCATTTTTTGGATAAGAGCAAGGAAATCATGATAAAGAACAACTGTAGACTGGCTGTGACAAAGGTGCCTGTGGAAAAAAAGACATCTGCAGAAAAAGCTTTTGGAAAGTCCAGAAGCTCAGTTAGAGTGCAAACATTTTTCCTCCCTCTCACCTCCTTTTTTGTCTCTCTGAAAAGGTGACCTCTGTCCAAGTATATTTGCTGGAAGTCAGATGTAAGGATTAGAGGGAGACACAAGAGAGAAGTACAGGGAGCAGAGAGTTAACTCCTCCATACACTGTCCATGGTTTTGTGAATACTGGTTTTGATACTAGAGAAAGGAATTATCTAATGTGCAGGCTCTCACACCTCTATAGCAATTTGCTTTAACAGGGACATGTTCTGACTCATCAAATGAGCCCTCTGGAACAACTGGCCAAAAAATGTCAGCTGTCCCTCCTCTTTGCTTTTATCTTGCAAAAAAAGGAAAAGAAAGTGTCAGTTTATTTGTGCAGAACATACCATTATGGATCCCACACATTTACTAACACATTTCTGAAGCACTTCCAGCAGAAGTTAAAAAAATATCTATTTCCCTAGTTACTCCTTTCCCTAGTTTGGCCCGCTGCTCAGTCTTTCAGTCAGTACTGCCTTGGGGGTAACCAACAAACCTGCCCAGGGATCTGATCTGTGAGGAGTCTGCTGAGTTGTGAATCCTATACTGGAGCTGCAGAAGGAAACATCACTTGGCTTTGGTGCGATGCTGACCAGAAAGCTGAAAGCAAGAGTATTTTGTAAAACATGTCCACATATGCATATTAATAATTAATGTAATTAAACAAGTCTTTAAGGAAAGTAAGGTCAAATTTATACAATGCTACTATGTGAAGTAAGTAGTAGTGTTTGTTCTGAGAATGTTGGGTATAACTGGTAGCACTTGCTAACACACTGGTGAGACAGCCTTGAACACCTCACCCTTCTATGTCCATGCCACGCACAGGGAATAACAGAAGAGCCACAGGGAGGAATGCAGATGTCCTGACTCAGCAAGCACGCAGCTGGAATCCTTCCATGGCAAAAATATATTACAGGACTTGCGAATGATCAGGTGCATTTAACCCACACCTCTGCATTCACTCTTCTGCTACTGCTGAACCTCGAGGCCAGGCTCTGTGCATGGTGCCATATTATCATTTTACTGCCAAGAACGATAGCTGAGAAAGAAATACGCATTTCACTTCTGGCATCTGCAACATGCCCACAGGCAGTCCTTGTTCAGTAACAGAGCCAGGTAAATGCTCGTGCGTGACTCCTATGTGGCCCATTTATTTCACTCAACTTCTAGCTTAGCATGTAATGTAACATGTAAATAACTATATTTCAGCATATAGGTATATAAATGCTTGGCCCAGTGGATTCTCGTGTGCACCGAAATGTGAATTGTGCACAGCTATGAATGCTACAAGAGAAAAACATTCTCACTTGACCCTTAGTTATCTTTTATAAATTTGTAGTATAGGCACTAGAGCGAAAACAAATCACTCATTTCCTCTACAGATCCTCAGTCCCTCATGTGAAATTTCCTTTTAAGTGACTGGTGATCGGTGCTGCCTGCAGGATGCCTGCTGATTTAAATAGGTTTGTGCCAGTTTTCTATAGCCTTGTATTTGAGCCAAAGAGCATGATAACATATGTGGGTGAAACTGGTCTGGAGAGCAGGAATAACCAGATCTAAGAGTTTGAATGTCCATAATTGCCATTCCCCTTTGTGCAACCCATCAGTTGAGTCCCCCAAACTGCAGTTTTCTTTTCTTGTCTGCACATGTTTCACCTCAAATTCCTATTCAAGGATAAAAAGGGACATGATCTGACAGTGGGCCTCATACTTTTCAAATCTAGAAAGTGGCTACAGAGGTGGTGAATACTATTGATGCTGTAGCCCTGAATACCACTTTTTTGGCAGGCAGCGTTTAGCACCCACAGCATGTGTGTGTGTGTGTATGGAAATACCTATAGGTTCAGTTTCTGGAGAAAAGCCTAACTGAAAATGCTTCCTTTCTGCGTGACCTCCAACATGCCACCTCCCTGCTCCTCTCTGTATGCTACAGCAACAGGGCGGACTTGGCCTGGAGGGAGACAGCCCAAGTGATAGCAAGGACAGAAGACGACAATATGAAAACAGATGAATATGGACAGCA
>VWZZ01000929.1:117483-219992 GCA_013399095.1 Psophia crepitans | reverse complement strand
TCTCCTCAACTTTGGGAGAAAATCTGCTCGTCTGTGAGTGTTTGATCTGGCATTGACTCTGTCTGTATCTGCAGCCCCCATTACCACGGGGAGATCCTAGCCTTCTTTAGGAAGAGGAGATGAAATGGGATGTAATATGCTGGAGACTGGCAGAAAGTGCTGAATAGATTTGGCCAATAGCCAAATGCTTTCATTCCTAGAAGAAAGGCATTGAATGAGACTGGCTATATTGAAATGGGCATCTTCTGATTAAATAAATGAAGAAATCTCTGTGCATGTGCATTATATATTTTCTTCATCCCCAGCCTACTGTAAACTGCTTTTAAGTCTAAAATAAGGTTGGGAACACCCAAAGAATGAGAGAGGAGAAAATTCATGTCAGAGTTATGTTTCTTTCCTTACTCTGTGTCATCCGGGGCCAAACCCACCACCTGGTCGCACATTAGGAATGAACCTGGCGCACTGTTTTTGCAGGTCTTAGATAAACACTGCTTCAAAAAAAGGCCAAGATGCAGAGAGGTCTAGTCTCTCTTCTGTGGATATTTTGCAGCCATTCATTCATTCATTGATCATTCTTCTGAATGACTCTCATAATTACAAGATTAGTTAGTAAGTTGGTAGAGGTAGAGCAAAAATGCTGTCTTGCAAAAAGGTTGTCTAATACTCTTTACTGTGACCCTCTTTCTTCAGCTGCATCTAACTTAATGAGATATTAACTATTTAGATTTGTGATTTCTGTGTTTCGTCTCTCTCTAAAGTTGATCTATGCATGCGTCAAAACCAAAGATGCATCTGTGGCACCTCACTTGCTTCCACTAGCTGTGGAATCAAGCAGTAGATTATTATTGAAACTGGTTGTTGTACATCAGGAGAGCCAAAATAAGCTTTCAGTGTTTCAATGGCAAACTCCTCTGCAAGGCATAGAACTCTCTGAACATCAAGATTATTCTGCCATTTTAGAATGAAGTTTCAGTTTTGGTTACTCTACATTCCTTTGCTAAAAATGCTGGTCACACAGGGATGTGTTATCACTTTACTGAGCGGAGTACTGTCATAACCTTTGAAATCATAAACAGTTAAGGAAAGCCCTTGGTAAACAAGAGTTGCTGAAATGGCTAGATCTCTAATTTATGTCCCTTTCCCTAGAAGTCTAAACTCTACACATATTTTAGTGAAATATCACTAGATTTTTAGCTGCAGATCTCCCAGCCCAGCTATCTCTTCTCAGGTTCAAGGTTTGGTGCTGTGTTTATTTTATTTGGTGCAGTTTGTGTCCTTTTCTACCATCTTCTACATATTTAAAATGGTATTCTCTGCCTATATTCTCTGCTGACAACTCCTGTGGGGTCATTTCCATTTCTGCAAAATTCGGGCAAACTGTATTCTCCAGAGGTGATTTAATGAACCCCCGCTGACTATCAACACTGATTTTCAGTGAAATTTAACATTTATAGGTTCAGTATACATAACCAATTCAGAGAGAGAGAGAGAGAGAGACTGTGTATGTGTGTGAGATTTAGGTTAAAAATTCTACTGGCTTCACTGGAAAGGCTAGTGTTTAGAAATATAGCAGTCTTTTAGTTTTATCCAATGGTTTGCTGCTGTAAAAATGCTTGAGTTAAAAGCCAGCAGGATTTTAGAGACAAGAATAATACTAAGAGCAGAGTTTTGCTGAGATCTGAAGCGAAGTCTCTGACTGCACCTAACTGGGCATAGTATCTAGCTTCAAAGAGCTGAGGGAAACAGAGGTCGCGGGGCATTAGACTGATCAAAAGTAGCAGCTTAGTTCTGTGGGAGCGAATCAGATAAGTTGAGCTGATTTCAAAACAACTGAAAATCTACTTTAACATCTTTCATTCTCTTATCGAAGAACTGAGACTGAGGGTAGTTTTAGATGATTCATGATGGAGTATAACAGTTTTAATTCCCTGATCATTCACTTGTCTGTACATTAGCTTCAATTTAGGATTTACTCTTAGATGAGCTAGATATTCCCTTAGCCAGAAACTTTCTTCTAGGGCAGGAGAGGTGTCTTGCTTAGCATACCTGGCACTAGCACTTGTGAAATCAAACTTCCCAATCATGGCTAACCAATATTTGGTGGGGAAGTAAAGGGTAATATCCCTTTGTGGACATACCTGCCTTTCCATAGTATGCAATATGTTTGTGTGGTATGTCTGTGGTCCTAACCTCTATCTTGTTTGTGGACCATCCTACAGAATGTGTTATTCCATGAAGTGCCATTCCACGGTCTGATCTGTCACCTGTATCACTGACAGGAGCAGGAGGAGCACCAAGCAAGACTAGGTAGTGAGTGCAAAGGAGAACATAGAATCATAGAATCATTAAGGTTGGAAGAGACCTCCAAGATCATCTAGTCCAACTGTTCCCCTACCACCTATTACCCACTAAACCCCTACCACCTATTACCCACTAAACCATGTCCCTAAGTACCAGATCCAACCTTTCTTTAAACACTCCTAGGGACAGTGACTCCACCACCTCCCTGGGCAACCCGTTCCAATGTTCCATGAGCCACTGTGTCTGAGATTTTACACAGAGCACATCAGAACAGGTATGGTTTGTGTGTGAGGTGGACAGACTGGAGTGGGCTGCAGCCCAAAGCAGCACGTGTTGCTGAGATGCAAAGGGTTGCTGTGGTGCGCGCATGCTGATGTCTAACAGATGCAGCCTTGCCATCCCAACAGGTCAGGAGACAGCAGGGATGCAAGCCTAGTCCTATCTCTTGGCTGGGAACTGTGGGATACTTGCCCACATTTATTCTTCCTTGTTTATTCTTTTTCGAACAGCACCACTTGAGTGAAGTATAGCTCTACAACATGGGAGCTTACTATGAGCAATGTTGTTAGAACAATTAAAGGAAGCAACGAAGAGTTATAACTCCACCAGTGTTCATTTTACTACCAGAATGAAGTATTTCTTTTAAAGTACAGGTTTTGTCATTATATTTTACCTAGACTATTTCCAGAGGGTTTTATTTTCCCAGAAAATAACCATTTCACATTCTCCATTGCTCAGTTACATGCTATTATAAAACCTATCATCTTTGGGCTTTTCCTATGTAAATCCTTTGCATCTAAACAGTTCAAACATTTGTAGACAGTAGGTTATCCTACCCTTCTCTCAAGATATGGGATTGGAAATGTTTGCCTCTGCATTTGTAGTCTCAGCAGCATTCCCACAGAGATCTGAATTTTAGTTTTGGGTCAAGTTTGACTACAGGAGTGAGTTGGTGTTTAAAAGAATTATAAAATTGTTGCTCCCATCTTAGCCAGGTTCACTCATTTGATTTTGTACTTTTCCTGAAATGTCTGCACAGAACCTTTCACCTCTAGCTTTCCAAAGAATACTTAAAACTGTTCACACTCTGTATGGCAAGTAATTGATTCTGAAATATTGTAGCCATGCCATAAATCAGTATTGATCATCTCCACAGACAGAAAGGGTGAAATTACACAGATACTGAATACCTTCCTTTTTCAAAAATGTATTTAATTCCTATTCTACTTTATAGAAACACCAGATTATGTGAGGGGTGACTAGCTGAAATAGTTAAATTGCTGTTATCTTACCAATTAAAAACTCCTGGATTTTGAAACTGTAGAACTAAAGCTAATTGAGATAAATATGGTATAGCCTAAAACTTAACAAGTTTCATCTGACCAAAAATTTAAGAAAGAATAAGGAAATAATGGATAATAAAATAATCCAGAACAACTTTAATTTTCCATCTTTAATGCAAACTGGCATCCTCAAATGACTATAGAATCTTGAAGTAGATAAATAACAGCAGAGGAAGAGGCAAAGGCAAGGAAAATAAGAAAAAACTGGTTGTGCCAATGTACTTGCAATAAAGAGCCAAGAAGAAAGGCTCATAGAAGACCAATAACTATATTACTCTAATTTCCTTAAATCTTTAAATCCATCAGTGGTCCTCAGACTATTTCTGAGAACATGAAGCAGTTCTTATCACATCCCACTAACCAGAGTGCCTGCATTTCGCATAAATGGCATTTTTAATTGTATGGAATGAATTTCTTAGGGTGTGGAGTACTGCTCGTTGTAATGGTTCACAGTCTGTAGCCATTAAGAAAGAAGATTTGACTATTAAATCAGTTGGTCATAATGAACCAAAAAGGGCTATTCTAGAGGTAAGAGAGGAAAGCTTTAGAAGTTTCCAGTTTCTTTAACCGTGCAGAATGTCAGCAAGACTTTCTGAATTCAAGCACCAGTAATTGCCTATGCCCTTTTCAAACAAAACCGCTTACTTTTGATTTCAGCATTTACTGTGTCTTTCTCACACAGCTGTGCACCATGCTAATGCTGTTGCTTTATCAGCTTCTCTCCAGCCTGTTCACCTCACCAGAGAAGCATTGTTCTTTGCAGAACATCCCCTGATACTTTGCCAAAGCCTAAATTTGAACAGCTCTAGTGAAGGGATTTCCAATGCTTCCCTTAAGAGGTTGATAACACTGTAATTAGTCTTTCTATTTGGCAAATAATTCTAGCTTTTCAGCCGTAGCTTCCCCTTTCTTTGTTTAATAGATACTTTCCTTCCTGTATTCACAAGCAATACTTTTCATCTCTTTGATATTGCCCTTCCAGTATTTACAGGCAGATTTCCTACTTCTGCTTCCTCAGTTTGTAGTTATTTTATGCGCAGTTAATTCTTTTAACCTTTTTCTCATGAGCTTCCTTAGCTTTTGGTATGCCTTTAAAGTAGCTAAACCCATTAGCTTTTCAGACTGGATGCATGTGCATCACTGATCATGGTGACTTTATTAAGATTACATAAAGGGCATTCCACTGAAGACATATTTCACTAAATAATTAAGTGGTACTGGAAAAGCAGCTCCTTTCAACAAAATCTGCTGCAACAACATCACCAGGCAATTCTTTGTTTCCTCAGAATTCTCTGAGGGCACTTACAAGAGGAAAATTGCGTTGAGCTAGGGATTAGCCCTGTAGTGTCCTCATTATGAATTTAGAAAAAGAAGCAGCAGTAACATGACATTTCTGACACACATGAAAATTATGAAGACTTTTCTTGCAGTATAGAAATGTTGACTTATGCAGAAAAAATAATGAAATAAAACACGGGTTTTGATTTAAAAATTAACATCTAGAGATGAGAGAAAAAACAGTTTAGTCACTTCAGGACACGTATTATTATGATATTACTTTAAATGCTTTTTGATATAGAAATTTTTCATCTAGAAAACCAGATAGTTCAAATGCCTGCTGGAGGATTAGTCTGCCATATTTTGAGTTCTAATTAATTTTTAGTCAATTTTCTGAAAATATGGAACAGAAGAATATGAATCTTGTTTAAGTGGAAATCTCAGTACAAGCCCCCTCATTCTGGATAGTAGAATGCCTGGCAAAGTTATTCACTTTTGACCACGTGTCCCTTGGTCTTGTGCTGAAGCTTTTAATATTTACACTTGTCCCCCTCAAAAAACAAGCTTAATTGCTTTTAATTGAAATTAAGGCACTTAAAATCCATCTGCTTTGCACAGATCTGAGACTGCCTGTGGATCAAAGCTCATCCTGATGGCCGTCATGAGAATCTGAGAGTGCTATGTGACATAGCTAACCAGTCACAGCTAAGCCAGCTCAGTTGCTAAGCAGTGACAGCATGTTGATTGTAAACAGCCAAATAAACAGAGCAATAAAATACAAAATTAAACTTTGCCCCTAAAGTAAGGGCAACTCTAAGAAATGCAGATTCTAAATGCTATTCTACATGCATAGTTACCCTTCTAATGAATCCTTCCTGTAGATTTTATACCTTGGCTACCTTCTGCTGAAAATAAATAGAATAAAATATTCAGAAAGAACAAAATAACCCTATTAACACTGCCTTTGAGACCTTTCTGTAGATTCTCGTATTTTCATTATCACCGTATAAAACTAATAGCACATAATTATCAGCTTTTTTTAACTTGACTGAATAAAATCTATGCTTCAGTCTGAGAAGTGAATAGTGTATCAGGAATTAAGATAAAACAGCACAGATCTTACTGTAGAAAAGTCCAGTCTTTAACCATGTATTACAATGGCATTTCACGTTCCTCATAAAGAGATGAATCACCTCTAACAAAGGACTGAAACATTTATTCCATGCTGTCATTATACATATAGGACACCTTAAGCCAAAATGTAAATGACTTATGCTATATCACTTCAAATATCACTTCCTTTATTCCCAAGTCATTTTGCTCCCCTTTTGACAAAATAGTCATACATTACTGGAATCGGTCTGTTTAAATACTGTAAATACTGTTTGTTCTTACTTCTAGGAGAAAAACACTGGATTTTAGTGATGAAAAGAGAGAAATTCAAATCTATATGCCCAAGACAATGATTCCTTGTGAATATCATGGAGTGTTTTTAATAAATAAAGAATTTACATACAAATAATAAACAAAAATAAAGACCTGAACAAACTCAGGCACTTTCCTTGTACTGGAATAGCTGCTTTGTTTCAGAAGCCTTATAGATTCAAAAAGCACATACTCTTCAAACATCTAAAAATTATTTTGTTGCAAATATGAGTAAATACAATGAGTAATATATTCTTTGGCTCAGTGCTGTCAGCACTTTAGTGGCTGATGGTGAAAAAAGAAAAAGTATGCTTATCAAACATATCATGACAGAAACCGTGTTCACCGTCGGGCTGGTTTTGGCCGGGATAGAGTTAATTTTCTTCATAGTAGCTGGTATGGGGCTGTGTTTTGGATTTGTGCTGGAAAGAGTGTTGAAAAGACAGGGATGTTTTAGTTACTGCTAAGCAGTGCTTACACAGAGCCAAGGGCTTTTGTACTTCTTACACAGGGACTCACTGGGCATCAGTTGGTTGATATCAAACAATGGTTTTCATTTTCATCACTTGTCTGTCTTGGGTTCTACTTTTCTCTCTCTTTGTTATTTTTTTCCTTTTCCTTACATTATTGTTGCTGTTACTGTTGTTGTCATAGTTGTCAACTGTCTTTATCTCAACCCACAAATTTTCTCACTGTCACGCTTTTGATTCTCTCCCCTATCCCATCAGGGCGGGCAGTGAGCAAGCGGCTGCATGGGGCTTAGTTGCTGGCTGGGGTTAAACCGCAACAACCATAAAGGGCAAAAAGGCTTTGGTTGATATTTGTCCGCCATCAAGCAACTCAGAAATGAGAACTGGGCTGTACCACATGCCAGACCCAACAAAAATATGCAGGCCCAACACTGAAAAGGACAGTGGGTAGTCATTCTAGCTGGGTGGAGTACACAGCTTATCCTAGTGCCAAGGGAGTACTATCTGCTGCATGTGCTTCCCACCAAAGACAACATCTCCTGCACAGGGTCAGTACAGCAAACTCATTCTGGCAGAGGCAGCCCATGTTCAGGCACCATCATTCTTTAGAGTCCTGTGACTCTAGGAGAAGCATTGCTAAGACTGAGCTATAGGCCAAAGCGTATTTTTCTGCTAGGCCATGGATTGGACATTCCTGTTCTAACATGCCTAATTCATACTGATTATACATGAGCTTCTATGCATAGACAAAACTAAGCTAGAAAAAAAATCCTCTTAAATTATCTATTTTATTGAAAACAAGAACATGTACTTCTAGCACAGGGTTCCTCTTCAGCATGTTCCATCACAGGTTTACACAATCATTGCAGACAAATTTGTTCTGTGATTTTTTATTATTTTTTTTTATTCTGCGTTCTGTCTTTGGAACAGGTCCAGTTTCTGATTAAGTCAAGATATACACACATTAACTTCTTAAAGTTAGAATCAAACTTGTGCCAAGGTATGCATTTTAGTGGTGGCATCCATCAGGTCACTTACAGCTTGCTACTGCACCTGTTTGGTAAATACACAGTTCCTACTAACCTTGTAAGAACTCACAGCTTGCAGAGACAAAATCTTTCTAGCAGTAACCTTGCTTTGACTTAACTATTAATTACACTGCATATAGTATTGTGTTAATTAGTTCATCTGTTTATTGCTTAGTTCAACATATAGCATAAGCTGAATCAGTAGTGTATAAAAAAAGACCAAACATCTCATCTAATACATATTTAATGTAAAAAGGCTGTGCTTTCCCAAATTGACAGTCACATCTGGATCTCTGTATTCTCCAAAAAACCTCATTAAAGTACTACAATTTAAAAATATTTTGAAGTGTCCTTGTAAATCAGGAGCCTAAGTTCTGTTTTCCAATGTGACTTGAAGCATTTTGGTTTTCCATGGCATTTGGGAATCTGAATGTCCAAGTCTCATTTTAAAATGGGACTTGGATACTTTTGGAAATTTTACTTCTTGTTTAATAGTTTGCAGTCTGTTACATTCATTGTATTGTCAAATTGGGAAATCTTCTGAGCCTACTACATATGGGTATTGCAGGTTTCTTCTTCCCCAGTTTCTCTTTCATATTGAGACCTTTGAGGGATGTGTGGAAATATTTTTCATCTTTTAGGTCTTTGCAAATCTTTTTCGAGGGTGAAGGGATTCAGGAGGCATTTTCATGAGCATTTTAGTTTTCCCTGTATGCCAAGTAACAAATGTGTAAAATAAAGGACTGCTATCAATAAGCAGATATGTTATACACTGAACCCATCAGAGTCATGGATCAGGGTTCTAAGACAAATACCCAGCCACATGGCAAAAATCAGAATCAACTGACTCCAATGGTGTCTGATATACTACCAGCAAGAAGCCAGAGAGCATTATTTTTCCCTGGTAGACAACATTTCAGTTCCAGCAAATATTCATTGACTGTTAATTTTCTGAATAGCTGTGGTGCTATTATAAATTTTGCCAGTTTGTGTAAGTCAGCAAAAAGCCATGAAAGCTAGCACTTTATACCACACATGGACAGCTTAAGTCAGCACTGCAGTTACCACTACAGGAGACCAAAGTGATACAGAATAAGCCAAGCTAAAATCTTAAGGAAATTGCTCCGTTATTTTATTATGCCATGTACTCTGGACTCTACAGCTTTTCTTCTCCATTTGGCCTGCAGGCATACAACTCTTATTTCAAGATAAGTGAGACCCTCTCTAGTTTTGAGAATTGGGCCTGAATCTTTTTTTATTGGGCACAGTCATATAAAAAAACCCCAAAACCCAATCAAGCAAACAAACAAAAAAACCCACCACACCAACCCAAGCCAAACATATTTTTTTAGTGTCTAGGCCATCTAGATGATTGAAGCCTCTAGATATTATTATAATTTAAAAATCTAAATGCATTGTTATAGTTAACGACTAGAAGACACAAACGGAGACAAAAGTGATGAAATAAAAAAAAAAAAATTGTGCAGATGCTATTGATGTGTTGCTTTAGAAGTACTCCACTTCATGGTACATGCCCTCTCCAAATTGTCATTTCTCTCATCTGCTCTAGGCACTTATTTCTAACAAAGTATACTGCAGAATATGTGTGCTGGGCATTAAGAATGATGAAAATCATGTTGTAAAAAGAGTCCTCCCTCTAACTTCTTGAGTGAATTGGGTAAATCACTTCACTCTGTACACTCATTTTGTCCATTGTTGTAATGGATTATAACTATACCTGGAGCAGAACTTCATCTCCTGCCAGCATCACTTTGAGAGCTTGGCACCCATTTAATAAATAGGTAAGAGCTGCAGCTGTGATACTGATTTAATCTTTATGGGAGAAATTTTCTTCTACATCTTCCTGATATTTCTAGAGATCTTGAGGCTGGTGAAATACATGAACCACAAATTTTATACTGAAGAGAGAGAGAACCATAATAAGCCAGTGTTCTGGGAATGACTGGGATTACAGTTGGCCATTGTGCTGTTATAAAAAGAGGTGCTAACAGCAAAGTTGCCAAAGCACTTTCATCAGGCCATTTGGCAGTCACCAACTGTTGCAATTTGGTGTGTTCTACAGTTTATTCTTTAGGATCATTTGGTGTCAACAGGGACACTGTGACACAGGTCAAAGGATGATAGATCGGACTAGATCAATGATCGGTTCTAATCTACTACCTCACTTTCTGTTCAGCATGATATTACACTTACAGAATTTTCCATTCAGTGACCTCAATAATTTGAAGGCACTAATGAAGTAGTTTCTCACAAGGGTATAATATTACTGTTACCACTTTTTCAGGAAGATAAAGCTCATATTGACAGTGACAGCAGTTCAGCAATAGAGTAAGATGAAAATGTTTGGACCAAATATTTTTTATACCAAAACCAAGTAGATTTGGGTCAACTGACACATTTAATAAATTAATGTCCATTTTGTGAAATAGTTTGAGATCAGTGGAATGGGGAAGCATTTTTAAAAAATCTTAATAACTGGAATTCCAGGCAACTGCAAAAATATTTTTAAAATAAAGTTTTGCCTTGAAATTAAGTTCAATTTAATTTTTGAAAGAAATTATAAACAATAATATATTCAAAGTTGAACATAAATAAAATGCAATTGTGATTATTTAAAAACAAACCCAACAAAATTCACACAGACACATTTGCAGCTGTGCTGAAATTGAACTCAGATTAGGGAAGTGTCTTTTCTAGCTTGGACTTTCTCTGCTATCAGTAACACAGCAAATAATTCGAAGCTGACAAGGAGTGGAATGCCATTAATAATAAAAATCCCCAAATCCAAAGACAACTAAATGCCAACAGAAATGTTATGTTTCTTTCAGGAAAGCACAAATGTATAAATTCAGTACTTATAAACAAGGTCTTTGAATTTTAATGGGAAGATCAATAAAAAAGTGACAAACTACAGCCATCACCATTGCACTTTCTGGAAAGACAATTTTTCACTGACTTCAGTCTACATCTGGTGAGCAAAACCCTGATCTTCTCCGGTCTGGTTTTTGATTCATGATTATCTTGAATGCAAGACTTATCTTCAGGGCATCCTTTTGTTAACATAAAAGAGTATTATCTTATGAAAGTGTCCTCCAAGATCACCCAAGTAATAAAAAAAATAACCCTGTGTCATCTCTAGTGAAAAAATGAAGCAGTCTGAGGCTGCAGAATACCAAAGTCTCGATGCACTTTCATAAGAGCAGATTCTCATTTCACAGAATAACTCAGTGCTGACCACCGAGAAGGTAATGGTGGATTGGCTTGTATTGCCTCTTCAGCTTAGATCGCTTGTTAAAACTCTTTCAGTGACAATGGCAGATAGAGGCTATAATTGCTATTGATGAAAATATACATTGTCACTTGCTTTATGGTAGAATGGAACAGAAACTTTTTTTTTGGTGGTATGAAGCTCCCACTTTGGTTTTATTGACTTTAAGACTTATTTAGTGAATCTTAGAGAATATGAGTCACTAAAACACCTCAAAAAAATAATTTCTGTTCCATTAGGAGGAACAAATATTTTTTTTTTAAAAAATCATCATAGATTTAGTCCAATCTTTTAGACAATTAGGAATCTCAAAGCTAGGCTGCAAGTAAACCTGACACAAACACTATCTTGGAAGGAAATCTCCAGGATGACCAAAGCTTTAATACCCACAGTATGATAAGAGTATCGCACATGATTCTACTGATGAGAAGAACAAAATTAAATCTAAAAATAGAGAGAACACAAAGTTCACTTCAAAAAGGTCTGGGATGGCAGTATTAATTCCAAATTTAGGCAGCCATTTTGAGAGAGGCTCCTTACTTTGTCCAAAGGAACATCCCTACTACTGAACTAGGTTCCTTTCTTATGGGAGGATACCTACAACGTTCTGGTTTATCTGTTCCTTCTCCCCATTGTGATCTAAGTCAAGAAAATAAATAACAATCATTGTATAGTAGAAGCCAAATTAAATTATTTGCCACTTGGTGTCTGATAATTAACTAAATAAGATTCCCTCAAACAAGCTAATCTAACTTATTTTTATGGCTACATTAAAATGTGAATCTTAAGCAAAACAAGAACATAAATCTCACTAGAAAATGTTATAGTAAAAATCAAACAGGATTCTGAGTAGAGAGAAGGCTTTATTGAAAGCCATAAAACTTCTTCAGATGCCAGTGGAAGAAATTATGATAATAAAATCAGCTCCAGTTTAATGGCTTGGTAGACGAAGATAACATTATGTGGAGTCCTGCAGGGTGCTTACAGTCCACCCCATTATCATCTCCTCCCTACAATCACAGAGCACTTTCTCTAAATGCCTCACTTTGAACTGTTTACCTTGGGGGCCACTCCTCTCTCCCCACTGACAGAAGTTTTGCTGGCCAGTGCATCTTTCAAGGAAATACAGCTCTGGTGAACTAAAACCTGGCACAAAGGCTGCAGCCCTTACGTAGGTGCACAGCCATCACACCAGGGAGATGCCTCAGGAGAGTACATACAGCAGGCTTAATCTGTCAGTAAAATGCACAGTAAGGTGGTGGTTTGTAGGTGGAGGAAGGGCCCATTAACATAATAATAATATCCTAAACCAGGATTAAATTCTGCACACTATATTCAAGAATCTTTTTTTTGTTTCCTTAAGGAGAAAAAGAATCAGCATATAACCATCTGCAGAGCTCTTACCATTAAGTGGGGGAAAATCCCAGCTAAAAAAATGAAAAATGAAGATAACATGGTGTCTTTTCTCACATACAGTCTGTCAAGGTGCTTCAACTTCAAGTCGTCTAGTCCTGAGCCTTGATTTGGAGAAAGAGTCCAAAGACGATTTCAGCCAGGATGTAAACACATCACTAAGCCCCTACATGTGTGCAAATCCTAAATTGGGAATTTAGAATATCTGAAACCAATGCAGTTATGGAAAAATGAGATGAAAACACTCCCTGAATACCTCTTTACTTATTTCACAGAACTGTCTCTCCTACATGCTAGTCAGTTTATTGTACAAACACCTTTTATTGGAGATAGTCTAAAATACAAAGGAGTTGCCAGAACTTGGAATGAGTTTAATTCTTTTCTGGAAAGAGCTTTTCCAATTTCAATTTCAATTCCAACTGTCCGTTTAATATTCCCAATTAAAACAGCAGCTTTAAGCTCTCATGGAATTTTATTTTTTTTTTTTTCAGAAAACAGTTAGATATTTCACATATGCGGTGAAATTAGACAAGGCAGATGCTGAAAAAGACTTCTACAGAATGAGATAATGGTGCATGAAATGGAGTTGAAAACCTAGCTGTTCAGGACACAAAAAGAGAATGAAATTAGAAAACCATAAGACACATCCTGTTCAATTTAAAGCCAGTTTCCTTTTGGCCTAGACTAGCAATTTCCCCTCCAAATATGATCACAGAATCATAGAACAGTTAGGGTTGGAAGGGACCTTTATAGGTCATCTAGTCCAACTTCCCTGCAATGAGCAGGGACATCTTCGACTATACCAGGTTGCTCAGAGCCTCGTCCAACCTGACCTTGAATATTTCAAGGATGGGGCATCTAACATCTCTCTGGGAATCCTGTTCCAGTGTTTCACCATGCTCATCGTAAAAAAAATTTCTTCTTTATACCTGGTCTAAAACTACCCTCTTTTAGTTTAAAACCATTACTCTTTGACCTATCACTACAGACCCTGCTAAAAATCCTGCCCCCATTTATCTTATAAGCCCTCTTGAAGTACCAAAAGGTCACAATAAGCTCTCCCCAGAGCCTCCTCTTCTCCAGGCTGAACAACCTCAGCTCCCTCAGCCTGTCCTCACAGGAGAGGTGCTCCAACCCCTCTGATCAACTTTGTGGCCCTCCTCTGGACTTGCTCCAGCAGCTCCATGTCCCTCCTATACTAGGGATCCCAGAGGTGGACACAGTACTCCAGGTGGGGTCTCACAAGAGTGTAGTAGAGGGGCAGAAGCACCTCCCTTGACCTGCTGGTCATGCTACTTTTGATGCAGCCGATGCTATGGTTGGTTTCTGGGCTACCAGCGCACACTGCCAGGTCATGTCCGCTGTTGGTTCATGATGGAGGATGGAGTTTCCCTCCCCATCATTCACGGGGTCTGCAAAAGTTACATTTAAAGCAAGGAACTGAAAATGCAATTTGCACATCACTATTTTCAGATGTTGTGCATGTCCATATTAGTAGACTATGAAACTGGAGGTTTCCTCCCGCTCTTCTGTATCTAAGTGAGCTGATGCGAGATATGAAGCATAAAGGCATGAATGCATTGTTTAAAAAAAAAAAGGTAGATGAATGTAGTCTAGAACCAACCAGATAGTGCAAGTCAGCCCCATTAAAAATCTTAAACATCTTTGTGTGGGCACAGCTGTGGGTCATGTGCACTTGAGGCACTGATGCAATAAATGAAGTGTTGCCCTCATGTGCTATCAGCGCAATCCCTCTGTATTGTGTGATTTCCATGTGAAGCAGGTGAATAGCTTTATGCCCACTATTTTCTTGTCTCTGTGCTTACACTATTTTCTCACAGAGAAATTAGTGATGGTGTTTGTTCAGCAGCCCAGAATGAGAGCTAATCTGACAGCTTGTGTCACGATAACAGTTTGTAATGGAATTATTAAAGAGAGGGGCAGGTCTAAAGAGTGAGCTTCAAATATTGCAGGTTGAGAGAAAGAGAGAGAAAGAAATACGGATCACTACGCACTGAAGCAACGTGGGAAGTGGGGAGCCAGAAAAATCCTTGAAACAGGAGAAAAGAGCAGAGTCAGGTTCAGTTTTTTATGTGTAATACTGGGAAATGGTCATTTTGACTATCTTCCCTCAAGCACACTTATACATGCCAAGCCCTATATGGATTTACACACATATTATGCCCCCAACCTTGTGCTAAACACAAGGATTTGTTGCTAGCTATTCAGCCTCGGCAGCCCAAAAGTGAAGTCAGAATGAATAGTTAGAAAATTATCCTATACTATGGCCTGCTAGCAATGGGGTTAAATATGTCCAGTATAAATATGGCCAACCAGCAGGCTGCCCGGAATGGGAGGTCAGCAGTGTGTATATATGTTGTAGTGCCAGCTTGCTGTGCCACAGATTACAGACAGGTTACAGCGAGTAAGGCTGACTGATTAAAAATGAGAGTATTACTAACATCTGCATTAATCTGCAGATCGGGGAGTGTGTGTCCTGCCTGTTTTTGTTTCTTCTCTAATTGGAAAAAAGCAAACCAGAATTCTTGTGGTAATAGGGCAAATAAGACCTGAAAACCAACGCTGTCAGCTAGCATATAGGTACCTAAATATCATTTTTTTAAAGAGCCCTTATTTCTCTTACTAATTAAGATGAAAAACTGAAAGAACAATTTTGGAAGTATTAGAATGTTTTGTTTTGATTTTTCAGTAATTTGGTGGGGGGATTATTTATTTTTTTTCCCTTCTGCCTAAACAGTTCACTCTATGTGACCTTTTCCCAGGGGTATGTCAAATTTAATGTTCTGGAACAATTCCAGGCTTGTTAGTATGTCTGAACTAATGACTAGTTTGCAAAGTATTACCTCATTTTGGCATCCTGTCCCATAACAAGAGAACCAAGTGTTTCATAAAATAAATAAAAGGGAGTCTACTTAAAACCAGCAACAGTAAATCATCATGCAGTTTAATTTCAGCCTGTAGCACAGCACCCTGTATCACTCAGGATCATATTTTTGAATATCAGCCTGAGACAATGTTACATTTCTATTCGTTAAGCATCAGAATTTGTGCTCCAAAACACAGATGTTAAAGCCTCATAGCACTGGCAGATCAGAATAACTATAGAGAAAAAAGCAGTGCAGATGAGGCTGGGAAAGGAGGGCACTGGTTAAATCCTCAACACCTTCTATCTAATTTAATATATTCCATATGCATTTACTTATTCTAGGAGAAGAATGAGATCAGTGAAAGAAGATGGAGAAGAATGACAAACTATGAATATGCACAGTTTATTCACCGTTTGGTGAACTGATAATTCATCAGACATAGCTGATCACCATGGATGCTGAAGAGATCAAAATTCATCCCAAGCAATCTTTCTGCCATGTATAGTGCCATAAATTAGGGAAGAATATTTTCAGTGGGGACTGACTGTCTGAAACACCAGGATTTGGCCACTGCCAGAGCCAAGAACAGAGGCAAGATTGAACTGTGGCTTGATCCGATATGACTATTCCTATACAACATCAGCAGTGAGAGTGGTCATCAGGTAACAGGAGAGCACCTACAAGCAGGATGTTGTCAAAGTCCTTGGCAAGGTATAGGCAGGAAGGAAACTTGCACGCAGTGAGACTTTAGGCCACAGGAAATGAGAAGGCACGAACTGAGGAAAAGGATGTTTCCAAATTGCCAAGTACTCCTTCAAATATATCATCTTCGGCATTGCACCGCGAGGGAACTCCTTCTGATTTCTATTTGAATTGATATTCAGTTGTGACCGGAAACATGGAAATTGTTGTCCAGCGTATCTCTAATTGACTATTTGCTTCATATTATTCCCCTTTTAACATTTCTGCTTGTTCTACCACCACTATGGATAGATTACATAATGACATTTTATTCTACATTTCAATCATCTTTGAAGTTAGTCAGAAGTATTGAAAATGTTTATCTTCTTTTGTAGCTGCCTGGAAAGAATATAAGATAATGTCTGAAACTTAGCTTTGTACCTTTTTAGTGAAATATTCTTGTCTGAAAATGTTAATTCATTAAAACAAACTTTTCACCAGTACACATGAGTTTTAATGAATCCTTCAATAAAGGCCTTTCAGCTCCAGTTTGGGATTTGGAGTCTGAGAGACAGACAGAGCCAGCATGATTCTCTAAATTATTTCTTATATGATTTGGAGTTCTCACACCACTAGTGAATGCCCTAATCAATCCATTCCTGGCCGTTCTGGAAAATACACTTTCTCCTTATGATTAAACCATCAAAATTTTTATTTATTTATTTATTATTTTTTTTTTGGTGAATGTATAGTGATGTCCTAGTTTAACCCCAGCCAGTAAGTGAGCACCATGCAGCTGCCTGCTCACCTCTCCCGCCCTGCAAGGGGATCAGAAGGAGAATGAAAAAAAAACTCATGAGTTGAGATAAAGACAACTTAATAGGATAACAAGGAAGATATTAATAATATTAATAACAATACTAGCAATAATACAAGTGATGCACAAACGCAATTTCTCACCACATGTGAAAGGAAAATAAAACAATTCGATGCCCAGGCTGTTTCCAAGCAGCGATCCCACCTCCCAGGCAGCTTCCCCAGTTACATACAGGGCACGATGTTCCGTGGCAGGGAATATCCCTTTGGCCAGTCTGGGCCAGCTGCCCTGGCTGTGCTCTCCCAGTTTCTTGTGCACCTGGCCGGGCATGAGAAGCTGAGAAGGCCTTGACTTAGTGTTGACACTGCAACTACCCAACAACAACTAAAACATCACTGTGTTATCAATATTATTCTCATACTAAATCCAAAACACAGCACTATACCAGCTGCTAGAAAGAAAATTAACTCTGTCTCAGCCAAAACCAGCCAAGTGGGAAAATGCTCAAGATCTCCATTTCACAGGAGAGACACAAAACCTTTCACAGATCTACTCTATCAATACTTTGGTTAAGTAGAAAATTTGAGGGCTTTGGGGGACGAGCAGGGAGGGCACTGGGACAGACGTCACTGTCCCTCTGTTATGGTGTTACCTTATGTTTTACTCCAGAATAATTCCAAAAATAAGAAGTTCCTTTAGCCGCTCAGTCCTAGAGAACTTTATGTATAACCCTCATGAATTCTAGACTGTGGTTATGCTTATGTTTCAGTTATTAGTTCATAAAATAGAGGGCTTACAGACTATCACCAAAATTTTTCCTCTGACACACAAAATAAAAATGAAAATTTTATCATCATACTACCAAGGTTCATTATTAAAAAAAAAAAATACATTAAGACTAAAGAAATACTTATAAAACCAGTGAAAGAACACATTTCTGCTGGTACATGTTCCAGCATACAGAAATTCCTGTCAGCTTTGTAACATACAACCTGTCCCTGAACGACAGGAGTCTTTAGATTCCAGTATGGGTGTTGTCTTGCTGGAGAAGCATAGAGTCATAGAATCACTAAGTTTGGAAAGAATCTCTGATATCATCAAGTCTAATACCACCATGTCTACTAGATCATGTTCTGGAGTGCCACGTCTACGCGTTTTTTGAATGTCTCCAGGGACAGTGATTCAACCACCTCTCTGGGCAGTCTTCCAACACCTCACTACTCTGTGAAGAAGTTTTTCCTGATATCAACCAACCTAAACCTGCCCTGACGCAGCTTGAGGCCACTCCCTCTTGTCCTGTCACCTGTTACTTGGGAGAAGAGACTGGCACCCTCCTCACTACAACCTCCTTTCAGGTAGTTGTAGAGAGCGATCAGGTCTCCCCTCAGCCTTCTCTTCTCCAGACTAAACAACCCCAGTTCCCTCAGCAGCTCCTCATAAGACTTGTTTTCCAGTCCCTTCACCGGTTTTGTTGCCCTTCTCTGGACACGCTCCAGCAGTTCAATGTCCTTCTTGTATTGAGGGGCCCAAACCTGGACACAGTTCTCCAGGTGCGGCCTCACCAGAGCTGAGTACAGGGGGAGAAGCCGAGTACAGGGGGAGCGTGAACAAACATAATTTGGTGTGCTAGGAGATGTTCCATAGTTTTCCTCTCTGTAGAAGCTTCACTTAGAGGGAACCAGAAGGACTCATACTTTAATCTCTTCAGTAGGCATTTCTGCATGTCATTTCCATAAACATCTGAGCACTTTGCAATAGTTCATTAAGTTTGTAAGGTCAGATGTAACTCAGCAACTGTGAGTACTCAAAGGAGAATGTGTTTCAGCTGCAAACTCTTCAAAATGCCTTCACCAACAGTATCTTTCTCTGATTTGGTTTCTGCCAGGCCATTTAAACAAGTTAATCTCAGCTAACCCCTTGCCCACTTTGGTCATATTAGTATGATTACACATACCAAAGCAAGGGAGAGCCATTTTCACCACTTGTTGCTGGAATCCAGATGAATATTATTTAGTTATTTCAAAAACTGTTTCAAAACCAACTAGAAAGTGACTATCAATCACTTATAATTCTCCTCTTCTCAGAGCAAACGGAAATATATATCTATTGTTTGTAGAAAAGTAGGCACTGGAAAAAGGCTTTTCCTTTAGAACTACACATGACCATCTATTACTGAACTAGGAGAACCTTACATTGGATTTTAAACAAAATAATTAAATAACGATCAGAAGGTGAACAAATTTTGGTAAGCAAGAAACCTGGAGTAGATAAACCCCAACAATTTCAGAGGGAAAGGCTCTGCATCCCCTTATCCATTTCCTGAGAAATATAGACCCTGAAAAGATCTGCCCTGTAGTAATTAGGAATGGTAAAACTTCAATTATTAAGCTTAGTTAATATACAGAAGTTCATATAGCTTTTTTACTACCTTTAATTACATTTTAAGAGACCAGTCTATATTGAAAAAATTAGAGATACTTCACTATTTAAATGAAAACAGACACTGAAGACAGCAATTCGGCTCTATTTTCTTTGTCCTACATGTCAATAAATGACATAATAATGACCATAATCATACAGAAATGCAGGTATAAAATTGCTTCAAGAGGTGCAAATGAACACTTCATCTATGTAATTACTCTAGGATAAATTAGGTATCATTTCTTCAACACTTAGGAGAGACCGTAAGTCTAAGATGCACAGGATTTTGAAGATACCCTTTGTCTGTCATTTGGATTTTTAATATTAGGTTGAATTAGCCTTTAATGAAAATATTCAGTGAGATTTTTCTTTCATGACATCCAAGGAAGCATGCCTTCTCAGACTGCACTTTAACAATCAGGGGCAAAATCTGATCTCATCTTTGGAAGCCAGTAGTAATTGTCTTTAATTGACTGATGTTTATTCTGATGCTAAATGGGATGTGACAGAAATCTGATTAAACTGGGTTAGACAAAAAGCAGTAATTACTGAGAAAGGCGACAAAGAGAAGCATAAGAATCAGAGGCAGAGTAGAAATTTCACTTGGAGACAACATGTCTCTCTCCACCAAGATCTTATTAATTTAAAGTAATTATTTAAAAGTCTGGATAAAACAAACATACAAACAAACGAACATGGAAAGAATATTAAGAATGAAGGGCATAAGTCAGAAACTAGCTTGTGTAGACTAAGTGCTCATTTCCTAAGAGACAACCAGAAATTAAGAAAAAAATACACTAACATGATGCCCTGTATTTCATGGTATAATAAAGCTACAGCTGAGCTACCTGTAGGGTAGAGAGACTTGCAACAGAAGCTGCAGTCTGTGCTTTCAGACTCTTCAATCGCAAGGAAAATTTGATACACAATCCATGCTTTCAAGCAGTGACATTTTAGCAAAATAGTAGTGACAATTTTGAGGTTTTGGGAAACCAGTTCTGATATCCAGAGTGTTTCCAGCACCTTTATTTTGGGTAGCCATACGGGGGAGCAGGGCTATTTAGCTTTTATTGGAACTGATATTTTAAGTTCTGTTTTTGGGACTTCAGAAAATTTCAAATCAGACATATTGGAATGAATCTTTCTTCCTTTTCCCTGTTTGTTCTTTGCTCAATCCAAAAGTCTGTCATGTTTTGAGAAGAAACATGTACCATAGGCAAACACTGGTTCTAAAGAATATTCACAAGCCAGTTGAGAACCAACTCAAGCAAAAACATACTAAGGGGATGTAATCAGTTTTTTTGTGTGTCTAAATTTACTTTAAAGCACACCATTCTATAGATAAATATTGAATAATACTCAGTCTGTCTGGAAATGTATTTTGTGCCAAAATCTGAAGTCCAGAGAGACCTGAAATGGTATTTGTACTGAAATGGTATGAAACTGTAAAAAAGGGGACAAAAAGTCCATTACATGCCAACACCAAACACTGATATCCAGGAATTTTTTTGCTAACTTATAAAACATTATTCCAGTTTGAAAATATCAAAACACTTCATCTGGATAATTGGAAAACCTGTATTTCAATCATTTTAGTAAAATTAATTTCAAGAACGCATTTTGATACATGTGTTATTCAGCAAAAATTTTTTCTGTTAAAAGATTTCCAGCCAGGTTTCCTGTAGGGCAGTCAGTACAGCTACCAAACTGCTCTGCTCTCCTCTACACCTGTCTTAGACTTGTAGGGTTTTCTGGGCAGATTTCACGGCTAAGGTAGGCATATGAAAATCACAGTCGGAAGAAAGAAATGTTTTTCTGTTCCCTTTCTTTTGTTAAGACCAATATTCAGTTTCTGTTGCTAAAAGAGAATTTAGTTAGATCTTGCTCTAAAGAGCCCACTTATTTCTTGATTTTAGCCAATATACTTGTGAATGTGAAAGACTCACACCTAATGCCAATTGTGATACATACTTATAACTGATGAGCTTGTATTAGTATTTCAGCAGAAATGGGTACTTGAACTGATGAGAATTTAGGTATACCTTCTAATTGCTTTTTTTTTTCGTTCTAGAACAAGTAGGGTATTATGCACTTAGAGGACAGAGGATGCTGACATGGTATAAAATTTGTTTGTGTCCCAGAGGATCCTTGAAAAGGATAATGAAAAAATAAATTAGATATATACATGATCTGCAGGCTTTTTTTCATTCCTGTGTGTTTACATTGTCTTGTGCTTGGTTGTGGCTTCTTGGTGCTTATGGCAAGCCTGTGACTGGCAGCTCAGCCACACTAAGCTCAGGCAGAGCAAAAGCCTGTGCACATTATTGGTAGGCAGTCCTTAGAAGGAAACTTGAAGGCCACTCTGTTTCATATTATTATATGGGAATAGCATAAAATGCAATTAGTAATTACTATCACTGTATCTTGTATAAAAAGATTAATAGAAAACTCTCATTATTGAACAGTGCTTTAAATAACTAAGAAAACTGCTCTCTGGGAAATACTTAAAAAACTAAGTATCTCAAATCACATTATTTTGATTAAAAACAGATCAGTAATTATAGATTCCAGAGCTCATTTACATTTAGTAGAGCCAGTAGTAATGCTCCTATTGTGTTTATAACATTAGTCCAACTATTTCGCTGTGATTACCTTTCCTCACTAGTGCCTGCAGAGCGCCAGTTAGAATACCTCCATAACAGCTGATTTCAGCACAAACATCACATCACAAGCCATGTGTTGGCAAGTTCCTATAAGATACTGAGTGACTTCGAAGGGAACTCTTAGGAGTATGGAGAGTGTTAAAACTTTTTAAATGTAGCATGAAAGACTTTGTAGTCATCTCTACCTGTTGTAGACAAACTAGTGAGTAAAACACAGGGAATCCTGTCCAGTTAAGAATGTGACTCAATCTGAATATTTTGATGGTCAGAAAATACCTGGAACACAGAGAATGAAACAGAAATTGAGAACAATATATGTTGCAAAAGCAAATTCAAGGATGAGTCAGTACTACACAGGCTGCTAATTACTCAATACCTTGGTTGTCCTGAGCAAAAGCCCAGCCTGAGCCTCCTCAGTACTCCAAGAGGGTCTAAAGAAACCACTTGGTCTGTTGGAGAGAGTTTTACTCCACTGAGATTTCCAGACACATCAGATCACACACATTCAGTTAAACTCAAGGACACCATTAATGAGTCTTTACACCAACTACTGTCTTTTAGTTAAAAGCAATGCCCAGAATATACAGAATATATTCCAAAAAACTAAAAGTAAAAAACCCTACATTCTCAGATTCCTACCTAAATCTTCTTTTCCCCACACTATTAAGCTGCCAAAGTTTTTGCCTGTAGGCATTTGCAGAGTCCTTGAAACATTTTTGAGAGTGTTCATTCCTTGATGCATATCTCAGGGCAATAGTTCTTCCACCTGCTTCTTCAAAAGGCTCCATTTAACTATTTAGATTTGAAAAATTATGCTAAAATTATTTCCTGGATTTACTATTTAAATAAGGAGTTTTTCAAGTTATGTAAATTTCATATTGTATGGTACATCTTAATATTTATAACTTTTATAGAATCCAGTTGGAACAAGTTTTTCAATCTTTCAAATTTGTGGTTTTGTCTTTCATTACAGCACCAAACAGAATAGAATTATAACTGACACATATTTGACACTTAGGGATCATTTAACACTTGTATGTTGTATTTCTTCAATTTAGTAGTTCATATAAAAACTATGAGCACTGAAAGTTTGCTGGAATACTCCCTGTTTTCTGACAAATACTTTACTAAAAATATGAAAAAGAAACAGTCTATGTAGAAGTGCAAGGAGTCCAGTGAAAGGAGTCTTTCTGCATTTGCTGTCTTGCTTATATACCTTCAGAATGCGTGGTGCTGTCTTATGCACCTCCGTACGAAGCCTCAAGATACACACTGCATGGTGTGGAAGTTAGCATTGAACTCAGAATATTCTCCACTGGATATTTATAGATAATTCCCTCCTTTAGGCGGTTATTAATTTCTAGGTCAGGAATTATTCAGAAAACCCCAAGGCTGACACAGTAGTCAGGGTATGGAAGCATAACAGTGTCCTCATTCCTCACTTCCTTCAAAAGAATATTTTGAAGACAAGGAAAACACGTATATGGTGAATGACTTACGGAGCTCAAATTTACTTTGCCTAATAATAATAATAATAATAATAATATAAAAGAGGGTTACAAAGGTGACCCAGAGCAGATGAACAAGAAATTTGGGAAAAGATTAGAACTCATCATAAAGTTCTTTAATGACTAAAATCCGGTCATTGGCAATGAAACTAGGAGAAGGCAGATTGGAAAGAAGGTAGCATTTTGTTTTAATGGTAACTGTGTACTGACACAGTTCAGTTTGGGTTGTGCCTATTTCCAGGAGCTGAATTCAATAGTATTTCCAAGAGAGATTCGCTAGCTCAAACCAGAAGTTTCAGAGGCTTAATTCAGGAATTAAACAGCATGAATTTGTGGCTGAAAGACAGGCTATTCATACATAATGGTGCTTTCTTCCTTCAAAATTCTGACTCATTTCCCTAGAAGTTGAATGGATGCCATTTCTATTCCATTCTGTAGGTAAAGTTTCATTAGATTGATTAAAAAAACCCTAAACCAGACCTTGAAATACCTTTGCTTAGTGTCCATAGAGTAGCACAAAGCAAACTTGGAAGTAATTTAGTTGTCACCTTTTTTTCTGAACCTGCATCCCCCTGTATTCCAGTATCCCTGCCAACTATCTCAAAACCTTTTCTAATCATAAAGTTCATCACTGCATTCAGCACAAACCAAATAAGTTACGTTTTGAAGGCTTGCTTTTTAGCTGACAAGGGAACAACTCCAGATGTTTTTAAGATGATAAGGTGTTTTATCTTTGAAGTAAGTTTGGTTAAGGATCCAATAGGAACTGTTAAAGACATGTAGATGACCAGCTCATCAAGTAGGGAAAGGATAATAAAATGAAATTAATCTCATTTGCTATTTTAATATGCTTCAAATTACATCAAGACATTTGACATTATTGGTTGCCCCAGATCTAAAGTTATTTTAAGATGAAAGCTACCTGGAGTGGTCGGATAGACTCCTTATCTGCTGTGTGCAAATTTTTGGCAAACCTGGGCCATGCTTTTGCATAAACCTGAAGCTGAGTTAGAAATAACCTTTGCTGAATTTATGAATTTGAACAAAAACCATTTGGAAGCCATTGGAGTCTAATTATTTCAACTTCAAACCAGAAAAAACGTATCAGTAGAGACAAAATTCCTTTAAAATTCACTGGATTGAGATACCACTCCTTACATTTATTTCCATCTTTAGATTCCTGCTGTGATACTATTTCTTGAGTGACTGTTACCTACTTTGTGATGCAGGGGTGATTCTCCTGCCAGTGGTAGTGGTAGTTCCTTCACATGACAGAACCTGGTGTAACAGCACTATTGTGGTTGCCAGTGCCAGGCCATGAGAAAAACAGTATAGGAATAAGAACGGAGAACAATAAAGGAAAAATATTTCAACAGAGTCTCTGGAAAACACTGCTACAGCAGCCTGGGTGAAAGGTTACAGAGCTGCAAATAGCAAGCCCTTAGTATTACTAACGCTGAGAAATCAGGGTAACTAAGGTATTATGGCATGCAAGATAACTGCATTTGATGTATTAGGCTGGAGTTTTCAGATGCATACCAGAAATGTGCTTGTTTTGAGCAGCCCTACTTCCCTCATGGAGGCCTACTGTCCTCTCACAATCACAGAATGGCAGGGGCTGGAAGGGACCTCTGGAGATCATCTAGTCCAACCCCCCTGCTAACGCAGGATCACCTAGAGCAGGTTGCACAGGGTTGCGTCCAGGCGAGTTTTGAATATCTCCAGAGAAGGAGACTCCACAGCCTCTCTGGGCAGCCTGTGACAGTGCTCCGTCACCCTCAGAATAAAGAAGTTTTTCCTCATGTTGAGAGGGAATTTCCTGTGTTCCAATTTGTGCCCATTGCCCCTTGTCCTGTCACTGGGCACCACTGAGAAGAGTCTGGCCCTTTCCTCTAGACATCTACCCTTCAGATATTTATAAGTATTGATCAGATCCCCTCTCAGCCTTTCCTCATACAAGAGATGCTCCAGCCCCCTAATCACCTTGGTAGCCATCTGCTGGACTCTCTCCAGTAGTTCCCTCTCTGTCTTGAACTGGGGAGCCCAGAACTGGACACAATATTCCAGATGCTGTCTCACCAAGGCAGAACAGAGGGGGAGGATAACTTCCCTCAACCTGCTGGCCTCACTGAATGCACCCCAGGATACCACTGGCCTTCTTGGCCACAAGGGCACACTGCTGACTCATGGAGAGCTGCTTGTCCACCAGGACTCCCAGGCCCTTCTCTGTAGTGCTGCTTCCCAGCAGGCCAACCCCTAACCTGTACTGGCACCTGGGGTTATTCCTCCCTAGGTGCAGGACTCCACACTTGCCCTCATTGAATTTCACTTGGTTCCTCGCCACCCAATCCTCTAGCCTGTCCAGATCTTGCTCAATGGCAGCACAGCCACTCTTCTAGTTCAGTATTCTCAGCGAACTTGTTGAGGGTACACTCTGTCCCCTTGGACAGGTCACTGATGAATATATTGAACAAGACTGACCCCTGGGGCACACGGCTAGCTATGGGCCTCCAACTAGACCCTGCACTGCTTATCACAACCCTCTGGGCCTGCCATTCAGCCAGTTCTCAATCCAAATGACGCTGACACTTCTACATCACCTTGACTGTTGAGAATACCTGACTCAATCATATGTTTTCCTGATTAGATATGAAGTGCCAGCAGGGTGCATCAGTCCTTGATTAACATCTTCTCGCAACTTCAAAACTCAAATGCTTAAGCAGGCATTTCATCTAAGGGCACTTTGCCTGCGCTGCTACTGTTGGTTAATGATGGCACGTGGAATGTGATCATACAAAACTTTCACAACAACCAGAAATAAGGGTGTTGAAATGGAATTCATTGTATTCTTCTTGATGCAGAGTTTATGTATGCAAGATCTTTTTCCTTCCAGCTTTAACAAATATGACAGTTACACACATGAGCAGATCTGATTTAGTCCTACAGAGAAACTAGTTACACTTGGGTCCATGGAAGACAGGATAGAGGCTTTGCACACCAATTGTCAAGTGTATAGGCACATCTGTTCCAGCGCAGATGAGGGCAAATTTTTGCATAAATCACCGTCAACTACAGCCGAAAGACCATGTGATACCATGGTAGAGAGATTCACAGTGCCTGTTCAATATACATTACGAGTATAATGATAGGTTTCCTCAAAATCAAATAGTTCAGATTTTCCTCAGTCTGTGAAAATGCCCCTGAGACAAGAACACTGTTTTTATTTTTCGCCTGAGAATGAGATGACTCAAGGCAGCTGCTTCTTCTGTTTTTCTTATCTTCACTTACACCTTATTTCCCACTATACTCCTTCAAGTTGCTTTTTGAATGAATGTGCTCTGCTCAGACCTTTTTGTTTTATTACCCTTGGGATAGTTTTGCAGCACAGACTAAGAACAGACTCTCTTGCTTGTAATTTGGTCTTTCATTTGCATTTCCATTAATTAGCGAGGGGGGAGGAAGTTCATAGAAAAGAACTAGCTCTAAAATAGTTAATTGTGTTTGTGCAGACAAGTAGTGCATCAATCAGTGAGCTACGTGTCTAAGCTAGTCTTTTCCTAAATGACTAAATGGTGCAGACACCAAGAGAACACCAGTGAATCAGATCCACTGTACCTGAGACACTCTGTGCAAGGACATGTTGGTTATAGGACAAAACATCATTAGGCACCCATGATTTCTGGATAACTAACAGCTTACTCAAAGACAGCGCAAGAACTCTAGCTACACGGTGCACATACAGCAAATCTGCCTTTCCCAGAAAGTCTAAATCTTGCCTGCACTGCAGCTGCCTGTGCAGTACAGTTCTTTCTGCATTTGCTGTGTTCTCAATTTGTCTTTGATAGAAAATATAGAAACTATAGCCAGTCACTTGCTTTCTGCTCTGGGAGTGTAGCTGCTATCTCCCAAAAGACAGCAGGGACTGCAGTTCTTACTGGTCACTGCACAAATGAGTACAAGGAGGGAGTGACAACTCCTCTGCCTTGCCAGCCGTATACATCTACTTAAGGCCAGGCATAGGAGGAAGCGTGAGATACAGGAATGAACAGTTATCTATTGAAGCTGGAAAGCACTGAGAAGGAGCTTGGACCTTCTAGCTTGTCCTGAAGTTACTGCAATAAGGATTCATTTTCAGGTGTTAAAAAACATCACAGACTACCAGAGAGAATGGCATGTGTTTTCCCAGAGCTGCATGTGGCAGGTTATCTGTCCTCTCTACACACTCTGTGAGCACTTGTACCCCCTGTCAGGTAAAACAGGGTCATAAAGAACAAGTGACTGGTGCTCCCAGAGTGATGAGCTCGATCACCCGTTTTAGTATACATATTGTTTCTTTGTAGGTATCTGCCCCATATACCATACCACAACTTCTACCTCAGGTTTGCTGAAGCAGGTTCATACTGCAGGTTTTTAAACACAGATGTTTATTGTATCACAGTGCGTAACCAGAAACTGATAAGAAAGTTTTAACTTTTATAGAGCTCTGGCTAGTTAGTGCTAGATCCTGTCACCACATGACAGAGAAAACACTGGACTGAAAAAAGCCTCAGAGGCTGGATTGATGAAATGGCTAAATTGAAAGCCAAGGACACTATATATTTCAGATATTACTCTTAAGAAGTAGTGGAGACCCTGCAGCACTTACTACCATGATAATAAAAAAAATAAAAGGGTGACTGAAACCCCACTTGAATTTCCAAGTCAATTGATTTTGGTGGTTGTGGACACCTCAAAAACAACTTCTGCTCAGAAGAGCGTTACAAGCCTGAACTTAGATTTTGTATGCAAGTCATGTGGTGGCTGTGGGCAGTGCTGCCATGCCTAAATAATTTATGCCATCTTCGCTTTCAAGGAACTTGTGCAGTAGAAACACACCATCCAGACAAGAGCTCCTCCAGGGAAACCAGGTTGGGAGGTCTTACAGCCACACTTCCATTCTCCTTAGTTCATACCCTTATCTCTTCAGCAGCAGCTTGCAGGGAATTGCAACCCCTGACCCAGAGAGCCTATTACTGATGCTCGGACTTTAATGTCTAGAGAATACCAACAGTGAAATAACAAGCTGCATGTGGCACAGGCACAAGATGAATAGTGCTCTAGAGCTGGTTTTGCTCCCAAACCGCAGCCACACCTAAGTTCTGCAGAGCTGTCACAAGCACCTACAGAGATTGCCGTTTTCCTCATTCACAACACGAGGCCATTTATTTGCAGATTTCCGCTATTTGCAAAGTAGGAACATAATTGTTTTTGTATATAGACACCTCTGGCAATTATGTAACATAACTTAATTTGTCCTGTTTTCCTAAGAAAGCATACTGCACACGCTTGTGCTGCCTGCTCAACTGACCATTCAGCTATTAGTTTCCTCCTATTTTTTCCCTATTTACTACCTTCAGCCAAATTTGCCAGAGTGTAACTGAGTACAGGAGAAAGACTCAGACTGTGTCCTGTAGTGGGAAGCAAAATTAAAGGTTTTTCCACCCCGAGGCAGCAGTCTAACAGCATATGTATAGATTAAAGGCACCCACAGCACATGCTGCCACTCTCTCAGGCAGAGAGGCAGGGGATGTAGGAGTGTTGAGGGAACACAAAAGGAATTCAATACATCATTATGGTGTTTTTAAGGAATGCAACACACAGATCTGCAGGAAATCAACCTTCATTGGCTCTGTGGATCATGGAAGAACTTGCTGCTCCACACTTCATTGTGGCCTAACCCTACAGGTGAAAGACTAAGCCACCTCTCCTCACCTGGCCCAGAGGGTGACTTTTTGCCTAGAACTTTCTCTCTCCACTTGGCAATGTAGTTATCCACTGTTGCCAGCACCTGGCTGTTTTGGGAAATTGTTCAGAGAGCACAGCAAATGCATTCACCTCTTTTCCAATAACTGCTGATGTACAGGGCATTAATAATTGGCTTGAGGGAGCCGATAGCCTGAGGCACAGCTCCGGTAATCAATAATTCTTGGAACACCCTGTGCCAAGGTTATTTCTGCCCACAGAAATGAAATAGGGGTCAGGGAGATAATTTATTTAACCTATTCATAAAAACGTTTACTTAGAGGTATGTGAGCACAAAGCAATAAAAACTAAAATTATAATGTTAAAAAAAAAGATAACAAGATACAACATTTGAAAATAACAGCAAATCTTGCAAAACAAGTACAGGCAGTTGCTGTCAGCTAATGTACTCCAAATAAAGAATGGATAGAACGACCAAGAGCAGATAAACATGCAATGAAAGAACCCTAACTATTATGAATAAAATTTCTCTGCTCCTGAAGCAACTCACTGTATACTCTAAAATCAGCCAGCAACAAACACTCATGAAGCCTGTTTTGGAGCTAATTTCACACCTGAAGGTTTGCAGCTGAGAAAGATGTTTGTCAGGCGAAGTAGATGAATATCAGGTATCCTTAGCTAACCTCTGAAATCACAGCAGATCCAGCTCAGCCTAATCCAAAGCAGGACAGGTACTAGATATAAAATGTTGAAATATTATGAGTTATTCATTTGGCACTATTTGCTTCCTATAGTGTTGCAGGATGCTTGGAGAGCTGCAGCTCCTTCAATGTAATACTAACACATCCTTTCCAGTGTTGTGTATTTCTAAATGAAAGTGAGTTGCAGCATATTTATAACTGGGAGGTATTATCTATTTCCTGACCATCTAAGAGTTCAGAAAATTTCACGTTATATATATATATAGGTTGGACTTGAAGGTCTTTTCTGACATAAATGATTGTATGATTCAGGAGATAAGCTAATTAAAGTCTGATGTCAGTACTTGCCACTATAGACATGAGCAATACCACTGCCAGGTGCTTGCTTGTTCTGTTTGATCTTTCAGTTTTTTCTGCATGCCTTTGAAAGGTATTTCTGCAGGGCTATTGTAAGGGTGCTGGAGACTTTGGACATTAGGCATCCACACATAGTGCTACGCATGTGCAGATCACTATAGAGTTGTGCCAACTGTGAGCAACCAGGCTGAAGTGTCCAGAATCAGATCTGCTGTGTTTTGGCTATAGAATCATAGAATCCCTAAGGTTGGAAAGGACCTCTGAGATCATCAAGTCCAACCGTCAACCTAACGCCACCATGCCTACTAGATCATGCCCTGGAGTGCCACGTCTACATGTTTTTTGAATGTCTCCAGGGATGGCGATTCAACCACCTCTCTGGGCAGTCTGTTCCAACACTTCACTACTCTTTCCGTGAAGAAGTTTTTCCTAATATCCAACCTAAATCGCCCCTGACACAACTTGAGGTCATTCCCTCTTGTCCTGTCGCCTGTTACTTGGGAGAAGAGAACACCACCCTCCTCACTACAACCTCCTTTCAGGTAGTTGTAGAGAGCGATCAGGTCTTCCCCTCAGCCTCCTCTTCTCCAGACTAAACAACCCCAGTTCCCTTAGCCGCTCCTTATAAGACTTGTTTTCCAGTCCCTTCACCAGTTTGGTTGCCCTTCGCTGGACACGCTCCAGGGCCTCGATGTCCTTCTTGTATTGAGGGGCCCAAAACTGGACACAGTACTCAAGGTGCGGCCTCACCAGAACCAAGTACAGGGGGAACTATCACTTCCCTACTCCTGCTGGCCACGCCATTCCTGATGCAGGCCAGGATGCCATTGGCTTTCTTGGCCACCTGAGCACACTGCTGGCTCATGTTGAGCCGGCTGTCAACCAATACCCCCAGGTCCTTCTCTGCAAGCAGCTCTCCAACCACTCTGCCCCAAGCCTGTAGCAATGCCCGGGGTTGTTGTGACCAAAGTGCAGGACCTGGCACTTGGCCTTGTTAAATCTCATATTGTTGGCCTCAGCCCATCGATCCAACCTGTCCAGATCTCTCTGGAGAGCCTTCCTACCCTCAAGCAGACTGACACTGCCTCTCAGTTTGGTGTCATCTGCAAACTTACTGAGGGTGCACTCTATCCCCTTCATCCAGGTCGTTGATAAAGATGTCGAACAACGCCGGCCCCAGGACCGAGCCCTGGCGAACGCCGCTAGTGACCAGCCGCCAATGATTTAACACCATTCACCACAACTCTCTGGGCCCGTCCTTCCAACCAGTTTTGAACCCAGTGAAGAGTGTACCGGTCCAATCCATGAGCTGCCAGCTTCTCTAGGAGAATGGTATGTGATGCTGTATCAAAAGCTTTGCTAAGGTCAAGGTAGATGACATCCACAGGCTCTCCCTCATCTACTAGGCGGGTCACCTGATCATAGAAGGAGATCAGGTTGGTCAAGCAGGACCTACCCTTGATGAACCCATGCTGACTGGGCCTGATTCCCCGTCCATCTTGCAACTGCTCAGTGAGCGCTCTCAAGATGAGCCACTCCATGATCTTTCAAATGACCCTTTTCAAATGTACTCTGAGGTCTGGAACTGCAGACCCTGAAATAAAGCATCTATTTGTGTTACTGACTATGGAAAAGGACATTGTTCCACCACAGCTGGCCACCAAGAAGGATGTGGTGTCGCAGGGATCCATTTGCATTCTCCTCAGAGGTTAAAAGGTTTTAATTTCTTTTGGGTGAATTCACAAAATGCATCCCACAAAAGTTCTGCTTTCCTGCATAAGCTATGCTCCTTTTAGAAATTATTAGAGGTTTCTCACTTTCTTTTCTACTGTTCTATCATTTTGCTAGTCATCTTGATCATGAACTCTGTACATTCTTTCATGATCTGGGGGGTGGGGGGTTTAACCAAAGCATCACAGGAATTAGCTTGTGCTCCTGTGATTCTAGCCATATATTACCAAGGTGTATACTCTCCACAGGTCCCAAGCCCTGTATCACAGCCACCGTCTAACCCATGCTTTGCCAGTTCCAGCTGGCACAAAAGCAACACCACAGATAGACAGCCACCCTAGCTCAAATTCAGTAATTAGTAGTAATTGAATTGCCGTTCAGTGCCAAAGAGTGACAGTGTAAAAGTGCCACTATAGTCTTCTATGTTTATCATGCTGCTTTGACTCCAGATGTACTCAGTTTGCAGCCAAAAGATTATCTTTCTTAATCTGCCTCTTTGCCAAGCCAATATGAAACAGAGTCCTGCATTACTACGAGCAGTAAAGGGCATAACTGGCCAAAACAGGCCTTCAGCAACACAAGTATCAACCTGTCACATCAGAATTTATGTTCAGGTCTGTCTGACCAGCCCAAACCCAGTGCTTCCAGAACTGTTTACTGTAGGTTCTACTTACTCTCACTGGTGATGGCTCTGCAGGGATAATGTGCTTACATATGCTTACTGCTAACATCAACATATGAAACTGATAGAGGAAGGAAGCAGCTTTGCTGGGCAAGAAGGTGCCATTTCGATACAGACATTTTTCTGCCTAAGATGGCACTTTCTATGAGCTCAGGCCCTAGGGCAAATCACTTTATGGTGATGGTAAGTGAGCTGAAAGCCCATCTCAGTCAGCAATAAAATGACAGGATAGGATTAAGAAAGAAGTAAGTGGTGATCTATCAAAAATATGGAGTGTTTTTGACAAAAGATGTGATATGGAAGCCAGAGGCTAGTGAGAAGGAAGTAATGAGGATGAAAAACTGGAAAACCACAAGACAGACAAAGAAAGATGAGGGATTCTAACAGGGCTGGATTGAGGAGAGCAAAAATAAGGACTAGAAAATCAACTGTAAAAACAAGGAATAAGAAGTTAACTACAGAAACAGGAGACAAAGATCATTAGAAAGTAAAGGAATGAAGGAGACAGTAGTGATAAGAGGGATCACAGTGACAGAAGAGGATGGGAAAACACTGAGGTGGAAAGAAAGATTTTTTAGAGAAAATAGATTAGGAAAAAAGGTTTTTGCATCACTCAAATATCGGACCCTCCCTTCCCCCAATACTAATGAAATCTATCCCTGTGCATCTAAGAAAAAAAGCAAAACAATGAAAAAAAAATGCTTTTTATTTATTTAAGGGGCAGGGAGTATTTTGCCTTAAGTCACATTTCCAAAGCAGGAATAGTTTCATTTTAGGGCATCCTCAGGGCTCTTGTGCTGCACAATTTAGCAATGTTGTAAAAAGGATAACCCTGCTGGCTGTTCTCAAGGGCACTTGATAGTGGAAGTTTCAACAAAGCAGAGTCGTGTGGAGTCACGGCTATTTTGACTTTGTTCTTTTCCTAGAAGACTTTTCAGGGCAGTGTGTCATTTCTTCTTGATTGCCCACCATCCTTATTTCACTAATCTATCGACCTGCCTCAGAAAGACTGTCTACTAATGTTTATTTTGTGCTTTGAAAAGTCACTTTATCATCTCAGTTCTTTCTCTTTATATACTAATCATCTTCTGCTTTGTTGAAAATAGCACCTATGCAGGTGAAGAGCTGGTACACACTAGTCTTTGACACTTACCTTTTCATCCCAAATAATAATTTTATTATTCTACTTCATGCTCATAATCCATCTTCCCATTTATCTGAGCTCAGTCCTCCTCTCTGACTTTACACTTCAGTCATCTCATCTGAAAGAATTAAACAGGGTAAGATCTGACCTTATGTATGATCTCCCAAAGGTGTATTTGCATTGCACCAGGAAGGATTTAACTGTCTGGCTGCTGCTGTCACTACTGTCATTATATCATGGTGATAACTTCCTAAAGATCAGATGCAAAACATATTCTGCCTGAACTTACGCAGAAAACTTATAAGTATAGTTTCACTCTACCTGGAATCAGTTTTAATCTGCCTGCATCTAAAGTTCCTCTGGCTGCTGCATAATATTCTTCACCACTGGCTGCATTGTACTTCTCGGATTTCAGACAACGGACAGCACTAAACTAGAGCGGCACCATCTGAACATTTCATGAAGGTTGTCAGCAAAAGTACTATCAGTACTTAATAATAATTGCTATCAGTAACAGGCAACAGATAATTGGGTGTATGCGTATGTGGGTGAATGTCTGAAAAGAAACTTACAAATTCTCCAGAAGAAGCACACCACTTACTTGCTGCAAAGGGTTATAGGCTGGTTATTAATTTGCTAACAGCTGGCCTGAAGAAGTAGAACATCCTTAATCCTCAAATTAATGGAGAGACATGAGAGAACCACCATTTAGGAAGCCTATCACCTGTTGTGCTTCTGCACATAGACTGTTTAGATTGTGTTCCCAGAAAGAAGTGGACTCAAAGAAGAAGTGGGCCTGGAAAGAAGGTGAAAATCCTGGCTGCAGGAAAGGTCCTGGCAGTAGGGAAAGACCCTGCAGATGAGGGAGCACGTTGGGAGATGCTGAAGGATCCTGGCCATTAACACCTAAGACTGGTAACTGTGAGCAGCTGCACAGCACAAATGGACACAACTTTCTGCCCAATTTTCCTGGATTGGCAGTGATCTCCTGGCTAGGAACACTAGTCTCGGAAAAGTAATACTGGGGTGGGAGTGAGCGAGTGGAGGAAAAGCTCTAAACTCACTAGTTCTTAAACAAACACCAGTATCCAGAGCTGTTTCTGGTTGTGGTTTACTCTTTTTCCTTGTGACCGTGAATAAGAGGAATATTTTTCATAACATATCATGATGCTTTATCATTCTTTAAAAACACAATTTCCTGTGAAAGACTATCAGAATTTTAGCAAACTCCCCATGCAGTACTGATTTGTAATATACCGTAAATTATATCTCCTGAACATCAAAAATGACATAATAGTCTAAATTCTATCTCATAGTGGAATTTATGGTCCTCTAAAGAGGACACAAATGACCAGTACAGAATAACTTTGCTACAGGTTTAAGTACAGTTGCATACCCTTGTACCACCCCCTTTGCTTAACCTTTTAGGCTAGCATACAAATGGAATTTCAGCAATTCTATTCAGCAGCAGTTGTGTTCTTGTATCTTTTACAAAAGAGATTCAACTGTCAGTAAATTAAATGTTACATGTGAAATTACCCGTTTTGTCTGTCTCCAAATCCTTCTTCCTTTTCTAAAAGATGCTGTATATTGTGATTCTCAGCTAAGGAAAAGCTCACACTGAAAACAGACTATACTGAATAATTGTAGCTAACTATACTGTTCTAACTGCAGCTAAAATCTCAGCAAGAGGATCTCAGATGCATGTGAAGTGGAAAAAAAGAGCCACCTTTACACTGTTAAATGAAAAGCCCTACAGTGAATCTACGAAGGTCATGAAGGAAGCCCAAAAAAGTGGGGAGCTGAGATAGTTGGGAAACAGTGTTAATGGTGGAAGTATACAATAGGGTGACCGATGCAAACAGAGTGCATAGAAATATATCCACTCCTTTAATAAATGCAAAAATTATGGGTGTAAGGTGAATACAAGAAAAAAATTTTGTACTGTAAAGGAGTTTGCTAGGACATCCTTCTGAGAACACATTTATCATACAATAATAGTTTTGGATTAACTGCTGACCGTTGTTCTGATATTTATATATGTGGCTATTTAACCCCATCAAGTTTGTATACAATCTCTTATTCCAAGACAAAAGTAATGAAAAAGAATATATCAGTGTAGTTGCAACATGGGATACAAAACAGGCCATGGTTTCTGAATGCTTAGTCCCAGTCATTTTATGACCAACCAGGTCAGAGTGAGGCAAAAAAATAATAAATAAAATTTAAAAATTACTGGAGGTTCTCAAACCTCTGAAAGAAGAAAAATGCTTCTTGTGCCTAAAGAAAACTGTCACCTGGACTAGAGCAGAGAAAAAGAGAAACCTCCTTCTACCACTGCCATTCTAGACCGGTGCCACAATTAGGAGAGTTATCATATTTTAATAGTCTACGCAGCTGTCACTATAGACAGGATCTAACATCTGCAGAACATTTTAGGATAAACCTACTTTTGATTTGTTGAACAAGAACTGAGTTGGAAAAAGATAACCCGGGAGACTGGAACACATTGGATTGTAGGCATGGGTTAGGGAAAAGCACCTGCTATTCCATATTCCCTTCCCCAATCAAACACATTTCTCCCCATCAGCATTTCTTAGGTACTGCTGCAGTGCTGTGCAATTGTGTTTCTCTATCAGGCTCCCTTTCCTCTTGCTTCAGTTGTGCTGGAAAGCTCTGACATCCCTATCCCAGTTTTCACACGCATCTTACATAATCTCATAAGAATTTCATTGGTGACAAGAACGTCTTCCCAGAACGCATGTCAGTCTCACAGATCCTTTGCCAGGAAAGGCCATAGGGTTACCCTGAAGCAGTGTTTCAAGCACCAAATCAAAAAATTCTCAAGTTACTGGCGGGAAAAAAGGCAAAAGACAGCCAACGCACATATTAAAGGAGGAAACAAAGAGGGCTAGGAGAAGAAACTAATGGAAGAAAGAGTGTATGAGACTGATATGAAATATTGATTTTAAAAGTTAAATATTTTAAAGCCTTATCTGTCTGAATGGTAGCCCACAGAAGTACAGCAATGCCCCTTGATATCCTGGCAGGAATGGGCAAGACTATTTGCCTTAATCTCCCTTCTCTCCCAAGAGTTTTCAGTAGATTTAATGCCAATGAAATCAGTAGTTACTGCCCTCCAGTCATTGTACATTTCCAAACTAAAAGGCAAAGCTGAGCGAGACCATCATGCAGTCTTAGAAGCGGGTTTAGGCAGTTTAAACAAGGATAAATACATCAGATTTGTTAATACACACTGCCCTTTTGCAGCACCTCATCTCAATGATCTTGGTATAGTTTATGAAGATTCATTACCACAAATGTCATAATCCCAGCAAATCAAATAAGAGGTAGATAGTGACTATCTCCATTACACAGGTGGCAAACAAAAGATTTAATAACCTGGTGAAGCTTTCCAGTGAGAGAGATCAAGGAGCAGAACTTGGCAGACTGACTTTCTTTCCTTTGGCACCAGGGAAGCAGTAAACAGAGGTTAAGAACTGCTCATCACTCAAATTAGAAATGCCATACAGGACCTATTATATTCCTGGTGTTCTGCTAATATTCCACATTTACAGGTAATAGGGAAGCTTTCAAAACTTCATAAAATTCCTGGATTATTTTTAATTTAATGGTAATGCCCTCTGCCAAGAGTACAGCTGTGGCAGTATGTGTAAACTGGTTATTTACCTTTAGGCTATCTAATGTCTTGGGAATACATTTGAATCTACTTAAAAATGTCCCATTTTCACTGGGCTATTCACTCAGAAGGTTCCTTTTCAAAATTCTTCTACACATTATTTCACCTTTCAGGACTTCTTGCAGGATGTGGATAAATATGGTGAAATCACTTACAGCGAGATGCTCAGGGAACTAAGCATGACAAGCCAGCTCTAAGACAAAGACAGGAAACTCCTTTTTAGTGATAGACAGAAGAATCCAGAATAAAGTAACTAGCCCAGAAAATCCCTGGCTGCTAAGGAAGCCTTTCAGTTCCTGTATTTCTGTCTTTGAATTCGTCTTAATTTTAGTTGCTGCATAATTGTATTTAACAATATATGATAATTCATAGAAAACATGTAAAAATTAAATATAAACCTTTAAGAAATATGAAGTGTTAATACTTAACATACTTCATTTTTTTTTTAAATGCAAAGAAAAAGTATTTCTCTTCTCAGTCCTGTCACTATATCAGCAAAAAAAATAATGTGAGAACAGTAGCAGGTTTAGTACTTCTACTTAAAGAAATACCCACTCCGTTTTGCTTCTGGAGAGCCAGACAGCAAAGCTCTAAATTTTTTCCATTCAGAAATACAAAGTAGGCTGGCCACAGTTAAGGTGTTTAAATACTTGCAGGGATAAACCCCATTCAGAATTGATGACACTCTGTAAGGGGTTCCTGTTCCTTGGCCATATTATGTGATCATTGACTAGGAGATGACCTCCAAACCTGGACAAAACAACCCATAGGCCAGGGACTGAGCAGCTTTTAACATGCCCTTCATTGTTCTCATGACCAGACGTGATCTCCTCCTCTCATTGAGACTGAGGCGTATTGGCAAGGGCTGAAACTGTCAAGCTGTCAAGCCAAGTAATACCCATTCAGGAGATAAAGAGAGAGCTTCTGTATCCAAGGCTGGCAGCACAGCACCAAATTAATTTTCAAATACAAGATTAAAAATAATCATAAAAAAACCCTTCACAGACATGTTTTGACTGAAAAATTCAGGATTCCCCACTGCTTACCATCCAATACAAACTGCATTTCATCTCATTCCAAGATCTACACAGGGGACAGTTAATATCTTTTGCCTAATATATAGATGAGCTCAGATCTAATTAAAGATGTTTCAGAAATAGCACAGTCATAAAAGTTACTCTAGAGCTGATTATTCCTAATTGACAAATTATCCTGCCACCTCTGCAGAATGGGCAACATACCAATTTCCTGTAATTCCGCAACTTTAAATAAAGGGTCCAGAAATCATCTTGGCTCAGGGGCAAGATCAATAACTCTGCACTCAGAAAAGACAATAATAAATAGGAGATCAACTTACTATTCTGTATCATTTACTAGTCTAATTTAGACCAAATGGCCGCTACCATTCACAACTATGTTGTAGGTGTGGGAAGTAACAAAACAGATTTGTTGGGTCTTCATTTCTGGGCAGCTCTTGAGTTTGGTCAAAGACACTAACTTTACACTATGCACTTGCTGGAGCACCACACCGTACCATTTCACACTTTAGAATGAAGTCAGGAAGCCTTATTTTCACAAGTCTGGAAATTGCGTATATAGAGGTGTCTTCTCCACAGTTACTAAAGCAGCACTCCAGTGTGGACAGAGAAAGAACATAACACTGATATCCTCTCCCACCTTGCTGCCACCAGGACTAACCTACAGACCAAGGCACTATCTTAAAGAATACTATAGGCCCATACTCCTGCCCTGAACTGGCAAAGTGTTGCTTGGCTCAGCACAGTTGCACAGGACTAGGTTCCCCTGCTGTGCACCAAAACCAGATTGCATCATCCAAGGCTGCTGATGGGGAATGTCCCCTGGCCTGTTTTAGCTCTGATACCATGTCAACACTTGATTTGGGAAAGCACTCGTCAGGCTGGGATAGCAATACTGAACTGTTTATATTAACCTGGCAACAGTTTAAGTGTGTGGACAGTAACAAGGCAATGCCCAAACCTTGTCCCCCTGGTGCCTATGTAGTGATGTAAGCACAGTCTCAGATATGAAAGCATGAGTCCTTCTAATCTGACCTAAGTGGGCACAGTCTGCTGGCTGGGCAGTACAAGGCTTGTACCGTTCAAGGATCAGTCATAAAAATGCTTGCCATGTTACTGGGTTGCTGTATTTTCCCTCTTTGCCCAAATGTTATTAACTCCAAGGGCCATAACTAGGTTGCAAAAGCACGGAACCAAAACCGTTAGACAGAACTGATGAAAGAAAAGAAGACAATTTTATTTTCAAATGGGAATTATTTTTTTTACCCCCATAGTGAGAGCCAAGGACTGTTTGACTGTGAAATTCATCACACCATTACTGTACTAATGATGAAGAAATGGCAATTATATAATACCATTAATCCAATGGTCCCAAAGTAAAGGGCAAACAATTAGTAATGTGCCCCAGGGGTGCTTCCAGTGGAAGACCACAAAGAGAAGGACAAATCAATGAAAATTGCTTCTGGCTGTTAACTTACAGCTGCTGAGCTTCATCCTACATCCCTACTGTGCAGGCGAGAGCCAAAGCAATAAAAGGCTGAGAATGGGACCTGAAAAATAGCCAAAAACTATAATTCTCTGGGAAGTTCTGTGTTCTGCTCAGCCTAAGGGATGTTTTGTTTTCTTGTATAGTATTCTTGAAGTAAAACCTCCTTTCTAGCTATGATGAGACAGCTGACTCCATGGTCATTAGGTTGAGTCCTTTAATAGCATAAACTGAATTTAATGTTTGTTTAGCTAAGATCCATCAGTGAGAGCATGTTGTCTAGAGAGGGTGCTATTTCCCTACCCTTCCCGGTGCGTGAAACAAGCTACATTTGCCTGGTTATCCTTCCAGCTGCCTACTTCTTTGGCTTCTAACTGCAGCTTACAATCTTTGCATGTCTTTATGCCTTTGCTTTAAATTTGTCACTTGTGCTTCAAGTATGGTTAAATAGTTGGGCAGGGTACTGCTTTTTCAGCTTGCTGACAAAGGTATAACATCCAATATCAGGAAACTGGAGTCAGATAAATTCTTGAAATGAGATACAATTTTTTAGCAATGTAAGTAATTAAAAGCTGGAGTAATTTATCACAGGATGGGGATTTGCAGCTGCATGCAATGTTTAAAGTCAGATTCAATACTTTTCTAAAAATCTGGCTGAATTCCTACTTTTTGAGAAGTTCTACAGCTTGTATATTCTGAAGATCTGGCTAGAAGAAAAATAACACATTCCCTTCTGGCCTTAGAATCTACATATTTATATGGACTCCTGGACAGCTAAAATTGGAACCTTTATTTTTAAACTCCATGGAGAGATAGCATTCACAGCACAATACTTCTATGTGCCATCTATTGTCTCAGTTTTGTGTAAGAAATAACAAGTCAGTCACCAGTACAATTTGTATTGTCACTATCATTAAATTGCATTAATGAGGACTTTTGAAAATTTAAAGTTCTGCAATACATAGTAAATGAAAATATAGCTTTACTTTGGTGGTTTTGATGGGCTTTTTTTTGTTCCATTTTTGAGATCCAGATTTTCAAACATTTCTTTACAGGTTAGAAAAATGCGTTTAGAAAATGAAAACCAACATTCTTACTGAAATTACAGGATATCAGAAACTGTGAATTTATCATAAAAAAAAAATCCTACGTCTGCAATACTGCTTATGATAGGCCACAGAATTATTTTTTTTTCATTCTTTCCTTCTTAATGCTGTATAGATTTTATAAGGTGCTTTCAGTTCCAGTTATTGCACTGGTTGGTTGTGTTTTTTTTTCCTTTAACCAAATTTACTTAAAACACATTGGTAGAAAGATAACTTTCAAATATTTTCAGTTCAATATTGTCAAACAATTGGTCTTATAGTATGAGACTTTACTTCTTGTTTTTATTTCAGTTAACCCACTTCAGTTCAAATCACACAATAAAAACTTCTGACAATAAATGTTGAGTTATATTTGTGTAGTAAAACAAGTATTCAGCAAGGCTGTTCATCTTTTCAAGAGTGGTTATTTTGGTATTCTAGAATGGAAGGTAATAAGATGTTTTCCTTAGTCAAATAAGGCAAATATCCTTCAGAGAAATTTATTTCTCACACTGTGTGAGAATAGCTTTTGTAGCTCTGTAGCCAAAGTATGGTGATGAGAAACTCAGAAACTGATAAAAGTAGGATCACACTGATCATTAAAATGTTTTAAATATTTCCCTACTGTAGAGATTACAGGCCTCAAGTGGCAAAGAAAAATGGTTACAGTTTTAGACTGTCAAATTTCTTCCTTATCTGAAAGATATTTGGTGAATATACTTTGAAATCTCCTGCAAGCAGGAATTGGTGCATCCTCTAAGAAACCTATTCTCACAGATAAGAAGCCAAGTGCACATCAGAGGTGATTAATGAGAAATGTATAATCTCTTCCAGTGATGCAGGGGGCAGGTGGAGGACAGTGCAGCAAAAGTATATGGAAAAATAGTCATGGCACCTCTACGCATGGTATCCTGCACACGCTAGTGCCACAGTCAGCATCGTTGCAATTGTCGTTGCTAACACCCTCCCTGAAATTGCTACTGCCGTCACCATGCCAGTGTAATCATCAGTCAAGCTCTCCCAATCTAGTACCGCTGCAACCAGCACACCTTGAGTTTCAAATCTCCTTCAAAACTTCCTTGTCAGCTGACACCCATTCTCAAACAGCATCCGTATGCAATCTGTTCTACTGCATACACAAACGGTATTGCTGTAATAAAAACTAATTATTATTCCTGCAAACCATTAACAGCAACACTGCCATGACCATCCTGGCAAGCACTGTTGCTATTAATACCACTTGCCTTCACATCCACCAACAGTTACAGACTTTAGAGCCGCATTGTTCATTCCATAGAGCTTTTGCATTCTGTGATCTACTACTTTCAATTCTAATTCTTCTGGTTGCATTTGCACTGGTCTACAGTCTAACCACATGAGACAAAGTTATGCATGGGTTAATTTACTGAGTTCTGATGTGCTGCACAGTTTGTTTCCAATATCTAGGCTAGCTCATTAAAGATGGAATTGGATATCTCTGTAGTACAGTGCAGTGTGCAATATAGACAGTTTAAAAATTAAAACCAAACACTGCAATATGGCATAAACACATACCTACTGAGTTTCCTGCAGCACTACTACAAATTAGAGTACTAAACAGCCACTAAAAAAATCCTAACTATGAAATTTTATGTCTCTACTCAGAGTTTAAAAATTAAGTCATTGCTCTCAGTGTTAATGTGTTATGTTCTCTGACTCTAAAAATTACATTTCATGGGCATATATAAGATCTACCAAGCAGTACATACATTTGAGAGCATGTTCAGTCCACCAGCTACCAAATGGCATTGAAAAAGCTGAAGTGTAAAAGAAAATCAACATTTTCCTTAAAAATGTTAAACTTGCAGTTGGTTAGCAAGTTCTATATAATTTTGGTATCCAAGCTGATCACATAATGAAGCTTCATTTTCAGAAGGCTGCTGTGGAAAACAGAACAATCTCTCAGAAATTCACACAAGTCAATCCCCACTCATTTTAGACAATTTAATTATTATTTTCTAGTTTATGTTATTTTCTAAGTTCTCCAAAGTATAGTCTGAGAAATTATCAGACATCTTTGAAAAATGGTTTGGTTTGGGTTTTTTTTTTTGTCTGTTTGTTTTTGTTTTGGTTCATGTTTTTTTTGTTTTGTTTTTCTTGAAGGAAATTTATTTTTAACTAGCTGGTATTTTTATATAAAAAATAAGAAATGTTGGTTTTCAAAACCATTCTTTTTGAAAGCCAACAATCGAATTGAAAAAGGAAACTAAGAAGTTTTGCTAGAAAAACGTGGGGAGTTTAATTTATTTCCCGTGGGTTATGAGGAGGAAGCAACAAAAAACCAAATCAACAATAACTCTTTCAAGCTAACTAATATTTTTTGTGAATAGATGTGCGTTAGGTGTGGAATCTTTTTCACCTTAGAAATTACATTGGAAATTTCCAGTTTCACAGTGTTTGTATAATCCTCCACTTCTCTTCTTAATTTCTGCTCTGTTGTCCTGTTACAAATTAGATCAGAGAACTCCTAAAATAATTTATTTAGCAGCAATGCCAGGTCCCAGCTGTGCAAGGTAACACATGTGTGGAAACACCACTCCATCATACATCTTCCTCTGCATACATACATTGGCTTGAAGCCCATGCTTCTCATCACACCATTCTCTTACCACACACTCCTTTGTTCTTGGCCTCTAAGTCCATATTTCCACTCACTTTCATATACTTAAGTGTTCAAAATATAGGCATACTACTGTCTTTGCCGGACAAGACTGTAATTACTTTACTGGTTTAGTATACACCTTAAACTACTAATAGTATGATGGATTTCTGCCTGGTACAGTTGAAATTAAGCAGTTAAGTTCTTTTGCAAGCTAAACTTATCTTGTTATAAGATCAAAGTTCATCCTGGCAATTTCAAATGTGTAATTCTTTTAATTTTAAAAACATGTATTTGTTTCCTGTAATGTCTGCTCACACAGGAAAGTCTTAGCTTGTTCAACATCTGTCATTATGTTGCGTTGGACTTTGGACATATGAGGGCAAAACCAGACAGGAGGTGCAGCAGAAATGTCTTACTGACTCATGAGGGGGAAAAAGAACAAAAACAGTAACCCACATACAAATTTTTCAGTGTTTTTTTCTGCCCTGCCACCTAAACTTCAAAAGAGCACACAACCCTTTGCTATTCCAGCTCTCCAATTCCAAGTGGAATGTTTCTGCCAACTGTTCCTTTTGCACTAGATTGCATGATGTGGTTGTCTTCTCATCACTTTGGCCAAGCTGGCAATTCTCTGCTCATTCCAATATTTCATTTAAAGCTTGAGGAATCACTTTGTGGTCCTTCCCTTTTTCTTGATTAAACAAAACATAAGTTCAATGTTAACGGTGTAAAATCTAGCCATGATCAAATATCTCCTTCCTTAAAAGGAGCTTGATCAAAAGGCTGGAGCCTCCAGTAAGATAGGAGGTAAAATAATGTCAAGCTACTTGGTCCATTTTTACAGCGTATTTGTATCATTTACTGAGTGTTTTCTAGCATGTTGTTCACACACGGTAAAGACAAATTGACTATGTTGCTCGAAGTAAATTGGGTGCTCTCTGTGATCTAGAACCAAGGCTCATATAATGACAGCACAAGAATTTCTCAAAGCTTATTCTTCTGCATGCAATGAAAAAAGTCCTGGCTGCTCACTGTCATTGTGACATTTCTTCCAAGAAGGAAAAATCTGCAGCGTACATGCCAGTTACACAGATTGCCAGAATACTTTCCTTTACCCTCTTATCTCAGGTCTTCTTTTATAGGAAGTAAAACCAAGAATAATTTTTTTTTACTTCCACAGTCCAAGTATTTATCATTATAATTTTGGATTCAAACCCATATGCAGAGTTAAAGCAGACAACTGCTAATTCCCTGATACATCTATTCCCAGCATTGCTGCTGATTTCTATGGGATCCTGAGCAGGTCACTTCATTTTGTGTCTTTTGCCTCATTTCCAAATATAATTATAAAGATAGATTAAAAGCTAGTATTGACCTCAGAATCAGAGGTACTGACCTTAATATACTGACCTGTCAGTAAAGAACCCAAATATGGTTCTTGCTTTCAGGACTCCCAGAGGAGGAAAATTTGACAGGATGTATCTTAGATTGCTAAATCGCCCACTGCCTTTAGAAGGAATCAGGTTCCTGTTCTGACAGCAGTTTGCCTGATTCCAAAGTACCATTTCTTTCCTGCTTTTAATTGTCTAATTATGTTTTTTGAAGGACTCTAACAGATGTTTTTGTACTGGAGTAGCATTTCCACAGAGTAGCATTTCGTCTGTTACACTGTGAGTGATAAGCTTTCGAACTCTTTATTTTTTAATTCATATAACATTCCTATTTTCATGCTCCCCCTTCTAACTTCCACATTGCCATCAGGGCCAGAATTGCTCTAATAATTCACACTGACATTACAGATACCATTAAGTCTACATACTTCAATGAAATTGCCTCTTTGCTGTCTTCTTTATGACTTATAAAGATTCCTCATGGCTCACAAAATCCTATTTTGTTGTGGAATCTGTTGCATTGTCCTCCACAAACCATATCCAAGGCTAAAGTAATTTTTTCCATGAATCTTCATGCTGATAGCCAATAAGTATTATGCAGAACAATGAATGCTTTTTATTTCCTAAATTTTGGCCTCTCATGCAATTCACTCCTCGATGTCACTGTAATTTGGTGCTGATTCCCAGTAGTGCGCATAAATACAAGTAAACAGTAATTGTGCAATGTGGCCATATGGAAATATTCCTGAACAACTGATTCTGCAAGAATGAACATTCACAGCTATCTGTATGAATTCTTCATCATGCAGAAGCACTCTGCATGGAAAATTAAAGGAGAATGCAACTTCTTCAGCGTTCACAAAGATCATGTTTTTTCTTCATTCTTTACCTCCTCCTGCAGGATCAGGATGACCTTGTAAAGTATTCACCCAACATGAGAAACAATCAGTCTCGAATAGTTCTGATCTCCTTAGCCACTAGTGCAAAGCAGATGAAAATGTAGGAGCAGTAGATGCCCTTTCCTGAGTGCAACACAAAGTGGCTGGATATTGTACCAATGTAAGGTCTTTCCTATTCTGCTACTAAATAAGATAGAGGTCACTTCAGAAATGTTAGGCAGAGAAGACTCAGAACTGTAATTCCCAGAGAACTGGAGTCAGGGCTGCCCTGGGCACCTCAGAACCTGGAAACCATAATACTGAAGTGAATTTGGGAATATGATGTAACCAACAGGGGAAGAAAAAAAATGATGTGTTAAGGGAATTTGTCTTTTGGACAGTCACAACAGCAGGAGAAACAGATCACTGCCATGCATTTTGATAAGGGAAATATTTTATTCATTGCATAAGATATGTTAGCTTTGCTCTTTTATCAATGCTAGATACAGTAAATAATCATTTTACTCATGCTGTTTTCTAAGGAAGTTTGTTTTACTTGGGGTCTTGCCTTTTCCTTCAGAACTAACTTTTAAAATTCCCTTCTTAAATCAGCTAATAGTCTGATCACAACCTCATTTTCCATTCACAGTGCCAAAAAGACGTGGAAATGTTGGCTGTTCAAATTAACTTGTATACCTAGTTTATAATAAGACTCGTATTTAGAGGCATGCTCACTACAGGTTTCAATCCTTACTTGAAGTTCAATCATGAAATGCTTTAAAGTATTATAAAGGAAATATTTTTCTTTTAAATTAGAAAGTTTAAATTTAAGCTGTTATTAAAAATCTATTTACACAGTCTCCTGTTCTCAGAATGAAATGGAGAACACTTATCTGAAAACTAGAGAGTGAAAGGATAAATTAGGTTTCTGAGAGGCCTTCCATTTTAATAGTCCCATAGGTTTTCAGTAACATAGGTACGTATTTTTTACGATGTCATTTTTAGCTTAACAATTCTCCTTTAATCTGTTCCATTCTGTCTCTCTAGCCCTGGCCTTTTTCCTCCCACTCTAAGGCTTCATAATGCTTTTTCAGCCATTATCTTTTCACCTAAATAATCCCTCATTTTCCGATTCTCAGAAGAAGTGTCTCAGCTGAAAGTCTAATCCTGGCTACTGCCTATAATGGCTCCCCAGGATAAGTAATCATCTGAGCTATTTGACATCCACTTATGTTGACCTTACTGGGACAGCAGAAGGATAGCATTTTGTGCTCCTCAATTTCTTACCAGCTCTGTCTTTCTACATGAAATCCTGCAGGCTTGTATGGTATAGGCAGCACTGGCTCTGAGGAATTGGATCAGAGTCTTTAAAGGAGTCTTTGGGTTCCTAAACAAAACATACCATTCAACAGCAAAGAATTATTCACCATTTTCTTTCCACTTAGGACACATGAACTCCACCTGGACATTTTATTAAACAATATATATTTTCATGCCACTATTGTATCATCAGGCATGGCACCTACTTCAGCCTCCTCTCAAGTAGCACCCATACAGAGCGTGCTGGCAAGGATCCAATATCCTTTTATCCTTTTGTCCTGGTTTCAGCTGAGATAGAGTTAATTTTCTTTCTAGCAGCTGGTGTGTTTTGGATTTAGTATCAGAATAATATTGATAACACAGTGATGTGCTTAGTTGTTCCCAGGTAGTTGCAGTGTCTACACTAGAGTCAGGGCCTTCTCAGCTTCTCACGCCCGGCCAGGTGCACAAGAAGCTGGGGGAGCACAGCCAGGGCAGCTGGCCCAGCCTGGCCACAGGGATATTCCCTGCCACAGAACACCGTGCCCTCTATGTAACTGGGGAAGCTAGCCGGGAGGTGGGATCTCCCAGAAACAGACTGGGCATCAAATTGTTTTATTTTCCTTCCACATGTGGTGGTCAATTGCATTTGTTATCCTATTAAACTGTCTTTATCTCAGGTTTGGGTTTTCTCATTCTCCTCCTCATCCCTGTATGGGGCAGGGAATGGGTGAGCAAGCCGCTGCGTGGTGCGCAGTTGCCAACTGGGGTTAAACCACCACACCTTTAATGCAGAACTCCACACTAGTGGTTCAGTAACCACAATAACTAACTTTTAACAAATGAAACTTATCCTCCTCAAAATCCTTCTACCGTTTTCTTCTCCACTGTGCTTTCTGGGTAACTTTCAGTATGTCATTTTCTCAAGTGTTCCCTGCAGAAACCCAAGAGTTTCCAACCATCCATCCTTTTCAGCAGTTGGTTTTTTTTTTTTATAACCTGACAACCACCCCATGATTACTTGTTGCCACAGCACCAGCCATGCTAATTGGTGTGTACTGGATTCCAGAATACCTCTGCTCTGAATCAAAGTGGGGAACAAAACCATGCTGTGTATGGTTCTACCTATAACCACAGCTACCTTTATGCTCCAAAATATTATGGCAAAATTTTATTATTTATTATAAATGTATTTATTATAATCTAAATTTTATATAATTTTATATCTTGAGATTTAAATTATATATTATATAAATTATTTATTATAAATTTATTATTCATACGATTCTTTGGTGAATATCTGTTTGCAGAAGGGCAAGGGGTTTACCCATTCAGAAACACGGGCATTCATTATATCTGTCACTTACTTTAATCCTCTCCCTTTTCCTGTTTATAGAGTTTCAGCTTTCTAATAAGGCCTTCTTTAGAAAGGAAAGAAACAACATTCCAGGTGACTTAAATGATCTGTTGTAGATCATTAGCAGCAAAACCAAGTACTCTGAAGACATCTGTCAAAAGCAGAGACTGTGAAGATTGCTGGACACATGTATTTGAAACCTGAAAAATTCTAGTGAAATCAGGAGCATTTAATGAGCAGCCATGACTTGGAGAAAAGAAACACATTAATAAATGTAAAGTATGAAATATTTCTGTTGACCCTTACTACATGTTTTGAAATATATTGTAAAAAGAAATCTACAAAAATTTATGTACCAGATCCTCAGCTATGTATCAGAAAAATCTCTGCTTAGATGAAGAGTTGAAGCTGTTCATTAGTATTTACTAACACTCTTTTGCTAGTCAAAGGCACCAGTTAAAATCTGGACCTTGTTAATCTGAGTTGATTTTATATTCCAATCTTAATGATTCTATTCTATTCTATATACACCAAATAAGAACCAAATACTGGAAAGCTTTTTCAAGGGGCAGTCATGACACTAAGACTTGGAGATGCTTATTATCTGCTAGGACCACACATCAATCAGTTGTAGAGAAGCAGAAATACCAATGGTAAAAAGAAAGGGAAAGTAAAGTAAGGAAGAAGGGGAAATGTCTGGAAAAGTAAAGAAGAAAAAGGAACCGAGAAAGACATGTTGAAGAAAGAACAGTAAATGCAAGACACAGAAAGAGTGACTTACAATAAAGTGGAGACAAAGGGCTAAATGTGGGTAAAGAAGTTGGGATAATACATCAGTTTAGCAAACAGGGCAATGGGAAGTATTATCACATCTAGAAATTGCTAAGAATGATTTACAGTAAAATAAAATCAAGGTCTTTGGCTTCTAATGGTTGAGTGCTGCAGTGCCTCACATTGATGCGTCCAGACTCCTAAAACCTAAAACTTATGTTAGAGCCTTCATTTCCTGGACCATGTTTGGCAGGAAACAAAGCATCCAGCAACCCAAGCAGGAAGCTGCTAAAGCTGAGTAAACTATTCAGAGGTTCCTTCTATCCCTTCAGTTACAACTTCATTACCTTGAAGAAATGAGAACTAGGGCCCAGAGAGAGAGAGCATGTGCACTAGAAGAAGGAACATGATTGTAGTCTAATTGCTAAGATACCTTTAGAAGAGAAATCAGTATCTAGCCTGTTTGCAGAAGTTCATTTACTTTAAACCATACACACAGGAGCAAAAAACCGAAACCCTTGCTATTGCCTGCCATACAATTTCTGGACAAAACTCTGGATTTGTTAGAGTCTTTGAAATGAGACAAATTTCATTTGGAGTGATTTTAGTAATGGAGAGCTTAAGTGCCTCCAGAGTGAAGTGACCACTGGGCAAGTTTAAATGTGGGTGCACACATTATGCTCTAAGTGCCTATAGTGTCATGTACTCAATCCTGCCAGTAGTGAGTCAGTTAGGCAGTGAAATGCTCAGTAGCTGGAGCTGAACTCAGAGCTCAAGAACCATGACTGAGGGAAGCTCAACCACTGTAACTTGATGGTGCTGTCAGCTGTCAGAAAAGGTTTGTATGGGAGCAAAGGATCACCAGAGCAGGGCAGATATACCTACTGTCTAACATTCAAGTCACCTTTGCTCCTTTAAAGAGCAGGGGTGCCTGTTTAATTCTCTTTACCCTCTTTTGATTTATTCCATTTAGTAAATGGATGGGCTATACTCTTTTCTCAGTGAACATTATGTCAGGTTTGACATGTTATGTATTTTATGAGATGATATCTGTTTTTAATGGGCAGAATGAATTTGATTCTGGCTTGATCTGATTTACCCAGGTGATTTATGTGGTGATGATCCAACATCTGAGTGATGGATCTGACAGGAATTCTGTCCCACTAGGGCAAACCTGGGCTGACTGATAGATGTAGGTGAAAATTTGGATAGTTACCATATGTATTGCCAAGTAGTGAAGCACTCAAAACCCTTCGATCCATTAGTATCCCTCAGCTCAACACCAGCACAACTTCAGTAAGGCACCGAGCAGAATGGATATTTTCCACAATCTTAGCTATAACAAAACTGCAAGTCAACAGCAATATGGGAGTTAATTCCTAACAGATTAATATAACCCAGTGCTCAGAATGCCCTGAGCCTACAAAATAAGGCTTGATGTCTCATGTACATAATCCTCTCAAGTACTTCCACTTTTATAGTCTACTCAAGGTTACCATTAAAGTAATATGTCTTCGGCAGCTTTTTCAACCATTCGCAGTTTGAGGATATCAAGAATTAATGAAAGGAATTTGGGCGTGCCATGTGACACAAAACTACTCTCAGTCAAAGAGAAAAAAAAAATTTATTAACAACACCTTTACTGCTTCCTTGTTATCAGAATCTTCCAGACCTGAAATGCAAAATTCAGGGTTTTATTTATCGAGTTCTCTGCATAAGGGATCGGTTTCAAAAGACTTTGTTTTAAGATGATTTTTAAAAAGGGCCGCTTGTCTTTCTAAACAGAGGTGTCTTTTCATCTAATGCTCTCTTTGCTGAGCTGCTTTCTTTTAAGGTTTGCTGAACTATATGAACCCATTTATCTCTGTAACACCCATTATGTTCAGAAAATTAAACAGCTTGCAACTAGCCTTTAGATTTCAAAAACTATTCAGTGGGGAAAAGGCTGCATGCTATAAAGAATAGAGAAGTCATACAAGATCCATTTTTCTCCTGCTGGCCATCACATCAGCAGCAGCAGCCCTCCACTTTTATTTCTCTCCATCTTTACATGACACTGTGTAATTTTGTTATGTCACAAATTGTTGTCAGGTTACTAGTTGCTAGAGATTTGTGGGAAATACTCTGTCCTACGATAGAAAGTAATATGGGATTTGCTGAGAATGGAAAGATTTTTTTGCTCCTTCAATTTCATGTCATACCTTTTATCTCTGAATGACCAATAGCTGCTGAATATATGTCAGGGAATAACTCAGGCTGGAAGAAATCTCAGGAGGCCATCTGGTACGAACTTCTGCTCAAAGCAGGGTCAGTGATATTTAAAACTCTCCAATAATAGAGGGTGCTTTTTTGGGACAGAAACTGCTGTTCTGACAGAAAAGGTCTTTTTCACTGTAGAAAATATCCTAAACTTAGTGGTAACACCCCATTCAGGCAAAATTAAACAAATCCCTTTGTGCTTTTCCCATTACTTTCTCCCTATTACTCTTTCTTCTCAGCCTTCCACTTTCATCAAGGCCAACCTGAGAGAAGTGTTCTGGTGAAAAAAGTATTAGTCAGTACCAAGCCACATATGGCCCAGTGGCTTCTGCGGGCAAAAAGCCTAATTGTTTATGCTTTTAAACAGAAATTAATATGCTGAAGAAAAGTGAAGTCGTCATCCCTTCCCATTCTCCAGCTGTAGACTTACAGTTCACGTTCACTAATTTATCTACTTTAGTTTATCCAAAATAACTAATAGCTTCTTTACAACAAGGCAAAATGTGAAAATATGAACATTAATTGCAAATACAGAATCATACATAGAATTGGTTTGGGTCGGAAGGCACCTTTAAAGATCATCTAGTCCAACTCCCCTGCAGGGACACCCTCCACTAGATCGGGTTGCCCAAAATCCTATCCAACCTGGCCAGGGATGGGGCATCCACAGCATCTCTGGGCAACCTGTTCAAGTTCCTCACCACCGTCACCAAAAAAAATTTCTTCCTTATCTCAATCTAAATCTAGCCTCTTTGAGTTTAAAACTGCTGCCTCTTGTGCTGCCACTACAAGCCTTGGTCTCTGCCTTTCTTATAACCCTCTATGTTCTTCTCTCCAGGCTGAACACAATTATTTAGTGCAATTTTTAAAAAGAAAACTGTGAGCAGTAGGATCCAAAAAGAAAAGGAAATTCAATCTAATTTCAAGAATACAAATTGGAAATGACCTATGGAATCTGCATCAAAACTTCTCAGGGGAAGTTCTGTCCATGGATACACTTAAAACAAGACTGGATAAAATTACTTTCTAAAGATATTAAATAGAATGTAAATGCTGCTCTAGTAAGAAGGTGGGTTAGTCTAATGTGTTGCACTTCTCCAATGTCGTCTCAGTACACTTCAACACTTTGCTAATTGCGTAAATTAACACAGAATACGTTGTTTAAGGGCAAACTAAACTCAAGAAATGGACTACAATAAAAACATGTTTGTGCATTCAAAAAGCTCAACTTTTAAAATAAATCCTTAAACAAAGCGATGATCCAAAACACAGTAGGAACTTCATTTCATACTACAGAGAGAAAAAAAAAAAGCGGAAAATACAGGTCTGAATTCAGTGGAGAACTGCCACGCTTAATATTGTCCCTGCTTCTTTAACGGAATTTCAACAAGTCACAGGCACTCCTTGCCTCAGTTTTCCACACCCATCAGCAAACACTAGAAATCCACACAAGTGACTGAAGACAGAGAGAGTCATAGCATATGGGTTCTATACCACTGATATGAAATCACTGTCTTTCATTGAAACATGTTTCAGCAGCAGACAAACAGTTCAGAGATCAGTTTTGTTTCAAAAATGTAAATGACAGGAAATAAACCTTGTAGAAAAAGGGGAAGCTCTGAAAGTTTTGACTTGGAATGTTTAGTCTTTTAATTTCAGCAACAAGCCTGCGTAGACAGAGGAGCTGGCTGCTGCTGGTTCATTATGTTTCCATATGATAGGAGAGGAGAAGAAAATAATCTGCAGTGCAACAGCATCCACATGAACACTCTAGTAGATAGAGATAAGGAGCTCCCAAACTCCCAGCTTATTTGGAGAATTGGCCCTAGAGAAAAGCATTGTTTCTACTATATTGGCCAATCAGGGACTGATATGCCAGACAGAAGAATTCCAAAAGTCGATAAAAATTCAGCTGAGCAAATGGAAATCCTTACATTTTCATCAAGATTTTTAAAAAATCAGTACCAAAAATCAGACTGCCTAATCTTCATACACCTAAATATCTAGCAGGTATTTCAAAAGTACTGAGAAACCAGATTTCCCACTGGGGAAAAAATGCTGTTCAGTTTGACGCTTAAATACAGAGCCTAAGCTTCCCCACTTATTTTTCAAAATTATCCGTGGGTGACTGAGGAATGTGGAAAGTTACCCTGTTAATTAAAAAATAGCAGTGGTACATTCAGTGAAACTGAAATACAGCAAGTGCCAAATAAAATGAACTTAATAAAATATTTTAGATTTATCACACTGCATAGTTAAGCTATAGAACTCACTGCCACAAGAAATCACTGATGTCCAAAGCTTAGGACTCTAAGTAGGACTTCACATTTATATGAGAAATTAAGACATTCACAGTTATAACAGGTAGTAAGGAAAAAAAGCCCAAACTTATACAGAAACCTTCACGTGTTAGAGAACAAGTAAATCGTTAACTGCTGAGAATTAGAAAGAAGTCTTCAATGTGGGCAAGTTATTCCACAATTGCCCACATTGGGGCTTCTTGTGCTTCTCCCTGAAGCATCTGGTACTGGCTATTAGCCAAGGCAGATGGATGACGGGGCAATTCATAATGGTAATTCTTATTCTAAAATATAATGTAATCTTTTTTACTTTGTTGAAAACACTATAAACTAAGGATACAGAAATCTGTGTCACAGATGTTTTACATGTGAAAATGAAGTGCTACTGGTTAGTCTCAGCCCTCAAAGGCAGTATTAGTAATGGATACACCAGCTAACCCTTTGGTCAGGGTTAATTACCAGTACTGTCCAGTAATATCAGTCTCAGCAATCTAATGTTACTTTGCAGCCCTGCATTATGGTATTGCCATTGTTAATAACAGGCTTTGGAAGACGACAGGCTTTGTAAGTTTGCCAGGCCTCAGGAATATGGCTTATTAGACTTGCTTTGTCTGAACTCTTTCTGATCTGCCTGCAGCTTTGCTCCACTTCATTTAGCTGTAACAGCAGCAGGCTTGGCACTGGAGACTACACGACGATAAACAGCTCACCAATGCTTACAGGAGTTAAAGAGATGCAGACATGAAGATGAACAAAACTGGTGTTAGGGCTAACAAAGGGAAAAAATAGTTTCTAACTCACATAAAGTGTAGCGTATGTAGTAAGTTCAAATACATTGTGGAGATGCAGAACAACAAAGAGTTAAGCAAAAGTATAAAAGTGTGTTAACAAACAAAAAATACCCCTAGCAGACCCTGGGCAGAGGGAGAAGAAAATAAACACGATAATCTGTCTCCCAGTAAAGGACTCCACATACTGGTGACTCACCACAGCATTTCCATTACACACCAGAATGAAACCACTGACGTTAGGACTTAAAGGAGCTGAGGAAGGGTGAGTGTAACAGCAGGAGGAAGGGGTAGAAAATAAGTCTGCATATAACAATTTTAACCATATTATTCTACCTAGTCTTTTTGCTGTAATAATGAAGTAACGATGATTCTTTGGTTAGATGGTCAAGATTTCCTTCAATAAGTTTGTAGTTTTATAAATATGTCAATAATTTACTGTGCAATATATACACACAACAGTTACTGTGTATAAAAACACATTTTTATTTATATAAAATGTCAGGACCAAGGTGGATCTCCTCTTTTCTCATGAAAGAAGATTTTGACCATGACACAGGGTCTTTATACCCTTCGTATATCGGAACTGAAGAGTATTTTTAAAGCCATCATAAGGGAGGGAGGACGAGGAGGAGAAAGAAAACAGGAAGAAAGGAAGACAGGGAGAAAAAAAATGGGTACTAGTCTATCAAATAACTTCCCCAGCCTCCTTAAGCTGATATTTTCTTTCTCACAGTTTCCAAATATTAATGTTACATGAGAGGAAAGCTAATACGCATTTATCTGAGGATGTACCACGAAACATTTACAGATTTTTACTCTCGCTGTTCTCTGGAGGCATAAAAATAAAACTACCTCATGGCATTTCCCCAGTGTTAATGAGAACTGAAGTGACAAGCCATTGATGTAGTTGACAACTCTTATTATAGGCACCTCTCTCACCTAACAGTGTTTCCTTTTACTTCAGAATTCAAAAACTGGGATTATGAGCAATGCTTTTCATTTTGTTACATTTATAGCCTCTTGCAGCTTTTCCAAGACTATTAGTACCATACTTCTATCTTAAAAATTTTGGTCTCCTACACTACCACTGACATTAACAAATCTTATTAATAGTTCACCTCAAATACAGTCTCAAATACAGTGAAAGTCACATTTTGCCACATGTGATGAGTCCTGAAAAGAAGGGCCCTTACTGAAAAGCAGGAATGCTTAATGGAGAAGAGGAATGTAGGAAGGGAAAAACATAGATTAGAAAAGAAGTTCAATAAAACCCGATGAGATTGCAGGAGGAGAAAGAGCAGTTTCAAGTTTAGGCCAAGTGAACACTTTCCTAGAAAACCAGGATCTTCCCCTGCCTCGGATACAGAATGCTTGGGCACTATCAGGCAAGTCACTCAAACTGAGCGTTTCACAGCTGAGCACTTACTACATGTTCTATCCCTCATATTTTGAGTGCTTGCCTCGTGATTCTGGGTCTGCTCAGTGCAATAGCTGAGCATTTCCAGTTGGAATTGAATTGTGCTTTGAACATATAATCGGCTACACAATGCAGAGAGCTCTTAAACTAGATCACAGACACTTCATAGTGGACACCTACAAGTACATGGCACTCTTAACCTTAATCTCTGTGAATAAGCTCTCCATCAGTCAATTGAAAGTAATAATGGAAACTCTTATGATACTAAATGCATTACCATTTATGACACATTTAGATACATTTGTAATGAGCACAAAGGGAAAGGAAAAAATATAACTGTCTTCGCAGCAGGGGGTTGAATAGCATTTGGTATATAAGGCCTGTAGCATACACTGAATAACAGAATAAAAAACAAATATTGAGTATTTGTTCACTAAGTGAGCACAATTTATACAGTAGACTAACAGATATGGCGATCTTATGGCAAGGAAGATAGACAGCCAAATCAAAACAGTAACACAGCATAGGCTTCGTAAGAGGTAAAATAAGTTTTGATTGTAAACTACAAAAACTTTGTAAAGGCTGGAGTATCTTTAATATCTTGCATTTTTGAGTAAGTTCAAAAATATGAAATGTTACCTGTAACATCAGCTGGTATCTCTGGGGTTGGATCTGTCAGAGCCACCACACAGACCTCAAGCACCAGCTTTCTATCCTCTTTGCAGGCCTGCAAATTCCTTCTTATCAGGGTCTTCACAGATATTTTACAGGACTCTCCCTGCTGGTTTGCTGGGTTTTTTATTAATTAAAAAAACCCAAACAACAACAAGCCACAAAAAATTCTTTATGCTCATGGTCACCATGGTACCCCAGTTAGACTAGATTCTCCTCTCTCAGTTCTCTGCTTGTTCGCTTCTACCAGGTGGTTTCTTACCAACCACAAACTCCTACTTGGTCTCATCATATCAGTTTGCCCATGTTAGTCCACTCAGGTTCCTCTCTCCACTTTCTTTGCCCAGCCAGTACTGACTCACTGAAGAGACCTTTAACTCCGTCCCTATTGTAATGGGGATGTAGCATCATTTTTTGCAGCTAGGTATTTTTACCCTATCATCTTTCATTCTAGGCTGCTAAGTCCTAAGTTACCATCTCCCAACCAGGCACAGCCTCCCTCCTGTACACACCTATTTCATCTCCAACTTCCAACATCTTCAGTCTCCTTCCTTTAGTGTCACAGGTTCTTTTCCCCGCAAAAAAAAAAATAAAAAAGCAGATTTTCCCTCATTTTCAGTGCTTCACTGAAGGTGCCCTACATGCACACTCCAGTCCTGTAAGGGATGTCTGGGAATGAGTCATACAAATTCCTTCTGTTCAGCAATAAACATGTGGTTTGGACACCAGTAGGAGCTATAAAAAGGATTAAGCATGCTGAAGATCCTAGCTATAAAACTCTTAGAAGTTTATATTCTGTAATTTGGCCAAATTTAGTCTCTTTTTAATATGAATTTCATAGCAGATATACCCTGTTAATAAAGGCTACCCTTCTTCCAAATTTTACTTCTTTACCCAAAGCATAGATGCAGTAGAGGCTCTGAAGGAAAGGTGGTTTTGAACTATTTAACATTCACAATTACTTACTTTTCCCAAACTTACTTCCAGAAATTGACAAAACATTCTAATGATAAACCCAATCTCTGACTCCAGAGTTGCCTGATGAGTACTGCATCTTGTCACAATACTTCATACTTCAAGTACAGTTATCAGAAAAATAATAAAATTAACAGATTTCTGGCTTACCAGAAATCTTAGGTGCTAAGCTTTAAATCCACATTTGGCAATCTCTACTCATTTTAGGAGTATTTTTGCACACAAGGAAAGCAATTGCACATGCATTACATGATATGACTACGTGAATATATGACTCTCGGGTAGAGGGTTAAAAACCCCAAGATGCACACACTCATCCTTAATGGCATGAAAGAGCTTTTCAGATGACATTTACATAATTTTGCTGCCAGAGTTAGCAGGATATATTTACATATATAGTTTTCATTTAATATATATCATATACCTATCCCATTGTAGAGACACATGATAAGCTAACGTTATCTAAATTGATGTGTAGCAAAACTGACACAATGCCAACCAAATTCCCAGAATGACAATTCAGTCTGTCATTGAATCATCCCTCAGGCAAAGGCCTGAGTAAGAAAGATATTGCTGTGTTCCTTGAAGGTCAATAAGCACAGGTTCAGCTAGACCTCAGGAAGAGAAGAAAATACAAGGAGAATGTTTCAGTAACTATTGAGCTTTGGGGCTGTGCATGGAAATTTTGACTTGAACTTGAGATTTAGTTCTTGATATAATGGGTAACTGTCCAAGTCTTAAAGCTTTGTTTGAGAGTACATCTGAAAGACCTTTATACTTTTTCAGGCATATTAATGAGTGCTGTAGATAATTATTGAAATATCCTTTAATAAATTTCCAAGCACCTTGCCCTAGAATGGGAACAAAATGTGGAATATACTTCAGAAGTGTGTTTAACCCACTACTCATCGCTAGCACCTTCTGCCTCATCTGTGTACTAATAGGTCATCCCCTCTAGCTGAAGAGCCATTCTTACCGAGGGCAGTTTTACAAAAGAACCAGTTACCTGGTGTTTGAGACTAATATTCCTGGATATCAGGGGGTGGTTTTAGATGTCCATCACATTGTCATATCACATGAAGAGTTAGGACATAGCTGGGAAGAGCAGTGTCAGAGCATCTCATTGCTACCGTAAGCTGAACATTCAACATGCACTAAAGGGTATCTGCATTCTTTTATGTGACGTATCTCAGTTTTTGGTTACCTATGAAGTTACTCAGTACCTGTGTAGGTATACTACTTGGTATATTGGAGCATGGATGTTGTGGTTTTACCCCAGCAGGCAACTGAGCACCACGCAGATGCTCGCTCAGTCCGCCTCATTGGGAAGGGGAAAAGAATCATAAGAGTGAAAGTGAGAAAACTCATGGGTTCAGATGCAAGTGTTTAATAAGTGAAGCAAAAGTTGCATGCACAAGCAAAGCAAAACAATGGATTCATTCCCTATTCCCCACGGCAGGCAGGGGTTCAGCCATCCCCAGGACAGCAGGGCTCCATCACCTGTAACGGTTACTTGGGAAGACAAACACCATCACTTCAAACGCTGCTGCCCCCCTTCTTCCCCCAAGCCTCTCGTAAACCAACGATGATGTCATATGGTATGGAATATCCGTTTGGTCGGTTGGGGTCAGCTGTCCTGTCTGTCCCCTCCCAACTCCCCGCGCACCCCCAGCCATCCCGCCGGCGGGCCTGTGCGAGAAGCAGAAAAGTTCTTGGCTCTGTGTAACCATCGCTCAACAACAGCAAAAACATCTCTCCACTATCAACACTTCCTCCAGCACAAATCCAAAACACAGCTCCATACTAGCTGCTATGAAGAAAATTAACACTCTCTCAGCTGAAACCACAACAATGGAGTAACACAAACCTGGTAAATTAGTATGAAGGCAGACACCAGTGGTGCTAAACTGCTGAAGGACTTGTTTCCTCGGCTGCAGCACAGTTCTACTATTTCACAGGTCTCTGGCCCTCAACAAGGCTGACTAATTCACATCAGACTGCAGCACTAAGCTGTAATTACATGGGAGAATAGTACTGTGCCCGAAGTGGAAGGTAACAGCCAAAAGAGCAGGTCGCACTGACTCTTAAGGTGGAGGTCTGCCTGAGTTCTCTGCATACTCTACACTCCCTATACCTCAAGCATGTACATAAATAGTGATGGTTGCTAATGTCTACTTTTTTATTTTCCAGCTGTGAGAAAAATTATTGAGGATTTCAATGTCTTTGAGGCAATTTGCAAGACTTAAGAGGGGGAGAGATGAAGGGTGCTACCATGCTTGGAGTTGTTTATGACTACAGTCAGCCAGTGCTTCAGTCTGCTGACAGTTATAGAACTGTTAAACTGTGCTGGCTCTATTAACTGGAAATCTGATTCACTCTATCCCTTCTTTTCCACTTATCTAATTTTCACTGGAAAGAGTTTGCTAAAATGCTATGATAAAGTTTATCACATTACATCTTCACAGGCGGACTAGAAAAGCTATCGTTCAGCCCATCATGAGATGCCATGGACTACTAGTAGCTGAAACCTGAAGTATCTATTGAGAGTAAAAGATTGGAGGAAGACACATGCTGGCTGTCAGAAAAAAAAAACTGTTTGATCTTTGCTACCGGAAACCTGGTTCAAATCCAGTCTTGGATCACCTAATGTAATGATGTGGAAATAGTGGAAAGCTTTCCTTTTCTTTTTTTTTTTTTCTTTAAAATCTTTTCTTATAAAGGATGTGAACACAGACACAGAAGGGAGCAATAAGTAATAAAAGATAAAATGGTCTCAGTGAGTAGTCACTAATTACTTGGAGATGGTGGCTTCCAGCACTAGGTATGACAAATAAAATGAGCGACACAGAGCCATAGAGTAGACCAGTCAGCCAGTTACAAGGTAAGGGACTTCCAGTGTGAAATGAAAACCACAGGCCACCGCAGTAGTGCTTCTCTTTTGTCTAACGTCTCAGAGCTCTGTGACAACTGGTAGTCAGAATAGATGAAAATTTCTTCCAAGAGAAAGCTGTCTGTTTAAAGAGATAGTGTGCTAATTTAATATAAATACTCTTGAAGCAGATTCATTATGCTGTGCAGAAATGAAAGAGAAAGACAGAAGGCATGTTTTTACAAATTGATAATAAGACATACAGTTTTATCAAACAATAATACATTGCAATAGAGCTCTGAGACAGTTACTATAAAAGCCTTCATACAGTTAAAAGAAATAAAACATAATTGAATTTAAATTACAGAAATCAGTGATATAAAAACATCAGCAAACCATATAAAGATATCCATTCATGAAGCTCGTTAACATCAAAGAGAAAGAAATAAAACTCTGTTTTGAGATTAAAATCTGAAATAAGGGAAAGAGTCCAAGTGGAGAGCTGTAAAAAGTGGAATGGAATACCACGTGCTGCTCAGCTGAATAACAGCTGGATTACACAAGTATGAATCATCAGAGAAAAGGCGGGCACTAGACAGGGACAAGGAAAGAAAGGAATGCTCTGAAATCACCTACAGCAGTTCTATGAAGACCAGTCCTAGATTAACTCTTGACATAAGTCATGAGCTATTAGGGAAGTGATCGTGAGGTTGAGTCTTCTTGGAACTATAAAAGTACTGATTCTGTACATCCTGAAGTTAAAGAATGGCAAAATCTGGGAGTTCAAATGATGTGGCAGACAGTAGACAGAATTGAAGGAGGACATCTGTAAAGAGGACATCTAACAGACTACACTGTTCTCTTGAGCAGGTCGTATGATGGATTTATGTGTGCAAAGACCACTGACATCCAGTATTTAAGACAGCATTGATAATAGGAAAAAGATCAGACAATTAATTTGAAATCCAAAAAAAGTAAAAGTGTGTTTTACTTGCATGGGGGTTGGGGAGTGTGTCCATTTTGCCTCAGAAAGCCATTTCAGTCTGTCACTTCTAAGTGACAAAGAACAACACAAAGCCACATGAGAGAGTGGACAACTAAGAACATGAAAGCCTATCAAAAGGTAGGTTCAGCTGGATGCCAGAATTATGAAAATTAAAGTGAGAGAATGAGTTTGTCTGGCCAACTCAGTGTTGTAGTATGGCAGTGGAACATACCCATGTAAAGTCTGCTGAGCACATAATTTGTGTGACTTGTTGCCACATCATAAATAATTATTTTTATCATTTTTTGGTGAGTGTGTTCACTCTAATTACTTGAGTTTAATTTAAACACAAAATTGCATTGCATTGGATTGATATTGTCACTGTGGAAAAGGAATCAAACTTGCTCCATACATTTGAAAACACGTCAAGTTTCACCAGCAGTTCCCAGGGTTTGCCATTCTATATATGAGATAATAGGCAGCTGGTCTCCCTAAAAACCTAACAGTTTTTTCCCTGAATTTTTAAGCCTCAGTGAATAAGAACACAGTCTCTTCAAAGCCATTCAATATGTCCCTGATTCTGGGGAATATAAACACAGAGAAAGAGCATGTGAAGCCAATATCAAATTGGTACAGTTTGCTAATTTTGCTAGGAAAAGCACGAATTGATACTACCTTGGCAATTTGTCTCCCGGCATAAGACTCTTCTGTTAAACCTTCTTGATGCTGGATCAACGTTTACAAGGTTGTTTTTTGGACGGTTTGTTTGTTTGTGGTTTGAGTTGGGGAGTATTTTTGTTGTTAGGGGTGTTCAGCACAGAACAGTTAAATATCTGCCTGGTACATCTGATGACATAGTTTGGTGCTGTTTTGAGAGGTTCAAGAACTTTTCACTGACTTAGCACTAAGGCACCACAGACCTTATCTTAACACTACCAGCTGTAGACAGAAGAGCAGACTCATTAACTGTACAACTCAGGCATCTACGAGTTTTTTTCTAATATATTGACTGGTATCCTAGAGCTGCAGGTGAAGGACGACAAACAGTAGATTTTGATAAATCTTGAATTTGCTATATGGAAAATGTTTGCCAAGTAATCGTCCTCCCACAGTTTAATCACCAGTGTCTGGCCTTATAGCAAGATTTTCTCTGTTGTATGCAGCCTAAAAAAAGAGTTCTGTATCTGCAAGGGAAGGTGATTCAGTCCTAGTTCCCCAGCAAGAAGTCCTTCAATTTAGCCTGAGGAGGTTACTACAAGCAAGAAGTCAGACAGGGAAACTGCATTTATATCCCATGTTGGAAGAGGAAATTGTTTGTTTTGGGTTGGGTTTTTTTAACTTTTTTTTTTTTTAATGGGATTGTTCTCCAACTGTTACATGATTACTGAGAACATAATAAGGGCAGTGGGATACTTGGAATAGTGAAAAAAAAAAAATTTCCTCTCTTCTTGATATACTGAAAACATGGTCCAAATTCCTAACAAAAGTTGATCCTCCTTGCATTTAAAGAGGGGGAATGTGACTTGACTGTTATATTTAATAAAAAAAAACATTCTCTGTACCTGAAGTCTTGCAAACTCTTATGCTCCTGGAATGGACTTCAAAGACTCTATTCCCTCTCCTCCTTCTTGGAAAAATACGTGTATTACAAGGCCAAATAATATTATTCATCCCTTTTCCTATTTCTTATTGCAGAAGATAAACCAAGAGAGGTAGTAGATCTGCAGTCCTTCACAGAGGACACATGAAAATAATTGTGTTTCTCAGACAGTCATAGGCAGTAAGAAAATATAGGGAGGTAGGCATTAGTTAAGACAAGTAGCAGATCTATAAAAAAAATAGAACAGAGAAAGATTCAGAAACAAAGCCACACTTGTGTATGTTTTAAAATTAAAGGGAGGTAGGGTAAGGTGAAGTAAGCAGAAAGAAAAATGTCAATAAACGAATGAGCTTCAGAACTAATGTCACAGTGGGACAAGTGCATGACTGGAGAAGGACTGGATGGGGTCAATGCAGGGGATTTTTCTAGGAGGCAGAAATATTGTTCTCCTCCAAACTGCTCTTTTTTTTTTTTTAAGAAGTACTTTCATTTTAAAATTCTTAAAAGGAATAAGAGAAGAAAAGATGACTTCGTCCCCTACCAACCTCCTTACTTTTCCAGCAGAATGCTTCCTTCCAGCAAAAGCTGCCCTTTATTTCACTTTAGAATTTGATAATTTTTCAGACAGAGGGGCTAGGTACGTCAGTTATTACTCACTGCGTTATCATTCGTGTTTCTGTCTTGCCAGTAACAAAATTGCTGTTTCCACTTGTACTGGGTCAGGCTGAGCTGGAGTTAACTTCCCCGTAGCAGCCCTTACAGTGCTGTGCGTTGGTAGCAGCAAGGTGCTGATAACACACCAGGGCTTTGGCTACTGCCGAGCAGTGCCGGCACACATCAAGGCTGTGTCTCCACCCCTTCTTCCCCCACCTCAGCAGTAGGCTGGGGGTGGGCAAGATCCTGGGAGGGGACACAGCCAGGGCAGCTGACCCAGATTGGCCAAACGAATATTCCATACCATATGACGTCTGCTCAGCAATAGGAAGCTGAGAGGTACAGGGAGGAACGGGGGACGTTCGTTTTCTTTCAATGTTTTGTCTTCCGGGGTAACCACTACGCTTTTGGAAGCCCTGCTTCCCAGGAAGTGGCCGGACATCGCCTGCTGATGGGAAGTAGAGAATAATCTTTTGTTTTTTCCTTGCTTTGCTTCCGCGTGCAGTCTTGCTTTCGCTATGTTAAAACTGCCTTTATCTTGATCCACGATTTTGGAGTTGGTTTTCCATCTTTTTTTTTTTCTCTCCCTTCTCTGCCCTGCTGAGGAGAGGAGCGATAGAGCAGCTTGGTGGACACCTGATGTTTAGCCAAGGTTAAACCACTACACCGCTCATGTTTAAGAAACATGATGTTGAGTGTAGTTAAATGAGTAAGACATTAAACTTAAAGTAAAATTAAGTGACTATGGAAAAATACCTGATGGGTACAGTCTAGATCCCATCAGGAAGGCCACATCAAGTACAGTTATTATCTAATGCTTTTAATAAGACAAGGCTACAGTCCTGTACTTAGGTTGCCAATGGGGCTGACACCATATATGAGACTACTTACTCTAAGTACACAGTCAACTTACCACTGGTAGGCACTAACCAACCCTGTTCTACAGTAGGGTCTATCTGACCCTTCTAAAGACTGTCAGATAGACTTAATTATCATGTCCCACTTTCTTAAACAAAAGAAGTCTATCTGGGCCCATCTGCAATTGAGTTATGCAGCAGTCATGGGAGAAAGGTTCCTTAAAACATAACCATGCAGAAAGCAACATATGAATGACAAGTCACTTTAATATCATATATGACAGCAGTGAGGCCACCATTACCAGCAACACCAAGGGGAATCAGTAGCAGGAAGGAAAAAGAATTCTGTTACCCTAACAATGAAATAATGACCATTTTGTCACATTACAAGGCTACATGTTCAAGTGCTGAGGGAGCACTTGTGGGAGCACACAGTGGGAGAACAGCCAGGGTAAGGAGGTTAGAACAGAGTTCTCCAAACGAATTCCAAAGGAGGAAGATCAGCCCAAAGGAAGCTGTTTCCTGCTGAGGGTAGACTTAAATTCAGCAGCCAGCCACAGGACCTAGTCTATCCCCATACAATCTTTGAAAAGAGGCTATAGTCTTTATTACTACACTTAACACAGTAACTGCTGCGTTTACTGGACCAAGCTAACAACCACAAGTATGTAGACCTGCCAGCTCTGGCACTATTGATCAACAGAATATTGCTTTTGGTAGTAATGTATATTTTGAGTCCTCATCTGAATTTCTGGTGTTATTTCCCGACAAATGGTCACCATACATGTGAAAAGCAAATCTGTTTTATACATTAAGCCAGACAAACACACTGTCTGTGCATAAGACTCACAGTGAGCATTATACAGTATTGAGCTGTAAGCTCAGTGCATGCAGGGCTTGCTGGGGATATGTAGCAGGTCTGATGCAGGTTACATTGAACTGAAGGCTTCTGGATTTGCTTGTGTTGGCAGATCTAAACACAGTTTCTCTGCAGCAGAAACCCTGTTAAAGATGCACAAATTAGAATTCCAGCATAGCCAAACCCATGGAATTTGAGTTATGTCTGTTATAGGAGAAGAAAATTAAAATTAAAATTTTAGTGTGAACTCTGACTGTATGCACTTAGTGCATCAGTTTCCTACATGATTCAGGAGCTCCCCGGTTAGTCCTTGCATAGAAGGGACATTGGTCTGACTTGAGACAATGGATAGACAACTCTCAGCCCTGGTCATACCAAAGCCTTTGTTTCATTGTTATTGGAGCTCTCCAGGCCTAGGCAGCTCCTGCTATGTATCGCTGCGCCCTATTCGTATGCCTGTATGTGTTGACTAACATACAAGGTGGAAATTACAGTAGTCACAGTAATGCCACTAGGCAAGCCCTGCTGCAGAACTGACCGAACTGTACATGAAGATACTTGTAAATATCAGTAGAAATTGTTTCTACAGATGCAAAACTGTCTTTTGTAACTAAGACAGGAAAAATTCTGTACACAATAGCAATGAAGGATGTATGCATTGGAATGCCCACACAGGACCATGTGTCAGCTGGATATAAGAATGTACTAAAACAGCAGTGCAGAGTCTCATTCAATCTAGATGAAGATGCTGTTGCAAGAGCTCCTTCCAATGGAAACTCCCGTTACCCTTTGGACAATGACTGACTGTCCTGTTCACAAGTTTCAATTCCCCACGAGAGCATTACCCTATAGAAAGTAATCCAATAGGGGTTTTTATATTATTTTTAAACAAATACACTGACTGTGAGTGGCTGTGCAACAGGACCAACTGGTTTCTAAACAAGAAAATTCCATTAATCTGCAATACTTGCTTAAATGTAAACCAAGAAGGAAGTGATCTGACTAGTCTCTTATTTCTTTTTTATTTTATTTTTCAGTAGCTATACACAGTATATTTGCCATCTAAAAGGCTGGCAAAACAAAGGTGTAGAACGCAAAACACATCCCATGTGCAGTACCACTTCAACTTGCAAGGCTGGCAATCTTTTGAAGAATATCAGCTTTTATTTCTGGCTTGAATCCTGGGTAGAAAACTGACATAGCATTTTAGGATGACTGGTTTAAACAGAGGCGTCCTCAGACACCTGCGCTTCCAGAGTTACTGCACACAAATCACAAAGCTATTGTTAAAAATTTTATCCAGTAAAATATTACTTCCAAAAACCAGAGGGAAAAAATCAGATTCAAGAGGTGTTTGGATACCATGAAGTCTCTTGTTTATAAGAGCAGATTAAGTGACCATCAACTACAAGGTATAGTACAATTTTACCTTGAATTTTGCTTTTGCACTCAAATGCTCCCTCCTTACATTCAAATTCATTCCTGCAACACAGGGATGTGGAACACTGCCAATATGTTAACTGGTTTTTTCAGTTAACAATGGGACAGCAGAGGGAAGGGAGTGGGAGCTACAATATTAAAATACATCCGTGTTTCAAGTTAATCTTAAACAGATTCAAATACGCTCCATCGCACAAACATTCCAGAGAAAAGAGGCACTTGAGCTTTTCAGCACTCATGAAACGAGAACAGCAACACCACGTTTCCGATACCTTGTCCCGAGGGACAATGAAATGGTTGTGGGAATAGAGTATATCATGTACTTTTATATTAAATATGAACATCCAGTTTAAAATTATTTCTACCATGACCTAGATATAAATGATTTTTATCACTCAAAGGGTGTCTGTTGATTTCGCTGTTCATTTCTCTGATTTCTTGGACAACAATAGGAGGAAATGAACACCTCCTTCCAGGACTTGAATTTGGATGGAAAAGTCACACATTACAAATGTACTACAGTAACTCCAAAGCTTACATTAGCCTAAGATTTTTGAAGTAAGCTTTGTTTACTGATCAGAACAATTCACACTGTTCCAAAACATGCAGTGCTTATTCTTATTTAAAAAATAAGATTTTAAAAAATTCACAGGTTAGAAAATGAGTTGGAAATAATTAAAATTATGTCTGGGAAGTGAGGAGAAGCCGCACTTTTATTTAATCCCTCTAGTAAATAAATATTTGTTCAGTGGTAGATTTTAACCTTAGACTGAGACCTATGGTACTTTTCCAGGTACATTAGAAGACAATTTTCTCTCCTTTATTTTCTATCTTGAGCAAGCCAATTGCCATGCCTAAATTTTTTTGCCTTTAAAAATGGAACAATGAGGACAAACTTTTAGAAAACTGTAAATACACAGTAAGGCAGTATCATCACTGGAAATGTATTCAATTTATTATTCCAAAGACTGTCTAGTAAATGGATTACTCATCAAGAAAGCATTACATCTAATGTCTTATTTTGTGATTAATTCCACCCGAGTTTAAATCTGCCTACCCCTATTTGTCTTGTTTCCGTCAATGGGCCACTGACTATATATAAAGCAAAGCATTTATATATCTCCTACAGAGCAAGCTGTAGAATTCAATGTTGTTGGAACAGAATGTATGAGCTACTGTTTTACCTCTTGACTGCAGGAGAATGCAACAATCCTAGGTCACACGTACACTGACTGCTCTGTTAGCTTGTTTGTAACTGTGACCACACTGAGATCCCTCCACAGATGCATGTGCTGGCCACATCCCCAAAGCATGGAGCATCCTTAGCCAGGACATTTGGCCAATAAATCTTTAACGCATTCCCGGCAGGTTGAGACTCCACCTACACACCACTGGAAAGACTAAATTCTAAGTAGTCTCCTTGCTGAGCCAAAGACGTGCGAGTGATTAGGAAACAGAGCCTTTACAAACACTGTGTGACTGGACCAGGGCAGGAAGGGATGGGGTTAGAGCACAGTATGCTATCCCAGAATAATTATAGACCTGCAGCCACTTAAACACAAGTCCCAAGCTAAATTCCTCAAATCTCAGCTTGCTTTTATGGAAAATCTGCCCAATTATCCTATGGTGAACCTGCTGAAGTTAGGGCAAATGATATAAAGGATTCTGACTAAATGAATAAATAACATCACTAGCATTTGTTGTGTATCCCGCCCATAAGCAGACTTCCAGGCTAATGTCAAGAATAGCAATTAAAAAGAGCTTCAGTGAGAACGACAGAATAATCAGCTCTGAAGGTCACCTACTCCAGCCTACGTCCACTCAAAGCAGAGTATACTAGAGCAGGACCTTGTACAGCTGGGTTTTGAATATCTCCAAAGACGGAAATATAGAAATTTATAGCAGAAATAATGAGAATTATTCAAACTGGTAACTAAAATGAGAAATGTTACCAGTTTAAACTGTTTAAACTAGAAGTAGCTCTCCCTAAAATTCACTCAAAGCATAAAATAAAATACTAGATTCTCCACAGATCTTCAGAATGAGGGAAAGCTTTGAAAATAAATTCTGAATGGTGTACTCTTTCTAGGCAGTCTCAAAGGCCAAAAAATCCCAAAGAATATAAGAACATCTGACCTCACAATACTACTTGCCAATTAAGAGTTCAAACCTGTCCTGTAATTCTCACACTGAATAGTTATACTGTGGTCAGAAGCCATTTTAAAATGAAAAAAGAAATACTGGAAAAACAGTCTTTCACATGAACTTTCTACACAAATTTATGACTGGGTTATAAAGTGTTGAACTCCAAAAAGCATGCCAGATTTTAAAGAGGTATTCAACCCTCTTCTCCCCTGCCTCCTTTTGCTCCCCTCATCAGCAAATGTATTTGAAACTGTAAATCCTAGAGGAGAAAAATGCACAAGATCACTGCGTTGTACATAAGAACTATTCTTTCAGCTCTTTGCCTCCAGTTCTACTCAGAATCTGAAGGTATAGAAGCAGCTGTGAAAAAAATAATGAAAACAGAGTTAATTAAAAAAGTACTCAAAGAACATTTGGGGTCTAGTTTTGCTCTTTGTTAATTTGATTTTAACTTGATTGCCAGGATTAAAATGAAGACACGTTGTAGTCCTTAATTCCAATTCACTCCGTAGGGTATTTCCTGTTCTCTCGGTTGGTTAGGGGATTTTTTTCAGAGATGAGAGAAGGAGAGTGAGGCTAGGTCTTCTTAAATCCACACTACTTCCCTCTGTCCCTGTCTGTTGATAACTAGGCTGTAGAAATTTAACAGCTTTGCTTATGAAAAATTTCAGATTGTTTTTTGTACAAACATCCAATTACCACACACAAAGTCTTTTACGGGTAGCCAGTGACAGTGTTCGTTAGCCATGCTCTTTAGCTAACGTGAACTCGATATATTCCTGCTACAGGATTCCACTGTGACGTTGTAATTTCTCATTTGTTAAAGGAAGGATTAAGGCAGTGACTGAAAGGGGACATAATTATCATTTCCTAAACTCTATTCAGTTTGGATTTAGACAGAAAGAACACAAACTTCAGGGGATTTGTTTAGTTCTAAAACCAATTATATGAAGTAACATTTCTCTGTTACACAATGCTCATATACATAAACAAAATCCCCTATAGAAATAAGTCTGTATATAGTTCCCTTAACTTCATCAGCTCAGCAAAAGATGTCTATATATGGAGTATATATGTATAGGGTGTGATGGTTCCACCAAAAGATTGCAAACCGAGATTTCAAAGCTCTGTTCCTGGCTGTGCCATTCACTCTTTATACATTCTTACAGAAGTTATTTAAATAAGTTATCCATGGAGGATTGAGGATCAAAACACTTGTCTTTACTGAGAATGTTAAGGCCAATGTGGTAACCATTGACTAGAAGTGATTGTTCCGTAAGCTTCAATGCGTTCTTGAACAATACTTCTGTGGTACAACAGATACTTATCAGAGTTCCAGGTGAGTATTACAGACTATCAAAATATGTCAGACATAAGGCTTCCTAACCCAACTCTGCAACGATCAAAGCACAAATATTCTCTCTCACTAAAAAGTGACTATTTTGATCAGTGTAATTTTAAATGCTTCCTACAGTGGCATTCCCATTATTTTCCTAAAGGGATCTTTTTATTATATGATGAGGAAGCCTTTTGCCTTCTTATCTCACTTGCCCTGTTTACTGCAAGGAGAAAAGATGAATTTCCAGATGCTTATCCCAGAAAAGGTCAGGTTCCTGGAGTTGCAGAACTTATTGATGAATACTGAAATAGAGACAAGACTGTATTGAGGATTGTATGTGACTTATTTCCTTTTTGAGGAATGGGAGTGTGTATGAAGGGAGGAAGGAAAGGGGAAGACAGCTGCTTTGATATGCACATGATAAAATGTGTTCCTATTTGGCTGCATTTTTCTTGTTCATTAACACGTGTTGCTGATGCATCAGAAGGTGTAAGTCCACAAAAAAAAAAATAAATTAAGTCTTAAGCATTTACAAGCAGTTTATGAAAAGCTTTACAAAGTAAATATCACTATCCTCTCTTTATAGAAACTAAAGCAAAGAAGAGCTATTTGGATCTTATCAGTCCGCTAATGCGCATTCTACATATCTATTTTTGGTAGCTGTTTCTTAGAACAGCTGTTCCTTGTTTATGAACAAATAGCACCCATGGCTGATATCTCACCATTATGAATTTTCTTCCTGATGATACTCAGGAAAACAAAATGAAATTATTGGTTCAGGAAAGCACTAATAAAACTGTAGGGACTCTCTGAAGCAAGACAGAATTTTAAGGATCTTCTTTTAATCAGAGCTGGAGAGCTGACATCTGCTGTCCATTTGTGGAATTTATTAGAACAGATTTGTCCAGGAGAGGCTCCATGAGGAACCTCAGTTCATGTGTAACAGCCCCCCCTGGTGTAGATGTTTTGCAGTATAACAGGTAATTAGATTATGCTGCTAATAATTTAAATAGCATTTTCTGAAAACTTTTTAAGAACGAGAACAGAACTTCAGACAGGGAAAAAACAGTCATATTAAAACACATGTTCCTTTCATTTTCAAGGTTGTGGCACATAATTGAGATAATCACTTGCGTTGGATGTCTCCCCTTGAGCCAAATCACCCTCATGAAACTAAATGGCAAATGTCCTTCCTTCAACTGAACACTATGTGCAATTTTTACTTTAGGAGGAGGGAGAGAAATGCATCTATTTGAAGTCAGTAACACAGAGGTGCTTAAGTTTAAGAACCATCTTACTCTAAGTTGCAGTATCTTGAATATGAAAGCTCCTGAATAGCAAGATTTAAATGGAGAAAGACAGACCAAGACAAGAAAGTATCATAATTACATGCAGATGAAATGCAGGCAGTAGAAATTCTGTTTTAGTGCATAGCCCTGATGTCAGAGGTCCCTACAATGTCTGCATACTGTAATATGCAACCATTTAGCCCGCTGAAGTGTTCATCCGCTAGAGAGTGCACATTGTTTCTTTGCATTTAGCATCTCAGAATCAGTAGATTAAAGCAACGTTGTCCTTGTCCCCATTTGTAAGCTACAAATGCAGTGTCCAGTCATTTCCCTACTGTTGGAACAGAGTTAAGTAATTAGTCACATCTTTGCTTAGATTTTAAAAAGCTATGAAATCTGTCATGTGCTTAAATTGTAAGGGTAGACTTAGAGATTTCAGGTACTTATGTTCAAAAATCTACTAGTGAAAACTTCTAATCAGCTGTCACTTAATACTAGAGGCACCTAAATTCCCTGATGCCTTTGGCTTCTCAGACACGTGTGGGTAGTTGCGCCTTAAACTAGTCCTGGCAAAGCAAAAGAGGCCATGGTAAACCTTTAAAATTAGAAATGTATAAATTAATCAGGGCCATTTTCACAGAACTGGGTTGAAAAGCAAATAGGTCGTTGGCAACTAGATTGAGTAAATAATTGCCAGGAATAAGGGTGGGTAGTGATGAGCACAGATAATGTCAACCTCTTTGTCTGGCTCAGCTTTAGCCTTGCTGGTATTTTGCAAACAGATCAGCTTGCTGTCTAGCACACAACGATGGCCAATTAAGAAAAAGGAAGCTAGGTGTTTCTCTGCTTAATTGCAGTAAATGTTCCCAGTACAGCTGTTGTACATTGATAAGATCAGACTCATAGCAACTACATTTTGTAACCATGGCTTGCTATCTTCTAAAATCTATCAAATGAAGGAGGAGATGGCAGCTGCACTTCATGTAATAGCCTGGCACTCAGCAGGAGTTGGCAGGTGCAGATTTTTTCCTTTTGAGGAAGTTAAAATCCACATGTCCTACCACCTGATGCAACAATTGATCAGCAGACTCAGCTACTCATGGTGATATTGCCTGCCACCCTCCTTTGGGAAGCTGTCACAAAGCATAGCAGAATTCAAGGTTACTGTATCAGAAATTCATAGAGTTGGAGACCAGTAGCTGGGACACCTTCCAGGGAGGTGAGTGTGCAGGTTCATTGCCTAAGCATTATTTACATATTTATGCACTTCCTGACTAATAATAAAATACAGAAACAAGGTTGGCAGGAAGAACCCAACACTCCTACCCATCTCAGGTGAATGAGCATGCTAGCAACTAGGCTGAGCACACCCCCTCTTGTGCTCTCCTTCCACTCACCATAGTCTTAAAATGAAGTTCTGCACCAAGGCATGACTTAAAGAGGAGAAGTGCAGCCTGCCTTCAGCCCCATGAATAGCCTTTAGTACATTAGTAAGGCACTTTCTGAAGTTAAGGGTTTTAGAATCCCTGATGCTGAGGGAGTAGATCACACCTCTTGCATTGGGTTCTCCGCAAATACATTCCTTCTCTGCTTCATTTTTCGGATCTTGGCAAGACTTACAAAAAAAAAAAACCACGGAAAAAAGGTGCTCAGACTGTGGACAGTCTTAGCACACACAGCTGCAAGTCCCTAAAGAAGTTCCAATCTTAATGGGAAGGCTCCTAAAGAACTGTAGGTTTCACAGGGTTAGGCAATAACTAAACAAGAATTTTTGGATTAAGAAAATTTAGATTTAGGAGCAGATCCAAAAATGATTGAAATGAGCTTCAAGTACCTAAAGCTCAGTCTTTAACTTTTTCTCTCTGTATTGATTTACCTATCAAATACATTAAAGCTGATAAATTTGTAGACTGGACTATAATTAGGACATACTATTGTAAAAGACAGAAAAACACTGGTGAATCCTTTAAAGGTTCTGTTACATGTGCAATTTCCCCACTCTAATAGAGGAGAGTGTTATTACATTATTTTTAATTGACCTTGTCAAATGGAGTAATTACTTTGGTGATGGTAATTAAAGCAAATACTGAGCACTCTCCGAGAGTATATATGAGAGGAAATTTGGTGACATCTGCTTTAATTATTTATTTTTAAAATCTATTTATTCTCAGATTAACTTTTCACATTTTTCTCTCTTGGGAAAGACTGCAGTAAAATGTAAAAGCTCCCTAATTCTGTTAAAAAAACCCCCAAACCTAGCAATGCTTCACATTCCTACTTTAAAGAATCTTCTCTCAGCTTTCAGTGATTTGAATACTACCTTTATGCTTTTTCATATGAACCAGCAGTAGAAAATGTTTCCTGTGGATTATGATTCCAGAACAAGCCTATTATTAACTCAACTCTGGTTTCAGAAAAAAATATAGTTTTGCTGGCTTTACAATGCAGGTATCTATCTATTGTAGAAAAGTCATACTCTGCTAGAAAGTAATACTGATTCTTACTAGAACCAGAACAGCATGTTTTGCCTCTGGAGGTCTGAGGAGACCACTTTTTGAACAATTCCACTGGGATTCAGATTTAGTAGGCTGTTACCCTCTGTGAACCAACCACGAAAAATGGGCAACAACAGTGTATGAATAGGCAGTCCTGAGAAAGCACAGAAAAAAAAAAAAAAAGACAGATTTGAGTAAGTCTTTCTGAAAACCATTTCCACAGGTTAACTGGCTCTTCCCAAGAAGTCTTGTTTTTCAAATCAATTGCAACGTTCTCCACTCAAACTCTGTAAAACACACAGCAGTCTAAGATAAGAGACTGAAATGAAAGCTTTCAGTCTGAACTACAGCAATCATTAATTGAAAGTAGGCGATATGGTGGAAAGCATTCAACAATACTAAACCTGGTAGTACAACAACCTCATCAGGTAACAAATAGTGGCATTTTGTCCCTGACATATACATATGTCCATTTCAACAGCAAAATGGCACCACTGAAATACAGCACAGGAAAACATGCAAGACAACTTCAGGATGAGTAAGTGCATCCACACGGTAACTCATCTGGAATGAACACTAACCTCTTCACCCTCTCATAATACATACTTTGTGTGTGAATCCAGTGCACCTATTTCTAACTTTGGCCTTCAATATCCAAGCTACTGTCGCAGATTTTTAAATCAGATAGGACTATCTTCCTTTTCTTTCCCAGGTACTATAATTCCTAACTGCTGGTCCTCTGCAAAGTATAGAATTAAGAATTGCGTACTATTCACTGTTTGCATATTATTTTAAAGATTTGTAAGAAGTGTGATAAATATATAACAAAAGGCTTACTTCTCTTGCCCATACATAATTTAATTCCACAGTAATCCCACTGAACAGTGGGACAGGCAGTCTTACTCACTTTATACAATACTTTACTCTTCATATAGTCCCGGTAAAGGTATGTATCCGAGCTAGAAGTCCAGCATCTCTGATATGGCCAAGCCTCTAATTACAGGGCAGTCTGAATAATCCACCTTCAGAAATGCCCCATACAGCACAATCTCAGTTCAGTTAATCTGTTCCATCAGGCTTTCACCAACACAGCTACAAAACATGCCCAGCAATTTCCACACACTCATCACTATAAAAGCCACAAATAATAAATCAACCAGATCAGCTTGCCAGCAGAGCAGTAGCACCCATGCTCTCCCTGTAGTACACTGGCTTGCATCTGATGCCATTTTTTCCTTAGGCAACCCCCGTTTGCACTGTCTGCACATTTGGCTCCCCTTTCCCACCAGCTGGGAAGGGTTACCAGCCAGCTGCGTGTTTTTGAACAGACATCAGAAGATCTACACAGAGACACAGGCACATAGGTAGAAAAAAATACAAACAGGAGCTGATCTTTAGCTAGGAATCATTTCTTTTGACACATGGCTGTTCCTTCACAGTGCTCAATCCCACCCATTCTCTGTCCATCCATTCCTCCCTCTGTGCTCTCACCCCATGACATTTGCATGGTTGACACCTTGCTGAGTGACAAGATGGAGCACGGACTCATATAGAGGAAGTTTTACGTTCAGGCCAGAGTCCGATATGTGCACAAATACAAATCAGAACAGACTGAATTATCCAAGAATAACATAGTAATATTTCAGAAGCAAAACCTGGCTTACCTTCTGCCTGTGATTCAATCAGTCAGCTAGGCCAATCTTCCATAGCAAAGGAAAGATTTTCTGGACCAGGATCCGTAGTGCATCTAGAAAGCTGGATGAGACAGAAAAAGGTTGTCTTAGAATATCTCAGGAACATAGTTCTGTCCAAGTCCTAGAATCATAGAATGGTTTGGGTTGGAAGGGACCACAAGGATCATCTAGTTCCAACCCCGTTGCCATGGGCAGGGACACCCTACATTAGACCAGGTTGCCCAAAGCCCCATCCAGCTGGCCTTAAACTCTTCCCAGGATGGGGCCTCCACAGCTTCTCTGGGCAATCTATTCCAGTGCCTCACCACTCTCACAGTAAAGAATTTCTTCCTAATATCCAATCTAAATCCCCCCTCTTTCAGTTTAAACCCATTACCCCTTCTCCTGTCACTGCACTCTCTAATAAACAGCCCCTCACCAGCTTTTCTGTAGGCCCCCTTCAGGTATTGGAAGGCCGCAATTAGGTTTTCCTGGAGCCTTCTCTTCTCCAGGCTGAACGACCCCAGCTCCCTCAGCGTGTCCTCATAGGAGAGGTGCTCAAGCCCTCTGATCAACTTTGTGGCCCTCATCCTACCCTGGCTGAGGTGCTTGTGCTAATAGCGTTCACATCTTGATTTCCAGGCCAGGCCAAAAGGATGTAGATCTACTTCCCTTTTGTGATCAACTTGGGTGTAGTTGCACAAGAAAAGGCTATTGGCCTGTTTACATGGTTAAACCAGAGGCTCCTCTAAGGGGATTTTGACTGGAGAGATCTCTCTGGATGCTGCATATTTCTTGCTTTCTGTAGAGCCCTGCTAGTGAATGACTGGGTCTCCTCCGAATGTGTTGTTTTGGATGACAAAAGCATAGAATGAATTCCCCTGCCTTGTGCCCTATGTGGCCAAAGAAGTGTTCTCTAGAAACAGTAAGGACCTGTTCATTGCCTACAGACTATGTAAATCTCAAACCGAGGAAAGGTGCTTTGACAACAGCAGCAAATTTGAGCTCTTTCCATGATCAAGCTTTGCAATACATTTTGTCTCCTGACTAAATTCTATTCCACCTACACACATGCAAAACCCTAACTAGTGGCCTGTGCCATATCTTTCAGTGATTATGACCTCTCAAAGGAAATAGCATCTGGACATTCAGTCAGCTGTGGGGGAAATGATGGCAAAAAGCATTCAGTGCACTCAGGCCTCAGCATTTGCAAAGCAGACGAGCCATCCTGCACCAGGAAAGCATTCAAGAAGGCCAAAGTCTGTCAGGATGGATGCTGGCAACTGATCACTGTGGGATAGAGGGCCAGACAGAGCCCGAGGGAGCAGCACAGAAGGCTGCCACTAGTGCAGTCTTTGGTAACAATTCAATAGAGCAGATCAGAGGCAGTAACTGAGATAATACAGCTGGTAATGGGATGAAGCAGCACCTGCTGATTGCTTCACAAACAGGACCAGTCCCAGAGAAGAAGAAAGTCAGGCAATGTTACAAACACAACATGACCTGGGGTGAAATCATGGGAAATAATGTGGGAAGGCTTCGAGGAAAAATATTAAACGGGGACTTGAAGAGCTCATGGAGCAGCAGAGCTTACATAAAATTGTGCCTAGTCTGAGAGATGCTGTGGAAAAATCCCACAAAGTTAAGAATGAAGAGGAGAGACAATGGAAGCACAAGAAAAAGATGTATGCTATCATGGGAGAAGGAGAGAATGTAGGTGGAAATGTGATCAGTGTTGTACACAGAGGCAAAGAAGTGTTTAAATAAAACATGTCCGACTGGCTTATTCTGCTACTGTTCTTACTAAGTGAAGTGAAACCATTGAGACAGAAGCCCTGTTCTGTGTATTTAATAATTTCACGGGGGTGGGATATTTGAAGCTTGGGGAAAATACATCAGAAAGATGTGAAGAAGATTCAATGAAACAGCATGGGATTGCATCAGATTTTAAGCATTTTTCAGGGCAATAGGAGGCTGAGTATTTGGAGTGTGTGGTTGTCTTTGGAGATGGATGTCTTTTTAGTATGCTGTTACTCAGCTGCATCTTTCAAGCTTGATTAATACTTAATGTGATTGTCTTTAAAATCTGTCAGCATTTGGCATAGATCAGATAAGTGGCTGTGACAGAAGTGCAAATATTTGTACTGGGGTTTTGTAGTCTGTTGTGGTTATGATTAATAAGTTTTGCTTATGCACCTCCAGAGATTGTTTTGTAAATTATCCTGCCTGGTTTATATTAAATCAAAATGCTCAAAAATATTTTCCTATGGGTTTATTATTTTAAATAAATAGGTAGCAAGATTGCTTAGAGAATCTAGCTGGCATAATTTAAGGTACTTAAAATTCATGCCGAAGAAGTTGAACAGATAGTAAATTGATCAGAAAGTGATCCAATCACAGGAGATGTCCCCTGATAAGGGCAGAAAATATGAGTAAAATAATCCTTAAAAACAAGAAATCTCAGGAAAACAGAAGTGAAAGCCTCTTCAGTCAAGATAATGATACATTCCAGATGCTGTAAAATGTAAAATTCACACAAATCAAGCTGTAAAAAGAAGTTAATTATTTGGAGGTAGAACACAAAGGACAAAAAAAAGATGCTAACTAAAATGGTAATGATACATCAGAGATGTTTTGTGCCATCACTTCTTTCTCTGAAGGATACAAAACAATGGGGTCTTCTCAAAGGGGTTACACTGTTAAAGTTCAAAGAGAAAAAAAGCAAAGCTTTTATTTTGCCTGAGTTCCTCCAAACACCGACAATCTGTAATGGATTTTGGTAGCATAAATAATAACACAGCCACCAACTATACTAGGCAGAAACAGAAGCCAGAACTTGCTCAAAAAACACAGCTAAAATTAAGCTACAGTGACTGAGGAGAGTAGCCGGGGAAGATGGCTGGAAAAATATGAAAATACCTGTTGATATTCTTGATATTAGCATGACCAGCAGGTCAAGGGAGGTACTTTTGCCCCTCTACTCCACTTTTGTGAGACCCCACCTGGAGTACTGCACCCAGTTCTGGGGTCCCCAGTACAGGAAATACATGGAGCTGCTGGAATGAGTCCAGAGGCGGCCACAAAGTTGATCAAAAGGCTATAGCACCTCTCCTACAAGGACAGGCTGAGAGAGTTGGGCTTGTTCAGCCGGGAGAAGAGAAGACTCCAGGGAGACCTTATTGCAGCTTTCCAGTACCTAAAGTGGGCCTACAGGAAAGATGAAGAGGGACCATTAATCAGGGAGTGTAGTGACTGGACAAGGGGTAATGGGTTTAAACTGAAAAAGGGGAGACTCAGATTAGAGGTTAGGAAGAAATTCTCTACCATGAGCATAGTGAGGCACTGGAACAGGTTGCTCAGAGAAGCTGTGGAGGGCCCCATCCCTGGCAGTGTTCAAGGTCAGGTTGGATGAGGCTTGGGGCAACCTCGTCTAGTGAAGGGTGTCCCTGCCCATGGGAGGGGGATTGGAACTAGATGATCTTTGAGGTCCCTTCCAACCCAAACCATTCCAATCATTCTATGATAAATATCAGATTTTAGATTCTAATCAGATATTAGAGTATTAAGGCAGCAGAAGGGTCAGAGAAAGAAAAAATCTTCACAGCCTTTTTGGTAGTATGGCATTGTGGCCTTCTGGGATTCAGTCTGCAGAGGGAGACAATTACAACTTCAGCAGAAATGACATTTGATGGAGGTCTGAGACTACTCAGGCAAAGGAGACAGGGCACATAATGCTGATGTCCTTGCTTAGTTTTCAGTCCAATTGTTACACTTATTAATCTGATAGTGAGCTGCTTCCTTTCTTCTCCTGCACAGGGTTTCACAGTTTCTACCCCTCTGCATTTTGATCCTGCAAAGGATCCATGTCCCATAATAAATTCTATCTATGAACCTATATCCTTCACGCCCTTTGAAACTTTATTTCCAACTCATGTTTTTCTTCCCAAAACTCTCCTAAACATTTTTTTCTCCTTGTGCAATTCAGATTGAGTAAAAGGGGCAGGCACAGTGTGAAAATGTTTGCTGGGATGAAAATGACAAAATCACGAGATGCTTGGCAATGATAAGGAAGGTCCAAATAAACCATATTTTAAATCTGAAAATAAGGACCTTATTAAAATAAATAATATTAAATTATTCCTAAATTACTTTTTGCCTCTGCTTAACAGCATAAATTCAGCCTGAAAATTTCATAGTTCCCACACCAGGCCTGACCTCAACTGTAGAAACACCAACAGTTTTACATCAATATTTTTAACAGCAGTTCCTGTCCACAGCTGATTTCCTTCTGTAAGTCTGGAGAATTTTTCCAAGGAAGACATTCAGATGACATCCTCAAAACAAATGTAATTGCTAGTTCAGAACTCCTCAAAAGATAATCCTCCTTTACCAAAAAAGTAGCACAACCATTTTGATAGCTACCATTATGTGGCAGTTCAGATTTTTCTGGACACCATGTCTGTTTCTTAAAATCAAACTATTTGAAAAAGCAACTTTACTGGTGAATACTGAGAAATCAACAAGCTCTCAGCACTTAAGCTGTTAGGCAGCATCTGTGAATTCAGATTTTTGGACTTAGATGCCTAAATCCTATCTAAATTCTATTTTGAGTTCAGCACAAGGATTACAGAGCCAGTCTTTGTTGTATATTTTTAACTCTGTTATATACCAGCTCTGGAGAAAAGAGCATGCAAAATACCTTGAAATTTTTATATACTTCCAATACCTTTCCAAATATTTTCCTCTGCTAATAGGCAAGTACAGAACAGCAGGGAGAAAAAAAAAAAAGCCCTCAAAAATCACAAACAACTGTGGGATATGCACTCAGGCAAACAAAGACAGAAAAAGTAATTTAAACAGTTCCTTGTCCTCAAATGCTGGTCAGTCACAAATACTTTGGTCAGACAGGCGTAACAAGGAGTCACAATGAAGAGATAGCCTTAAAACCTAAAACTTACTTTTTTCACAGTGCCTTAGGTATCTTCACTTTTATAATGGTAAGGGTGATCTTACCTTGTCTTTCACTTGCAGCTCTGAAGCCTTTCACCTCAGCTGCTGTGGCAGCATTCCCTTTGTTGTTCTCATACCACTGTTCTCTTGCTGTTATTCTCATGACCTCGCACCTGCAAGCCAAGTTATTGCTGCCATAGTGAGTTTTTATTAGAAGCCTCCCCAGTATGAGACTCTTCCCCCCCCCTCAACTCACTACCTTCCTACCTCTTGGTTGTAGCCTTTGGTTTATATTAGGGGACCAATAACATGCAGACAGAAAGCTTTAATAACCAGTCACTGACAGCACCTGTCCCTGATCAAAGCATGCCCCAACAGTGCTAATAGTATAACCAGAAAGAAACAAGAGTTGGTTCCTAAATCCTTCTTTAAATCTGGTCCCTGATTTTTTGTGAGCTTTCCCCAAAAATCTGAGACTAACTGAATCACCTCCATAAATAGAAAGACAATCAGTGATTTCATCATGTTAGTTAACCCTACTAATTACATTTAATTGACTAAATGGAGCCACATGGAGGACAGGGCGTGGACTTGAAACAGCCAGCATGGCTTCACCAAGGGCAAGTCTTGCCTGACCAAGCTAGTAACCCTCTATGAAGGAGTGACTACATCAGTGGACAAGGAAAGAGCTATGGATCATCTATCTGGATTTCTGTAAGGCCTTTCATATGGTCCTGCCACAACATCCTTCTCTCTAAATTGGAGAGATACAGATTTGATGGATAGACTCGTTGGTGGATAAGGAATAGGCTGGATGATCACATCCAGAAAGTGGTGGTTAACAGCTCAATGTCTGGATGTAGATCAGGGATGAGTGGTGTCCCTCAGGGGTCCCTACTGGGACAAGTGCTGTTTAGTATCTTTGTCAGTGATGCAGACAGTGGGATCAAGTGCACCCTCAGCAAGTTTGAAGACAACATCAAGCTGACTGGTGTGGCTGACACACCTGAGGGACAGGTTATCATCCAGAGGGACCTGGGCAAGCTCCAGAAGTGGGGCCATGAGAACCTCAGGGGTCCCTACTGGGACAAGTGCTGTTTAGTATCTTTGTCAGTGATGCAGACAGTGGGATCAAGTGCACCCTCAGCAAGTTTGAAGACAACATCAAGCTGACTGGTGTGGCTGACACACCTGAGGGACAGGTTATCATCCAGAGGGACCTGGGCAAGCTCCAGAAGTGGGGCCATGAGAACCTCATGAGGTTCATCAAGGCCAAGTGCAAGGTCCTCCAACGGCGTCAAGGCAAAGCCTGGTATCAAATGCAGGCTGGGGGATTAAAAGATTGAGAGCAGCCCTGCTGAGAAGGACCTGGGGGTACTGGTGAATGAAAAACTGGACATGAGCTGGCAATGTGTGCTTGCAGCCCAGAAGCTAAAAAGAAGCATGACCAGCAGGTCAAGGGAGGTAATTTTCCCCCTCTACTCCACTCTGTTGAGACCCCACCTGGAGTACTGTGTCCAGCTCTGGGGTCCCCAACATAAGAAGGACACATGGACCTGTTGGAGCAGGTCCAGAAGAGGGCCACAGAAACGATCAGAGGGATGAAACACCTCTGATATGAGGAAAGGTTGAGAGAGTTGGGGTTGTCCAGCCTGGAGAAGAGAAGGCTCGAGGCAAACTTTATTGTAGCCTTTCAGTACTTATAGGGGGCTTGTTAGAAAAATGGGGACAGGCTTTTGAGTAAGGGCTGTTGTGATAGGACAAGGGGTAATGGTTTTAAACTAAAAGAGGGGAGATTCAGACTAGATATAAGGAAGAAATTTTTTAGAATGAAGGTGCTGAAACGCTGGAACAGGCTTCTCAGAGAGGTCGTAGATGCCCCATCCCTGGAAACAAAGTCAGGTTGGACAGGGCTCTGAGCAACCTGATCTCATTGAAGATTTCCCTGCTCATTTTGGGGGTTGGACTAGATGACCTTTGAAGGTCCTTTCTAACCCAAACTGTTCTATGATTCTATGAAATTATATCATGCAGATTCAGCTCAAGTCTTCTTAGCAGCACAGGAAAATTTGAAGTTTGTCACCTTGAAATAAGCACGTGAAAAGGGCAAAGGAAAGAGGCAGAAACTGGCCCTCGGCAAGAGGAGACTCACTGCTCTTGTTGCTAACAGAAAATAGGAAGTTAAGGGTGAGGGATTTTTGCTGGGTTTTTTGCTTTGATTTTGAGGAAGATGCTTCCCTTTCAATCTTCCAGCAGTTAATGCCTCCCCATCCATCCTGACTCACACTTCTAATATCATCATCAGGAAACCCTTCATTGCTTGACAGAGACCTCTACAAAATAGACAGCTGGGCCATTGCTGCATTTCTGCCTTTTTGTGGTTTGGTCTACCACCCAGCTATTTACTTATGTTTATTAGCAGGTATTTTGCACAGTCTACCTCTGAAAGTCAACAACAGTCACTAATAATCCCTGGCAATGGTACCATGACACTCACTGGCAATCAGTCAGTGTGTGGCAACAATCATCTATCACTGAAACACACTCCCAGAATGTTCCCACAAACTGATCATTTGTGCATCAGTTTCAAGCAATTACTGACCACAGCCCAGCAATAAGTCATGGATGAATCATCATTGATTGTCACCAGAAATTAATTGCTGTGTTATTCATTATTAATTACTGATACCAATCGTTCATAAGCCACCAGCAATCACCAGCATATAGCACTAAAGATCATTTGCTCTGCCACTGTATTTAATTGCAAAAGCTCTGATGTTTTAAATAATCTAGTTCAACAAGTTTAGTATCCCACACCTGTTACTTATTCCCAACACACAGGGACAGAATACTGCTATAGCCAAAGGATGTCCAAAGGCACTCCACCCTTCTTCTCTCAATCCATAACCCAAATCATTAGGTTTTTTTCAGAATGGCATTTGCAACATGCACATTCGATGTTCATTTCAAAATATAAATTGCAAACAAACAGAAAAAACATTAAGTATCAGGAAAGAGAGTTCTAGCAAGCACCTAAGTTTCAAAACAATATTGACTAGTTGCTCTTTAGGCCTTTATTTGTTTATAATCTTGTAAATCATTGGTGTGCGAGATAGCAACCAAAGGCTTTGGAAAGAGACAACGTACATAAGACCATTCTAAACATTAATGAGAGTGCTGTGTAAACACTGGAGAAATTTATCAGGACAAATTAAAAAAGCATTGGTATGGAAAAATGAGGGACAGTTATAAATATTGCACGGGATTGTTGAGCTACAGCAGAATGCCACCTTCTAGTTCACAGTAAATAAGATTCTTTAAAGCATGCAAGGAATACCTGAAGTGTTGGATGGGTGGGCCTAGGGATTTCTCACCTAAATATTCCTGCAATGTCATTCACCCTCCTGAGTAAACAAAGTCTGTCAGAAAATTAATAACCTACTATGTTGTATCTGACATTTATGGATGCAAGCAGATACCATTCTTCTCTGTATGGGATCATCACTGCCTCCAATTAGACAAAATTATTCCTCTTTTTGAAATGTAGATCCTGTTCCTGTTATGTCCTGCTTGACATAATCTCTTCTGATGATTGACATGTGTGTATTACGTACATGTGTATTGGAACACTGGTCCTTGCTAATTACATATATTTATTCTTACAGATTTAATGCAAAAATAACTATGCAAGATAGCATATTATTCCCATGGAGGCATCACCCTGCAGCTTAACAAAATGAAAAATAAAAAAATGGCCATGAGATGTAACAGAGGCTCCCTCCTCCCTACCCTTCTCTTCAACTCATCGGTCACATTTACATCATCTCTAGTCAGAGTCTGTCAACATGTGGATGTAGAAAGTGATCTGAAAGTGTATTCCAATAAGGGGGAAGCATATTCATGCCAAATGGCACTCAGAGGGAATACATCACCTAGGAGAGGGCATCTGGTAACTCCAAATTGACTCAATTTTTTTTGCCCCCAGAGATTCTCAAAAAATCCTTTCACATGGTAAGTGGTGAAGAACCCAAATCATAGATGTAAGTCCTGCAGTACTGCATGATTTAAGGCTTATTAAGGTCAGTAACTCAAAACTAAATTCATGTGGTTTTAATCCTATACTGCAGTACATCTCAGGCCTACACAATATTCAGTTTAGGTTTCTCAAAACATCAGAAATATTGTCAGCACCATAAAGGTAGTGAAGGAGATAGGGATTCTTGACTACTGATCAACTGTGACCACATAATCTGCAAGGTCCATATCACAGTAGGTAAGATTCTTTACTTCTATCTAGTTCTAACTTTGTCACACACTAGATTATAACCAGAACTGGAGCATATGGCTGCAGGAAAGTTGAGAAGTACTGATCAGAAATTTTCTTCTAAATAAAGCATTAGAAAGTAGTAAAGATCACTTTTTTTGGTTTAAATCACATAATCAAAATTGGTTGTGCAGCACAAGATGTGTCACATTCTGTAGTTTGGGAAAATAAGTAGTAAGATGTCACAGCAATGTTTTCAACTGTCTGCAGCAGAATCGCTCATACTGTATTGTACAGGGCTCTCTGAAGCAGCGCTGTAGGCATGGCACAGAGTTAACTTCATCTGCTTCAGATTTAAAATGTGCATTTTTTATGCCAGATTCCTAGTTGGTACATCAGGCACTCTGAGATCTGTGCAAACATTTATGTGAGGCACTGCCTGAATTATGTTCTTTATACCAAATGCTAAAACACATTGTTTCATTCATCTCAGCAGTGACTGAAACAGAACCTCAGCAGCTGGGCAGAGTGTGATAGAGCTGTGGAGACAAAATAAAACATTCCAAATAACAGCAGTGAAGCAAACAGCTTCTGATTTCTCCTTTTCCTTTTTCTTCCAGCAGAGCACAGTCAGATCCTTTGTAAGTTTTACCTTGAATATCTCTGACTAATTAAGCCATTTCATCCGTGTGCTGCTTCTGTACTGCAAACAGAACTTTGGAAGGTAAATATGATTTGCAGCACCACAATGACTCAGTTGTACATGCTAAGGGGAAAATATGACAAACCATTGATTCGTCCTCAGTAAAATTTATGTACTTTCCACAGTTTATTATTGAATACTGAATTACATCTGCACAAGTAAAGACAAAAATGGTAGATGAAAACTGAAGCCAAATAAGTAGTCTCCTTAAAGGTTAGTCCAATTAGCAAGAGATGGAATCAAGCTCCTAGTTTAAGTTGCTTTTCTCCAGATTGAAAGCGCTTGTAAAAACTTCTTTAAGATAGAGAAAAACTGAGATTAACTATCCAAAGCATACTTCCTGACAGTGAAAACTCTCAGCTAACCACTAAGATTATTTAAGAAAGTGTTAGATGATACATTAAACAATATGAGTCATTTTAAAAATAAATTTCCCATTTGTATTCTTGTGATATTCTGGTTACTAGACAGCACATGCAAGATCAGTGTAATAGAAGAGCCATAAGAAAACAATATGCAGGAGGGATTTGCTTTTCAAATACTACTAATTATTTCCCTGATTTTTTTCAGCTAAACTATTCTACAACAGATTATTGGAAATTTGGTGGTTTATTAAATTTACTGTTTGAGTTCTTGGGAGAACCTAGAGTTAACGATTTAAAGAATCATTGTCATTCCCAGTTGTGGGATTACTTAACTGAAGTTTTGTCAAACTTTTTTTGCACTTCATATTTCTGCATCTCACATTTAATGCATGTCCCAAGCCCCTTTGACCTTAGAAGCAAAGAGTTTCACAACCAGAGCAGAGGGTCTGCAACTACTCTCCTTCTCTAACCTCACATAAGTTACATGTACAAATTCATACAGCAGGCTTCCCAGGTCATAGCTTTGGCTTTTGGATGAATAAAATTGTTAAGAACATTTCATATATACTAAGAGCTTCTCTAGAATCAATTAACAGCAAATCCCTTACTACTTGCTTCCAATCATCCTTTGTCTAATAAATATTCCCTTATTAATAATTCAACATCTCCTTGCAGTTACTTGTACTCACATGTACTTTGGCCCTTTAAACAACATACAGTATTAATTGGCTAGCTGGTAGTTTTCCCATTTCATACTACAAAGAATGTATTTTCTATCAGGTACTATATATTTTGTCTGAGTATGAGATACATCTGGCTTAGGATATGTGAATACATTTGCATAGCCAAGACACAATGCAAGAGATTTCAGTCTAAAAAAAGACATGGCTAATAACTAAGGCTACTATCATAAGTATAAATTAATCAATCTTAAACCATATCACATAAGAATGCATGTCTGGGCAACTTGTTCCAGTGCTTCACCACTCTCACAGTAAAGAATTTCTTCCTAATATCTAAATCCCCCCTCTTTTAGTTTAAACCCATTCCCCCTTGTCCTGTCACTACACTCCCTGATAAACAGCCCCTCTCCAGCTTTCCTGTAGGCCCCCTTTAGGTACTGGAAGGCTGCAATTCAGTCTCCCCAGAGTCTTCTCTTCTCTAGGCTGAACAAGACCAACTCTCTCAGCCTGTCCTTGTAGGAGAGATGCTCCATCCCTCTGACCAACTTTGTGGCCCTCACAAGAGGGCTTTGTGGGGTCTCACAAAAACAGAGTAGAGGGGGAGAATCACCTCCCTCAACCTGCTGGCCACACTGTTTTTGATGCAGCCCAGGACACGGTTGGCTTTCTGGGCTTCTAATGCACACTGGCAGCTCATGTTGAGCTTTTCATCAACCACCACCCCCAAGTCCTTCTCCTCAGGGCTGCTCTCGATCCATTCTCCGCCCAGCCTGTAACTGTGCTTGGGATTGCACTGGCCCATGTGCAGGACCTTGCACTTGGCCTTGTTGGACTTCATGCAGTTCACATGGACCCACCTCTCAAGCCTGTCAAAGGTCCCTCTGGATGGCATCCCTTCCCTCCAACGTGTCGACCACACCGCACAGCTTGGTGTCGCCGGCAAACTTGCTGAGGGTGCGCTCGATCCTGCTGTCCATGTCACTGACAAGGATGTTAAACAGTGCCAGTCCACACCTGAGGAACATCACTCGTCACTGATCTCCACATGGACTTTGAGCCATTGACCACAACTCTTTGAGTGCAGTCATCCAGCCAGTTCCTTATCCACCGAGTGGTCCACCCATCAAATCCATGTCTCTCCAATTTAGAGACAAGGACATCATGCGAGAAAGTGTGAAATGCCTTGCAGAAGTCCAGGTAGATGACATCACTTGCTTTTGCCTTTCCACCATTCATGCAACTCCTTCACTATATACAGAGCACCAAAAGTAGAATGAGCACGTACAGCCTAACAGGAAAGTAAAGGGAAGAAATGGTAACAAAAAGGTATGAACCTAAAAGCCACATTTTGAAGCCTGGTAGCAGAGCAATGTAGATGAACAAGATTAGCACACTATGATTTGGTTATGAAACATCATGAGAACAATACTGCAGTGCAATGCCAATTTGTCACTCTGATAAATCTGCGTAGCTCCATACATTGACAAAATGTCATTCAGCTTTTCAAGGTTCAGTCTTGATGGCTTACACTAAACAGGCTACGCAAGGTCAGAATCAGTAATCATAGCTTGCTACCTTGTTTTATGAGTTTATGCAGCGAAAAGCAGCGGCACTGTATTCTGGATCAGAATAAAAACATTTCTAGTAAATTCTGAAATAAAGTTTTTTTAAACTTTGAGACCTTTTTTCCGGGGGGGTTGTGGGGTAGGTGTGGGAGTCATTAAGTCTTTAGCAAAGGCTTCCTTGATGCAAAATATTTGCCACTAATATTAACATAACTTCCTTTAAAAAAAAAAAAACCAAAAACAAAAAAACCCACACAAAACCCAACCAAACCCCCAAAACACTCAACAAAAATAAAAATAAATTATGATAAACAAATATTTTCTTTAAACTTCTGTTTCCATGATGCCAAGCATTAAAAAGGGTGAGGTGGTTGGACAGTAGATTGGTTGTGAATACTACCACATTTCCAAAGACGTTGAACGGAATGTATGCACTAACGATGCTATACCACACATAGTCTAAGCTACAGTTGCTATTACTTTAACAACATAAGAGATCATAGTTTTCGTCTATTCACAGTAATGAAATTTCTCTGGACCCAAATTATGGCACTCCAGCCTCCTAAACAGCTCTCTCCAACTTCAAGCATAAACTCCTGCCATGACTGTCTTATTATCTGCCTCCATGGGACAAACTGCCAAAGTGAGAACTCAACAAATAACATACTTCAAAATACCAAGAAGAGCCAGTCCTTCTCACTAGAGCAGGTAGAGAATCAATCAGTGTAAACATGTTTCAAACATAATCCAGTTCCCCAAAACCCAAAAACTATTTCATGACATTTTGTAGCAACTACTGAAATGCTTTCACTGAAAGGCTGAATTTGAGGGCTGTTACTACCTGATTGCTCCTGCTTTGTCAGCATAAGAACACAGACCCAGATCCTCTGTTACTGCCCTGGTATTTCCTGAACCTTCCTCAGTCGCACCTTATAATGTTGATTACCCATTACTACTGGCCACAAGAGGTGGGAAGTAGAATAGAAAGGGGCAGGAAACTGGAAATCAGGATAATGCAAGATTTGCTAGTCATCAGACAGGGAATAAGTAGTGTCTTCAGGGTAAATTTAACTTGATACAAACTATATTGACTGAATAACAAAGTTAATGGAAAAATACAAAGTAAGCAGTTCAACATTGCTGTGGGTAGGACTTTAATTGCATTTTCATCTTTCTAATTTTACTCTTAGCGGGAAAGCTGTAATAACGAAGGACAATCTGCCTTGGGGCTTTTTCCTTTCTGCTGCTTCTTATTAGTTTGTTCAGGTTAATGAGGTGTGCATCTCCTAACCTTGATTGTAACAGGGGATAGGGAACTAACCTGACATCTACACACCAAGAAGTACTTCTTAGCCCAACTTGGCAATGCTGTAGGAATCCCCTAATAACTTCTTTTTGCCCTTGATCAACAGGTTTTTTAACAGTAAAATGTGCCTTCTGTTAAGATTGTTTTCAACTGCATATGAAGGCACTAATGTACAGAATTTTGGAAGTTCTGCAGAACTTCTCAGCTTCATCTGGGTACAGAGTCGTCTTCGCTGCCTGCCCTAAACAGTTCTCATGTCCCACTGCAGAGGAGGTGGCCTTTTAGTTTGTTGGAGTGGTTAACAAATGTAAAATACTTTTCAACCCTTAGGAAAGAAAATAACTTGCAAAGTTCAATATATTTTATGATACACTACTTTAAAGAAAGGTGTATGAATAAACATGCCGTGCACTAGCTCTACAGTGTTTCCGTTACTTCCTCCTGCCTGGCTCTGCCGCTTCAGGTTGCAGAGAAAATCAACACATTTTGAATGTCTAGCCAATCTGTCACTTCATCTTTGGCTTCTGCACATGAAAGAGAACAAAAACTGACATATATTTGTGAAGACACTATTTACCCTGAAGTGCATGTTTGCTCATTGGCTTCATCTGAGCCACTGGAAAACTCTGCACATTGGAGAAGTCATTCCTCTCACTTCACTGAGCCACAGCTACAAACCAGGAAAAGCCTCAAAGCAGAGAGAGAAAGGCATCTGCCAATGCAATTACGATCAACCATTCCTTTACTGCCCTGAGGAAACTAAAACACAGTGTCTGTCTAAAGCAGCGCGGAGGCTGCTATTTCTTGCAGGATCTGTATTCAGTTCTAACAGCACCTAAGCAAGTTACAGTAGAGACCTGGAAGCACCACTGCAGACTCCAAGAATCTGAGCATTGGAGTAGTGCACAACGATGAAATTGGGATTAAGCAGCTGGAATTTAAGCCGGAGATCAACACGTCATTTGGAGTGGTGGGGTGAATAGGACAGAACTGCCTCTTAATTATTAGCTTGTGTAAACCCATAAAAATTGAACCTGGCGCACAATAATTCTATCAGACAAGAATTGACTTGTCCCTGCATAGACAGGCGGTGTGAATTAAGAGGCTTCTCAGTCTATACTTTCTATGATTAACAGTCTTACTATTTGTCAGCGTCTATGGACACTTGTTACACAAAGACACAAAGTGGAGATAAAACACCACTTCTGTTTCATGTTATATTTGTTACTGCTACAGGGAGCTGCATGGTGTTTGGGATTGCTTGGTTCTAAATGTTCATCGTGACCTTCTGCACAACATGTTTGCTTGGCTCTTTCATGAGTGCCTGTCTTGGGTCATCTGTCCAAACCTTAATTGCAGTTGGTTGTAATATTAATAATATTAACATTAATTACCATTGAATTCTCAATCTATAAAAAAGCCTAGTAACTAACAAAGTTCAGACATTACTTTGGCTGTTGCATCCTACATGAATTTGCAGATTTCTACATGGTGGCTACAGTCAGACAATAGCAAAGCAACCCATTGTAGCAGAGGCGTGTCCTGCAGTTCGGCCATCTTGACTTGGCAATCCTTTGTGCATATACTTAATATTTTGACACTGTCTTCCATCAAATCATTGGACTGGAGATAATACAGATTAGCAGTAACACATTTATACACATTTCTAATTGCAGAATGCTTAACTTCACTGCCAAATAAATTATCACCCAATTGTAAAACATTATTGCTTGAGGTATATCATCTCTAGAGAAACTGGATATGCATAAGCACCTGTTTAACTGTAACACATTCTGCAAAGGCTACCTCACAGAAATTAAAATATCCTTTAGAACCTGTTCTGCCTCAAGGATCAGATTATTCTTATGCTATCAATATGGAAATTTTGCTGGATTCCAGTTGTGTTTTTGCAGATGACCATGCCTCAAAGCTTCCTAAGTGTTGCTGTTCTTCCCTTCACTTGTTGATCCTCAGATTACCTTTGTGTAACTTTTTCAATGTTTTTGTGTAATGTTTTACTGAACACATACTAGTCCTGAAAGTTCTCCCCTAAACAAGAAGACCCAGAATGTTTTCCAAATCTCACATTGCCAGTAATGTCAGTTACATCTACCAGACTCTCCATTTTCAGCATTAGTACTGATAATCTCATTTCATGTTTTGTCCCAGACACAATAGTGTTCTTTGAAAGGAAGATTGATACTCCTACAATCTAGGTTGGAACTTTGCTGTTCTCATCTTCTGTACCTTAGCTACAAAGTATGCCCCACGTTTTGTGTCCCATATTCTGTTTAGAGAACATATGTATGTGCTTAAAACTCATCTCTGTTGTTGTCAGGTCTCTCTCTGTCAATGGCAGTTAGTGGTTTATAGACAGCTTCAGCTAACATGAACCTCAGTGAATAGACACAAAACGCCTTGTACTCATGGATTAAGCACGAGATACTCAACAATATAATATGAACCTCCAGTTCTGACCATAATGACATGTGTGTCATAACTAGCTTAGTCATGTACTTCCAAAGGACATCAAATTTAGAGTTTCTTTAATACCTTAATTTCATTCAGCTCTATTCACATTTGCATCCTGTGAACAGTTCCCCCAGGCCTCTGAGCATCTACAATAGGTTCTCATTTACCTACATTGTTCATGATCATGTCTAGAAATCATAGAAAAAAAAATAGGGATCATATTTTATCTACAAAGACAAGAATGCTGGTAGAAGCCTTATCCTTATCTGATCTGCTCGAGCACCTTGCTTCTAGGAATGTTATTTCTCATACATATAATTTGCATTTTTGTTTATGCTTTGCCAGCTTTTCAAAGCTACAAAGAGCCCGCGGTCATGCTACAGTATTTTCACATATCAAAACAATGTTTGTGAAGACTTACTCCCTATGCTATCAAAGATGTGTTTTATTTTCCAATGAAAAAAATCAGGTGCCAAGTAAAGCCCAGAAGCCAGACTGCAGAAACAGCATTTCCTAAGGAGAAAGAGTGCTCTGTTTCTTAAGATTACTGGCCAAAATCTGCTGAATACTACACATTTTTCCATGGTTGATGCATCCACCATAAAAGACATTATTATTATGTCCTTCTTTAACTGGTCAAAAACATTCACATTTATATAAATTTAGATTGTTATTTGAACTGAGTAGGTAGGGAGGCAGCACTAATTCTTTTGTCTGCCGTGACTGACATGTAATGTCATCTGTCTTGGTTCCCTTGCTTGCTCTGTGATTCTGAGGGAAATGACCTCGCTCCATTTTTTCTTTTGCCTTTGTTTCTGAGAGACTAGAATTTTCCAAGGGTCTTGTAGATAGGTTTTTCCACTCCTGTTCTCTTTAGAAAGCTTCCCTATATTCTGGAACACATATTTGATATTTAGCTCTGTTGTTTGTGTTTCCTGCTTCCAAAAAGTTATACTTGTTAATGAATTATACATTTTGTTCCATGTCATCTTAGGAGCTGCAGTTTCAAACATTTGTTATTTACACATGCATTTATTTCATATGCCTCCTCAGCGGGGCTAACTATAGCAAGCCTGAATGTAAGCAAAATCTTCAGTTTTGCCCACTTATCTGACACTATCAGTGTTTCTTCTACAGTGCTAATATTTTCTGGGATTGTGTTGACTTGAGCACCAATCTCCAACTTTGTCCAAAACTGTCCATTACTCCTCTGAGTTTCCTTATCTGCAGTGAGACTGTTGTCATTCTTCGTTCACGCTGTGGGCATAAATTATCCCAACTTACTATGAGCAGTTACTGCATTTGCCTCGCTTTTGCAAGTATAAGGCAGCTATTCAGCTTGTGCTATTTCCCACAAGAAGCACAATTTACTGTGCTGTTTTCTGTCTTCAGCTTTTCCTTGCCCATCAGCTTAGGGTCTTGCAATTCCTACTCTGATCTGTGCCTCAGTTACCTCTCTAAAATGACCAGAATGCCTCACCAGCTTTAACAACTAGCATGCTTGTGTATGTTTTCAACTTCTTGTTCTACTCTCTCATACACGTCGCTCATGAATCTTTATATAGCATGAAGTACTCTGTGCAGTTCAATAATGCAGTCTCACAAAGGCACATTTTACCATAATCAATGGAAAACTAATGGAAAAATCAGGCACTTCGAAAACAACTGTTATCAAGACTATTTACTAACTGCCTGTTTGTTTGGGGGTTTTTTCAAGAATAACAGACTCAATTCTTTTCCAGTTATTCCCCATGGGTTTGCATGCTTTAGGTGTGATGGTGATTATAGTTACTCTTCTCTGTTGTGCATAGGCTTTTCTTCATCAGTGATCGCCAAAGAGCTGAGAGTTTGCTAACATTCATTGCCTATGTTGTATCAATGCGTTTGCATTGCTTAAGATGAACCTCCACACAGCAACTCACCCAAATAACCCATGCAAGAGCCTCTTTTCATTAAGTTACAATTCCCATGGCTCCTGCACTGTTTTCTACTGGGAAAAAAACAACAAACAAACTCCCCTAAAAAACCCCAAATGACAGCAAAGAACTATGTCATGAATCTCCCTGCCATTTACTTTGAGTATGATTTCAACCAGAGGAAGACAAAATTCTTATTTTTACGTTTCATATTCAGAATTGCATCTTCTTAGATGGACATTTTTGTGGGGATGAGTGTGATTATATTTCCTGTGCTAGCAGGAAACAGGTCTTGATGGGAATCTCTTTCAGTCCAACATTGGAAGACTTGGTCATTTCTCACTTTGCAATAGTATATGTAGATAGGCACCTCCCATCTTCAGCTTGCTCTCAGTTCTCTTGTTCTCGGTTACAGTTCAGTGAAAGAAATTGTGGTCCCAAAGAATAAGCATTTTCTGACTCTGTGAAGAGGGTAAATTTTGAATTTTACCAACTGTGATGGTTTATTGTAACGAAGACTGGTTTTGCTGTGCAAAAGTTACTTTTCTTGAAAATGCATTCCCTCAACATTCTGATGAAATTCACAATAAAGCTGTAAACCCACAACTTTAACAATTAAACCAGTTTTCTTTCTATATAAAAGGACAACAAGACTATTACAGAGTACTGCATAATCACAAAAAACAAATCAGGAGATCAACCATTACTTCACTCTACTATCATCATCTCTGGCAGATTAATTTCTTTAAACAGAAGGAACTCAGATAATTTCATTGATGGCTGCCCTTATCACAACAGTGACACCATGTGACTCACAGATTTGTTACTCTTTCAGCTAGTAAGAAACCAGATCGGTCACCTTCCAGAAAATAAGCTGAGCTTTCGCAGAGCACCAGAAAGCCTTCCTCCCTCATACAGTTGTTCTGTTAGCACCATTAATTCAATTTAGCCTGACCCCTCAAAATAGGCTCTACCTATTTGCTTGTGTTCAGAGTTGTAGACCAAAAATCTACACATCACCATGTGCATTTCATCTGCAGGTATCACCTTCAGGTTAAATCCTGGTTGCCAAGAAGCGTCAGAGGTCTGAGTGACTTAGGCAGAGCCAAAGTCCCCCATGCAGGTATGCAACAACAACACTTTTTTTTTTCCTGAAACATGTTACAGAAGTTTTAATTGGTCTGCAAATAATTGAGCATCCTGTATTACATCTTGTATTATCTACTTGAAGCTCAGTTATGTCAGAAGAATGATCGAAATTTACAATGATGCTTGAAGTACAAAATTTGGTAAAAGCTTATGAATACAACAGGTTGCCATGGGCAATGGTTATACCAAATCCGGATGGACTCTTATTGGGTGAACATTGAGAAAGTTTCTTAGGTTTGTTAGAGAAATTTCTAACCTCATTCCTGTAACACAAACAATGAAGAACGTCCCAAATGTACAGGAAGAAAGATTCTCGTAAACACTGCACCCTCATTAGTTTTCATTCACAAAGGTAATGAAGTAGGAAACACCACACGGTTGAGGATTTACAACCCTAAGACGACTGGTAAATAAAAGCAACAGATTAGCCCAATATTATTGAATCCTGTCATTTAAAGTCTCTTCTGGTGGCCTTAATAGGCAATATATATGTCAGTTTTAGAAGAGGTGCTGGAATGAGTGGCATCTAAATCAGAAGCACACATAGTCATGTAGGCTGACAGAAATCTATCTTTTAACTTGATGGCAGTAATGCCTGCAGAATTTGGAGAGATTTATAGCAGGATTCGAGGAACATAATATTCCTCTTGAATTAACTAATTTTTGCAATCAGTGTACTGTGAGTGATACACTGCTGCCAGGAAAGATTTGTGGCCTGCCTGAGGTACCAATAATCTACTATTTTCTATAGTAAAAGTGTCTGATAACGTGAGTGATAGCAGCAAATTTTACACATCAGTAACGATGGAAATTAATCTACTTTCCATCATGTCTAGAAAAAATTTGTAAATAACATGAAATAAAATACAGAAAGGGAATAGCTGGGGTTTGTGCAAGAAAATTTCATTTAGTGTTTTTACATTTATTTATTTTTCTTCCAATGACACTTCCCATTACAACTGATTTTCAAGCTTAGATCACACTAGAAAAGAGTATTGGTGGGAGAGGCTAATTCTGTTCAAATTAAAGGTGAACAAAGATAGTGTAATCCAAAACCAGCCAGCGTGAACTAAAAATTCTATCTAAATCAATGCTTCAAAGCTAATCAGATTTCACTGTTGGCATATACCATGGAAAGTCTTTTGAATTTCCTAGCTCAGTCTCGTGTTCCAGACACTTGTCAAGTCACAGTTGTTGACTGTGGGACTCTCCCACGTGATCCTGTCTCACACTCAAATGACAGTGCTGGAAAATTGTGGATTCCCAGGACAGTTGATGTCTTCTCTCCTGCCATGTTCAACTGATCAAACTGATTGAATAATTCTGTCTAAAGCACTGGTTTCAAAGATACTTCAGAAATATTTTTTTTTTCTAAATAAGCAAAAATTGCAGGTATTTGAGTGAAAAGACAGTAAATAAACCCACGAGGTTTTCCCCATGTAAAAAAAAAAATTCTGTGCCTAAAAAAAGGAGGTTGATGCCAAAATGTAGGTCAGCGTTGCAAAATGGCATGGAAATAATCATCACCAAGGCACAGAGAATGAACTCAGATTACTATGAGTATTTGAGAAGCTGTAAGCATTTGAAAATTGTCTCTGGAGTGTACCCAAAAGAGAAGTTTAGTAAGATCTTTAAATACACTCCTGAGAATCAATGGGCCATAGGGGAATGCATCAGAAGTGCCTGTGGGTCCCAAGAAGAAATTTTCAAGGGCTAACACACATAAACACACAGCCATTTGGAAGCTTATTTTAGGAAGTGGGTGATTCCACAAGTCAATTCTCTATATGTGTGTGTGTGTGTGTGTGTTTATTAGCAGTGAAATGGTTCTAGCTTTGACTGTGACGATTAGAATTTTTATGTACACAGTGGATTATTTTTTTTCAAAACTGCAAATATGGAGTCTATGGTAGGAGTTTTAGCCTGATTAGTGTCATCAAATATCAAAGATGCTCATGTACATGCTGGAGTAATATAGTCCACTACACAGCTCAGTGTACTACTTGAATCCTATTTTGTCATTTTCGGTATTTCTGTCTTCTCTCTTGACTCAGCTGCTTGTAAATTGCTACAAGGTGTCCCAAGCTAGACATGAAGCTGTAGATCCGCATCTGGGGTGAGAAGAGAGCAGAACCACAGTAGTGATATCTCATTATTAGGCAATATCCCCATGTACACTCCTGACATACACTAGATAACTTAGAGTTGCACAAATAACTTTTTCTTCTTCTCAGTTTTAAACCTAACTACAATGTTTACTTCTGTGCAGGAATACGTCTTTTATCTTCCCACTTGCCCTCTGCCTTCCTACTAGGCTCATGCAAGCAGGTTCCATGCTTCAGCAGTCAGAGGAGTCCTCTGCTCAGAGGAAAACTTGGAATGGGCACAGGTACATAGTGGGAATCATAATGGGATCCAGCCTTGCATCTCACTTCTATGCACTTCAGCTGTCCCTGGAGGTTACTGAGAAACCAGAGCAGGTTAAGCAGATTAGAGGAAGAAGCTGGTATCTGACTGTTCCGAATGAGGCGAAAGCTCCATTCCCTGGACTATGTTACTGGAAGTAGTTTCATAATCCAGTTTGACAAAAGAAACAACGATCACGAAATCCACACATTAGATCTAGTATCCAATTAATGTAAGATGAGGTGAAACTAAAAGGAAAGCCTACACCTGGTTTTTACTGGTTACGCTGTCCAACTGGCATAAGCCAGGGATGATGGAATGGAATTGATGGCCTTTTCAAAAGGGAAAGATTTGAAGAGACAGAGCTTAATTTAATGAGACCATAACCTCAGTGTTAGCTTCCTTAAAGAAAAGAGGATATACACTCCTCAGAAAAGATCTTAGATGCCTTTGCAGTCTACTTACAGGCCAAAAATCACAGAACCAAATGATAAACATATCATTTTTATGTTTATCATACTGCTCAGCTGCTCAGGGGGCAGCCGTGCATATTGAGATCAATTAAAAGTACAGTGTGGAGCCAACTGACATCCTGCAGCCATGCTAGAAAACAGTTAATGGTTTGTTAAGTAATCCTCCTGTTGTAGCTGTTACCCAATTTAACCTTCCTCAAATGTTAAAAAAGGGGAGGAAAAAAAAGCAGAAAACACCTCTTCAGGGAGGTGTTACAAAAGCTTTATTTGTTGTGACAGTCTGGCACTATTGAGACTACGAGGAGTGAAAATGTGGCAGAAAGTGTGGCGTACCAGGCCATCAAATGCTTTAAGCAGCGCAGGAGGAAAACCCTGTAATTGACAATATCAAACATTTTCAGAAAAGTCATGAAAAATTAAAGCTGATGGAATGTCTAGTTCCATCCAGGACAGAAGGTCAGTAGAAACACTCACGAGAATCAGTGTCTGAAAGAGATTTGACATGTTGAGCAGGGAGACAATATTTTCCCCTCTATTGGTACAATCAAGATCTTTCCACTGTTATTGGTGGAAGACAAAAGATTAGATCTTCTACTTCTCTGAATGTTCTGTTGTCACTTATGACCAAGCTGATTCTGTAGCAATTTATAGCTACGTTGAACTAATATGAGTTACAGGCAGTGAAGAACCACGGACAGACTGCTCTACGCACACTCTGCACTACTTCAGACTATGGTGTACTCTGTTCTGACTCACTTTCAAAATCTCTTCTTGTTTTCTACATCCAGATATGTACAGACCACAGCTAGCCTAGGGAGATAAAGCAACATCATGAAGGGGCTAGTAATAGCCCTCTCTCTTTTCTTACAACCCTGAATGTGCCAACTCAGGTATTGGACATCATGGTTTTACATGTCTCAAGGCAGAATTTCACAATTCTCCACTCCTAGATCAAGATCTGTTCTTACTCATTCTTGATAACTGAGTTCAGGTACCTCTTGTGCTGCTCTGTGTATAATCTGTTATTTAAGAATGGCAATAGTGGATCAGACCAAAGTTTCCCCTGGCCTAGTACCCTCTCTCCTGCAAAGGCCAGTGGCAGATATCATGGGAACAGTAAAAACACAAGGAAAGCACACAGTGACCCTTTGCTACAACATTCCTTTGTCTTCAGTGACAAGACAACTGTTTCCTGTGCCAAAGCTGGTGTGCATCTATCACGTTTCCCTTCCATGCTCACGGAGCCCAAAGACTTCACAGCTATGCCAGCACCCTATTACGCAGGGAGGGCAATGCTGGCAGCAAGGAAAGAAAGGAGGACAACTTCCTTCCAGCTTCAGCCCTTTCACCTTCGGCATCTAGAGCAGACAGACTGTGTGCTTGAGGGGAGGCTAAGACACAGCTGCACCAAGCAATACCATGCGAGGCCAGGAATGGCCTGCACGAGGCTACACAGAGAAGGCACAACACTAACACAATTCATACTGCAATAGCTCTGGGGCCTAATAATGTGGATCATACTTGATATCATGCACTTCTCCCACTGTTACACTGCATACTGTTAGTTCCCACTCAATACTTCAGAAGAGGCAGAAAATTTCTGGGAATAAAAATTATGTAACCAACAGTTTGCATATGCAGGTTTCATCAGTATATACCGATTTAAGTTATTTTGATTTAAGGAAATTATTTCAAGAGCTCTAATCATTGCATAGGCAAGCTGTGACCTTTTTTTTTCCCCACCGTATTGCTGGCTTTTTATTAATCTGAGTCTGCCTTTTGAAAGGATTTTATTCACCCTGGGCTTGAGTTATGGATATAAAAATCACATTGCTGCAGGTATACAACTGCTACCAGAAATGCAGTGAACATGTAAGAGCTTTATGGCACAGTAGTGAGTCCCCAAGCACACAATTCTGCAGACAAGTTGAGCCAGGGATACAGCTGAGGTTTCAAACAAGAGAGGCATCACAGAAAAGGAAAATAAAGAAGTTGTAGGAGCCTACAAAACACCTAAGGAGAAGACAAGAAAGTGAGAAAAAGTGGACACTGTGTAGTCCACAAGGTCTTGTATGTCGACTTTTACTCACTCTTGCCTTTGTTATCTTGTGTTAACCTCAACACCTTCTAAAGGCTTTGAGTCAGAAGACGATGACAGTTTCTGTGGAACAAGGAAGGCTGGATACAGTTACATACTGTAAAGCTGTGGTGATTTAATGACAAGACTCCTGGGGACTAGGTCTTTCTCACTCCTGTAACAATCAGTAAACCAGTTACAGGTTGTCTATGTGCCTTTAATTCAATCCTCATTTCACGATCTTGTGCTTTTCTGTAGTCGTATTAGATAGAGTAATCTGGAGATGCAAGTTACCTTGAATACCAATTTCTAGTTGATGATAAAGGTAGCTAGCATGTTCCTGATCTAAAAATTATTTCTGCCTTGAGAAGCCCTTTCTCATTTCATACAGCATTTGTAAATAAAGGCGCAGGATGTTCTTGTGCAGAAAAAAGAAGTTTACCAGAGTTGATTCCGTGCTTCAGAATACGTTATTCCAAATTGCATTAGGAGACGATGGCCCAGTGACTCATGGATCACTTATGTGATAATCTTGTAAAAGTGCCACAACATTGTTTCACACCTTTAGCCCCACTGGGAATCAAATGGTCTTTTTCAAGGAACCAGCTGATAGATTTCTACTTCTCTGCAACCACAAATGGCACTCAGACACTTACAGAACTTCACAGCCTAGCGTAATATGGAGGAATTAATGGATTGAATGAGCTTTTGGTGCAAAACAAGTAAATAATCTCAAAAGACTGGGCTCTCTGAAGAAAGTCAGTGCAGTTAAAGTCCTTACCTCATTCTGTTTTCCCAATTCATGAGGAAAGAGAAAAGCATTATCATAAAACATCTGTCACCAGCCACTATGGAATGCATTTGAAATTCAGAGTTTCCAAGCAAAAAGAAAGTGACCATCTAGAGAAAACAAGAGAAAAAAGTTGCAAGTTATTTCAAATATTGTTTACTGGAACTTTTCACTATTGTTTTTAAGCATTTTCCTATCAGAAACAGAGGTGGCTATTCACTCAAACTGCAGGAAAGAATCAATGTGAAATATTAAGATACTTAAGACATTTTTTTGTCAGGGAAAGAGAATTGCATTCAGTTATCAGGAGACATGAATTTAGATATTTGAGGTAGTGAACTACTGTTGTTGTTTTTAAATTATGATAATCCACAAACAGCCTGCCCGGGAAGTGTTAGCTTTGTTCCTGTCTTCACTGTCCAGACAACATAATCTGGGTACAGCCTTTTACTTGTCCTGACAGTAGCTGGTAATGAACAGGTCTCAGTTTGTTTCACCTTCATACTTTGAAAAACAGAACATGCACACCCAGACTACATGGAGGAAAACACAGATCATGGATTCTGCTTTGTCATCTGGATTTCCTATTCATGTGTAAATACAGTACTCCAGACAGGAACACTGTTCACAAATGCAAACTAAGCAGGAGGAGCTATGCACAGTAACTGTTGCTGGAAGAACAAAATCCATACAATAAATTGGAGTGTGGTTTTTAATTCTCCTAAGTTCTGCTACAGTTACATTTTCAGTACAGTAAATTATCTATGTTGAATTACTGCAGCAGTATTTGAAGCCAGAGGTGTTCCTAACTTTCCTGGGATTTCGATGAAGGCAGAAGACATTTGAACGGAGAACCACTCTCTGTCTGTCCATTGTTGTCCATTTTGTAATCAGAAAACTTTGTATTTTCCTCCATTACTTCCACTCACTTGAAAATAATTTGCTATCATATTTATTTTTTACTCTCCTTTTCTGGTTAGGGACAGGGATACAAAAAAAGATTTTCTAGGTTCTGCATGTTAATTTTCCAACTATTGACTTTAAACAAATTGAAGCATTTTCCTACCTACAAAAGAGGGCTACCAGACTCACAAAGGTGGAGTTTTAACAAGACCACTAACAGTCCATAAACAACTCAGATAACTGTGTTCGTAAGCCATCCATTTCCCTCATAGACATAATGCGCAACTTCCAAGTCCGTCTTACCTGCATATTGACCATGATCCTACCAATTCATAGAATCA
>VWZZ01000929.1:80632-117031 GCA_013399095.1 Psophia crepitans | reverse complement strand
CAGCTGTCAACCAATACCCCCAGGTCCTTCTCTGCCAGGCAGCTCTCCAGCCACTCTGCCCCAAGCCTGTAGCGCTGCCCAGGGTTGTTGTGGCCAAAGTGCAGGACCCGGCACTTGGCCTTGTTAAACCTCATACAGGTTGTTGGTCTCAGCCCATCGATCCAACCTGTCCAGATCTCTCTGGAGAGCCTTCCTACCCTCAAGTAGACTGACACTGCCTCCCAGTTTGGTGTCATCTGCAAACTTACTGAGGGTGCACTCTATCCCCTCATCCAGGTTGTCAATAAAGATGTTGAACAGCGCCAGCCCTGAGCCCTGGGGAACACTGCTAGTGACCGGCCGCAAGCCGGTCACTAGCCTGTAAGCCTTCAGAAAGACAACTTTCTTTGGTACCACAGCACCATTTCTACTTTGATTTTCCTAGATATTCTTACCAAAGTATTGGAAAAGACTTATCCACTGTTTGTGAGACAAGAACAAACTTGCCTATGGCAGAAAAGTATGCAAACGAGACACGAACTCTAGATTTTCTTCTTTGGTTTTGTTCTTTTTTAAGCATGCTCCTATCAGCATCATTCTTGCACATTTATTTTGGTCTAATCTTGTTTTGCCTATTTTCTGGACAAAAGGGGAAACGGACAAAAAGGTGGAAATAACACTTTCTGAAATATTACTGTCCCTATCCTAAAGAAAGCATATATTTCAGCTGCCACTCTTGCCAAAGAGAGAGATCAACCCCATGATTTAGCTCCTTTACAGTTATCTTTGGTTATGAAAAGATAATTGTTTGGTTATGCAGTTGTGTTCCTTTTCTGTTTGAAATGGGGATTCAATAACTGTGAATGTAAGAATTACATTATTGCCAATAAAATTTAAAAAAATATCAGAATTTCTCTTTTCTGACCTCTAGCCGGTCTGAAGTGATGTACAGATAATAACCAAATCTTCGTTTACAAAGTATCTGAAATGGATCATTACTGCACAAAGATCTGAAAACAGAATCAAATCTGCATCAAAATGAGGTCACGGTAGTCTGTAGAAATTTGGTCTCAGATGGATTACCACTTTTCCTATTCCAACTTAATTTACAGCCACACATTAAATGCTACAATGCATAAAAGCTTTTTGGTATAGACTATAATAACCAAGTGAACTGTTTTATTTCTGATTCTCAGTAACGACAAATGAGATCTGCTCTAGTACCCACAGTGCATAGCACTCATGTAGCCTGTATTTCTTCTGGGCATTTACGACCTTGGATGGTTGAAGGCACCTTGCAGCCTCATTTTTGGCTGTAATTAAAGATTTCAGATCAAGTGAAATGTGAGAGCCTTTGGTATTTGCCATCACTGGAAACCTACTTGGAAAGGAGCAAGAAACTTCAGCTTTTCAAGCAGAGATGAGGATGCTCATTCTCTTTGTCAAACTCAGCCAGTACAGAAGCCCAAATTTCAAATGTTTCAATTATTTTCTGCTGGTTCTGGTATACAACTAGGGCAATAGACTTCAATAGGCTACCCAAAGTTAGACTATGCTCCTTCATGCAGAACTGTGTAATTGCATTTTATTTCTAATGTTTAACTGTGAAAGGTCATTTTATTTCTAATGTCTTAAGTGCCTTATTACGCCATTCAGGACCATACTGGAAATGTGGGCCTTTAGGACTAGTTAACAGGTCTACGCTCTCCCATTCCCCTTTCCTTCTCCCTGACTGTTGCTACTTTTTATCCTTTTAATTTTCCTCCTTGCAGCAATTTCCTGTTTGGGTTTCAAACATAGTAATTTTTCCTGTTCATCTCTCTGATAATTATCCATTAAATGTTCAAGTTTTAATTTTAATTAGCATTACTTCCAAAAGAGGCAAATAAGAAACCAGTGCATTCACATTTCAGAACTGTTGTTTCCGATTGGATGTTTATTGCATATACCCCCATAGTATCAAAAGTTGGCCTTCAGTTCCTTTTAGGAAAGCAATCTTTCTAACTAGATGAACTGAAAAACACTTAAAAGTGGGGAAGAAGGGAGAACAGAAGCAAAACCTTTGATTCAGATAGATCTAGACCCCTATCAGGGCATGTGACACAGCTGGTTTAGACTTCATTAGGCACATTTGAAGTGAACAGAGCCACTGATATTACTGAAGTGTTCTGTCCTTCCACTTTTACATTTCTTAGCTTTTTTTCCCCCTTAGAATTCTTATATTTATTTAATTCTAAAAGAAGCACCAGTGTCACCAGCTGGAGGTCCCTAATCATAGAATGGTTTGAGTTGGAAGGGACCTCAAAGACCATCTAGTTCCAACCCCCCTGCCAGGGGCAGGGACACCCTCCACTAGACCAGGTTGCCCAAAGCCCCATCCAACCTGGCCTTGAACACTTCCAGGGATAGGGCCTCCACAACTTCTCTGGGCAACCTGCTCCAGTGCCTCACCACCCTCACAGTAAATAATTTCTTGCTAATGTCCAATCTAAATCTCCCCTCTTTCATTTAAACCCATTCCCTCTTGTCCTGTCACTCCCTGCCCTTGTAAACAGCCCCTCTCCATCTTTCCTGTAGGTCCACTTTAGGTGCTGGTAGGCCACAATCAGGTGTCCCCTCACCTTTTAAAATACAAAATTAAATTAAAAAATTCCTTCCCAACTTGTTATTGTGCCAGTATTGTGCTGCTCTTTAGCTCACTTAATCTCTCTCCTTTTCTAATGCTTTCCCACCTAAGTATTTATGAAGAGTAAACAATTCTCCTCACGGTGTCCTTTGGTAGGCTAAGCAAGTCAAGCCCTTTCAGGATCTAAACTCGTAATAGGGCTAGCCTGAAGCACAGCAGTGCATTCACCTGGCTCAGCTCCCCCATACTTGCTTAGTCCTGCATATTTGCATTAGCACAGCAGTGTTCCTGTGCTTATTAGTGCTGCCACTCAGCACAGCTAAGTTAGCTGCAAGAAAATGCTGACACCGTTGCACTACTTTCAAATTTTGTACTAGGTTTACCATAGCTATTCCAGTCTCTGTACAGCACTGCACTGCGCAGTGTACACATACACTTAACATCCTCTCATGGAGCATGTTATCCTCCCCTGACCATTCAACTTGCACTTCTTTCAGTGTGGATTACCTCTCTTCAACATGGGTCATCACAGCTGTACTCTAGAGGAGACCTCAGCAGAGCCTTGTACAATGGCATTAGTTCTTTCCTACCTCTGCTGGAAATATCATACCTAATACATGTGAAAAAAAATCAAATCTACCTCATCTCCAGCTGCCTAGTAGCCATCTTTCAATAAACTAAATAATATTCCTCAAACCTGAGACAATCAAAGAAGAAAGAAGGTAAAAAAGACATACACTGTCATCTCTTCCTCCTCTCTTTCCTTCCCCTCCCACCTCTTCTGGAAGCTGTCTTCTTTCCAGCAATCACATGAATAGCACAGCCTTCAGACTCAGCCACTGGGGACAAAAGAACAAAAGGCAAGTGGGATTAAGAATGGCAGTCCAGTCATGAACACAGTGGCAGCTGTGGTTAGGTGTAGGGGTTTTTCTCATTCCTGTTTCCTCTTGCTTTCTGGGATAACAAGACAAGGTATAAATGGACTATATGGCTACATCAGCACCTATCAAGACCAGACACATCTTCATAGGAAAGAAGGTGTACTTTCTGTTGATGGAAAAGTTATCATGGGGCCAGGCTGTAGGCAAAGACACAGCTCCACTGAGGTTATGCAGTTGAGACAGTCAGATGCAGGATCTGACAGTAGTGAGAAAAGAGCTCTGGGAGTGCAAGGAATGCCATGGTATAGGGGTGGCACAAGTCAGATTCACAGGAAGCCCCAGCTGGGAGCAAGAGTGGAGGATTCGGTGTTAGGATTCAGCCTAGTGAGATCATTGTTGGGTTTGCTAGAGCCTAGGATGCGAGGAGGTTCAGTACGGAGGCCTAGGCTGTACAAATTCTCACAGAGCATGTAGAAAGTATGAAAAGGCTGAACTAATGTCTTTCTCCTCCTCTGTCACTCTCCAGGCTATAGTTAACAGCAGTAAGTCCTGTCTCTGGTCCCTAAACACATGTCACTGTGCTTCATTTAAGCATATTCATTACATTTCTGTTATTCCAGTTTCACACAAATATTTCAGATGGAACACCTTCCATATTCTATTCCACCGGGCACAGAATACCTATCCATTACAATCCAAGGTCAGAAACTGATACTGCAAAATGAGAGGATAAGGATTCAGAAGAATTTTCTCTTGATGGGAGAAATCACTAGCAGTAGATTGAGCTAGAAAAACAATTTTAGTCAAAGGAGGCTGGCAGAAAAACAAGGTTTCAGAAAATCTGGTGGCTATGGCACTTGCATGGAATAAAAGTCACATCAATTACTCAAAAGATTTGAACCTGTGGCCTTCATCTTCCAAGTAATTAACCTAGCCACTGATTTCTAGCAGCAGGCTATTAAATTACCCTGAGCTAAAGAATATTTAACTATGTATATAAACCACATGAGTTCCAAGTGAAGGACTTGATAAAAGGAAATTGACCTTTTTAACAAGCTGCATTTTCCCGTGAAAAAAAAATAATCACACACACACACACAAAATATCCCGCGCGATCAGGTTTAACTGCCATTTTAACTCAAGGCAAATAAAGGAATCCTAAAATCAAGCTCTGGGCATTTTTTAGAACACAGCTACTCACTGCTGATCTCTTCCAAACTAAATATGATCAGTAACAACAGTTCCATTTAGTGTTAACAAGAATTACTATGCATATTTGGCATAAGCATTTCTAGCATACCATGGCATTTGGCTGAAAGCCTGATGGTATTTTTTGTATTTATAATGCAGTATGTGAACGTTATAATTTTTTTTCTATCTTTCACACTGTAAATTATTCAAGCTTTATTTCTTGGCCTTGGAAAATAGTACTATCCTGGGCTGCCATCCAAGAAGGACTTCTTAAAGGACTAACAAGTTTGGATTAACTCTTGTAAGATATGAAGTTACTTGATTACTCCAGAAAGAGAAATAAAACTGAATTCAAATCACTTTAATTTCTCAATAAATATTCCTGCTGGTGGAAGCGTTTGGTGGTCAGCCCAGGAGAATTGAACTCTCACAGCAACTGCATCACAGGCACCTAGAGCTGTATATTACTGCCTCATATTGGCTTCTTTCAGGAGGAATAGGAAGTGTAAGAGGCACAGAGAACCTCTCCTCCTTCTACTACCCCATTCCTTTTGATTCATTCTGACACTGTGCTGCAACTGCTGCCATCATGAGCTTATGATTTCTATGCTAAATTCATTACAAATATAGAAATATAAAGGTAAATACAAAAAGCCAAAGTAAGAGGCATTGGCAAGAGAGATGTTATGGGTAAAAATTATTTGTTAACATTAGTACCTGTAACAGTTCTTAGAAACTCTGATGAGATAAACTACAAAAATCAAAGTAATAAAACCACCATGATGTTTTTGCAGATTTTGGCTTTTTAGTGCACTTAGAGAAGAATCCCAGCTCTAAGTGTCACTGTAATACTACTTTGTATTGTTAGGCCTCTTCTTCATCTGCTTGTTCTAAAGCAGTTCATTTCAACAGCAAGTGAAATTTTTTCTGCCTGCAGCAAGTAGGAGCATGTGCTATGGTGCTTCTGAGTATAATGGATCTCTACTGATGTGTACAGCTGGGGTTCTGGGGCTTGATCCAACTAAGGACTTAGGTGCCTGAGGCAAGACTTGAACAGAAGTGAGGCTCCTAAATCCAAAGCCACAATCCAAAATATCCACAGATAGCTGCTGGCCAAGCTTGGAGGCATCTAAACTAACTAGCTATCCCCTTGTTTAACCTTAAAGTTTCCTAAGCACTTAGAATTCTGCTTCCACATGTGTCCTGGAGTGCTCCAGGAAGGGCAGCTTGGTGTTTGGTCAAGCCTACATTACTCCTACATTCTTCAGTGCCTTACTGTGGTAGCAGTTCCATAGCATGCCAACATACCAGAACTCTTCCTTTCACAAAATACAGCAGTAACTTCTTTTTAAAATACAGATGAAAGAAGTCATGCTTGCCTTCTATACAACTCTATGTAGTTAAAGTACTCTCCCAGGTAGTGGGAGGTTTTGATTCATTTCTCAATGAATGGGAGAGCTTGCTAGCTGCCATGCTGGGCAAGAGGCCCCTCTGCTACTCTTGCCAAAGCTGTGATACTACAAATAGTAATTCAAGGTTCATACAGTCAAAAAAAGAGCACAAGGTTGAACATTATGCTTTATCCTAATGATCCAGATGGACTTTTTTGCAAGAGACATGTCTTTGATCACACATCTTTCCTTGGATCAAGCCACTGTCCGACACCTACTAGCATGAAAAGGGATCCTTTGGGATAAAAAGTGCAATGCAAATGTAAATACCCTTTTATTATTGATGTAATATGAGTTGCACTCTTAAAAAAAAAAAAAAAAAAAAAGAGCAGATTAGGCCCCAGACTGGTAACTATCAGAAATTTCTCTCTGGACCTTGGTAAGAAAATTATTCAGAAAGGCAATGAAAGTGCTGAACAAGAATAAAAGCCTTTGAATTAAAAACACGGGGTGCAAAACATTGGGCTCTCAGGCTGAGAAAAGCAGAAATGGCAGAAAAAGCTCTGCACAGAATAAACCAAACCAGACCCAAAAGAGTGACAGACTCAGTTTTACAGACTAGACAGAACCAAATACAGGCAGCAGCAGAAAATTACATCTTTGTCTCCCCCAGTAATGTGTTCAATTACTGAGACAAGAGTTTCATGCAAAGTGAACAGCACTGTAAGTAATTAATTGTAGTGCAGATACTTTGAACTCCAAGAACTGCGTTACGTTCCGGCTGTCACCACTTGTTGTGAAAAAATCAGAAGATTTCACATGTCAACTTCTGTTGAAGACGGAGTTTCTTTTTATTTTCCAAATGAAACTCAGACAGATGTAAGATGTGCTACAAATCCCAGAAGGGCTTTACTCGAGACTTATACCAGCTTTATAGGTGCATTAGACAACTCTGTATAAATATCAGGTTATCAGCCAACCTGGGTTTTGGTGGAAACTGTATCTAGGCTGTTTGTCAGGGATAGATAGCATGAAGGCTTAGTGGATGGGACAGGGATCACACATAGGAGGAGGTTTCCAAAGCAAAGTGGAATAGCAGTGCTTGACAAGAACTTACGGGGAATCAGACTGCAGTCAGATGCGCTTTTCTGAATGCAGTTAAACGGTGTTTAGAAGTTACCAACTTCAACTACACATTACTAGCTTCCTGCCAGGTCTTCTGCTGTTCCTTCAGATGTGTTGACAGCCCACACTTGTTGTCTCTAGCCTAGTCTAGTATGTAAAAGTGATCTGGACTAAAAAGCAACATTAAACCTGCCAGACAAACACTGTTATGAGTACATTGCACTGATCTGTATCATTTGAAGGACTGAACTAGCTTCTAACCAGCAGAATTTGGAGATCTGGTAGATAGAATGAGTTCCAGAGTGAAAAAGGTGACAGCAATAGGTATACTGATCTCCTGGAAGTAAATGCTCTTTGAGAAACAGTTCAGACAGTGTATTAGAGCACAGCCTGAAAGGTGGGAGCAGCAAGGTATTTTGAATGAAATTGAGATGGAAATGGCAACTAAGAGCAAGAGTTGGAAGTCTGCTGTAGGAAGAACTAGGAAGGGTGTGTGAAGTATGGTGAAGCAACTAGAAGGCTTGTGAGCCAAAAGGGATTTAGACCACGTTAGTTGTCAGAAGTTCCACAAATAACATCCAAGAGGAACTAGGGTGCTTGACAGAGGCCTGCTGGGATCCAGGCTGTGGTTTTAGGCATGTCCTAATAGGACATTTAAGCAGTGAGCAGAAAAGGGAGATCATTTCTGGAGGGACTGCAGGATGCAAGTATAAATGTTGGAACACAGGTGTCACATGCCTTCTTTGGACAGTTGTACTGAACAGTAAGTTAGCCTCCAAGTGGACATCGAAGCTTTCTTACAGCAGTAAAATATGGAAGTGACAAAGGCCTTGACTCCTGCTGTGCATCTAAGTGGAGATGAAAAGCACATTCCTAGTTGGACTTGTATTTAATTATTATCTTTACATTATGGAAATTAACATGAAAAGGGGGCAAATCTTTTCTGCTGTACATATCATAATTAACTTGACCTCTATCTCTGCCTGTTTTCCCAAATTCTTATCTCAGTAGGCAGCTAGCTCAGCAAGCTGTTTGGTTACACCTCGTCATAAGTATAATGACATTGCACACCTTCCATATACCTTCTATGTAAGCAAACAAAGAACATTAAGGCTAACAAACTGAATTATTAGAGTAACCCTATTTAAAATCTCAGAATAGATGACTAACAGGCCAATATAATACTCAGGTTCTTAATGCAGCTAACAGAAATACAATATAACTGTCTGCCCCAGCTGAAGTCCACATCTCTTTTTATGGATTGCCATTTTGTTTTGTTGTAATAAAGCTAAAGATTGAGAATAAAAATTCTTTTTTTGGCTTCTTTTTTCATTAAAACAAAAGAAAAGTAAAACAATCTAGAAAATAGGAAAACTCATTTTCTAAATGAAATTTTTGCTTTTTCAATTCAGAACAACATTAATTTTAAAATAGTCTATCTTTGGTTTTTTTTACAGGGTACTTTACTCAGCCTGAAAGGATGCATATTTCCTTACTTTTGATTTGGATATCATTTTTTCTTTAGGATGATATTTGAAACAAGGAGGATGGATAGTAATACAACTTTAATTGTACTGGCAGTCAGCATGTTTATAGCTTTTCACAGTACAGCACGCATTCCTCTGATATTCTAATGCAGTATGTTTTGATGAAAAATCAGTCTGCATTTTTTATCCTCCTTAACACTCTTCAACAATATGTAAAATTTAACTGGGTTTCACAGCAAAAGATGCATTTATTTTCACAAGTTAATAAAACTATCAAGAGACACACTATAATGCATACCGAAAATAAATGTCATTATCAAACAAAACAGAAATTAAAATTTTAGGCTAATGCCAGCCTAATATTGAAAATATGCGCTTCTTCATAGCTTTCATATTTACAAAGGGTGAGCAATCTCCTAATACAAGGTTTATATTCTTTTGAGTTATGAAGTGTGTTTACAGTCTTTGAAAATAAAGCATTAAACAAACTGATCTAAACCTTCCTTTCAAGCCTTCTCTAAATTGACAACCGCCTTTCAGATTATATGCAATTCTCAGCTTTTCAGCTTCTATTTCCATTTAGCTGTATGCCCAAGCGCTACTTAAATTATTGTATCAATCATTGTTATCGCTTTTGATGTGAGCTGCTCTCTGGAATTTGGACTTTTATGTGCAGGTCTAAGAAGAATAGGTGATCAAGTCAAGATACAATTCCATTTAAATATAAGAATATACAAAGTCTTGTACATAGCAGATATTAAAAATCAACAAATAAATACAAAAGTTCTGAGTCCCTTTCAAACTGCAGTTAGAAACTCTCTCCTTAGACTTGTCTCTGGAACATAGAAGTCCTGTCCAGGTGATGTCCAGCTTCCATGTTTGTCTCTGTGGTTGTTCCCTTATTCAAATACACACCTTCTTTTCCAGCAGTACCTACCTAAAAATTTTCTGGCATGGCACTGCAGTTTTAAGAAGGCTTTCAATTGCCTTTCCTTCAAGCAAAATGGTGTATATAACTATCTTCTACAATTATCTGAAGTCATGAGTATAATTATAGGATAATTCAGGTTAGAAGGGATTCAGGAGGTAAATGGTGTTTCAGTGGGACACCCTGCATATGATATCAACTAGAAGAAAACGGCAAAAAATCCGCAACGTTATTATGAAATGGATTTAATCAGTTTCTCTCAAAACTGGCCGAAACAGTAACCCAGTTCCTGGTATGATCCAAATCTAAATTGTGAATTTCAAATCAGTGCCAATAAGAAGAATGTCTATCTTTTGACAGGATGAAAAGTTCTATTTCAAAGTAATTCAAAACTTCAGTTGTTTTGACAAAGTTGTAGATACTCAGCAGTTTTCTCTCAGTATTCAGAAAAAAAAAGGAAGGTCTTACTATAATTTGTTGGATAGTTATGGAGCATAGGGATTAATTATTTTTGTTGAACAACCTAAACACCAGAAAGCAGGATTATTAACCCACCCTTTATGCATACAGGAGAAAGTGAGATTTATCAACCCTACTTTCTTCCTTCTCTCTTCCCAGTGTTTGTGTGCAGAGTGGCAGTCCTAGATCACATGCTCATAGCAGTTCTCCATTATGGCAAGTTTTTTATCCACATCAAAAGCACTGTATTGTTGTGCAGAGCTGCTGAAGGGCTTCTCCAAAATCATAGAATCACAGAATGGTTAGGGTTAGAAAGGACCTCAAAGATCATCTAGTTCCAACCCCCCTGCCAGGGGCAGGGACACCCTCTACTAGACCAGGTTGCCCAAAGCCCCATCCAGCCTGGCCTTGAACACTGCCAGGGATGGGGTATCTACAACTTCTCTGGGCAGCCTGTTCCAGTGCCTCACCATCCTCAGAGTCAAGAATTTCTTCCTAATATCTAATCTAAATCTCCCCTCCTTCAGACTAAAGCCATCACCTCTTGTCCTATCACTACATGCCCTTGTAAATGAAACTGTTATGAAAAGAGTAGCAGATTGAAGCAGTCAAAGAATAGATTAGATACAGGTATTATTGTTCTCAAATACAACATGAATATTCACACATTTACTGGATGCTAAAACTGAAAATAGAAGGAAGCAGGACAAACCTAACCTGTCCAAATCCAACATCCAAGTCCAAAAGCTCGTCCAAATTCCTGGGCTCTGTAACAAAGGAACACTATGTTGCCTGAAAGTACAATAGCTGTTGATTAGTTTAAATTTTGTCTTACGTGCCACTGGGCTTTTACAGTGTCTCTGGGCCACGCCCGTACCTTCCTATTCCCCTCTGCCAACCAGGAATACCTTTCTGTGATTTCAAGTGTTTACACTACTATCTACACTACTTTTTACAAAGAACTGCAAATTAGGGGTACTGTCTTACCAATCTTTCCCAGTTCAGTACAAAAGCCGTTAACTTTAATTACGGGTACAGGAATATCTGCAGTTTCACACAGTTTCAAAGCTCTTTAGATTCCTTTAGGATGAAAATTTATGGGTTGCAAGTGCTGCTTGTTAACAGTCACAAATTGCACAGAACCCACAGAACAGAAAGAGATATTTTACAGTGTTTTCTAAGCTCACACCCTCCCAATTTTTCACCTAATTACATAATTATTCTCTCATTGGTATAAGCTTTGCACAAAGAGTGCTGAATGGGGCTACTGAAAGGTGATACCAATTAATTACTAACAGTAATTGTCATTTCATAATCATGCTAAATTTTAAGTTGCTGCTGCCAGCTTGTTAAAGTACCAATCACACATCTCCTTTCTCATGTATTAAGAAAAAGAGTAATCATGCATTTACTGCTTTTATAATTCCTAAGTTAATTCTGCAGCATCTTGAGGTATGTCTTCAATACTCTACAGCCACGTTGAGCTCTCTTGAAGAGTCCAGTGAATAGGAAATTAACATGCCAGAACAGCCTCATTAGAACGACATAAAACCCTCACTCAGAACACTTTAATCTCAACCATCAAGAAATATTCAGTGAAAGGAGATATGAAGTGACACCGCAGCTTCAGAGTGCACTACCACTGTCACGGTTTAAGCCAGCAGGCAGCTAAAACAGCCACGCAGCCGTTCACTCACTCACGGCCTCCCCCAGTGGGACGGGGGAGAGAACAGAAAAAAAGTAAAACTTGTGGGTTGAGATCAAGACAATAGGACAGAAAGGGAAGGTAATAATACTAACAACAACAACAATAGAAGAATATACAAAACAAGTGATGCACAGCACAGTTGCTCATCACCCAGAACTGATGCTCAGCTAGTTCCTGAGCCATCCCGCAGCCAACATCATGTTCACACAGTATAGAATATTCCATTGTCCTGTTTCAGTCAGCTGTCCTGGCTGTGTTCCCTCCCAGCTTCTAGGGTGCCCCCCACCTTCACGTTGGCAGGCCGGTATGAGAAGCTGAAAAGTCCTCGACTGCTTGGCAACAACTAAAATCACCAGTGTGCTATCGACGTTATTCTCATCCTAAATCTAAAACACAGCACTGTGCCAGCTGCTGGGAAGAACATTAACTCTAGCCCTGCTGAAACCAGGACAACCAGTAATCAACATGATGGGATGTTTTTACTGTGTATACCTTCCCTGTGTGGAAGAAGTGAGAAGAGACACAGCTTCTTACAGGGACACTGTTCTTCCTCTTTGGTTATGATGTGATAGCTCCTGTGTCATCACTGAGCTGAGGATGACAGGGCCAGCAGGGGGATATACATAACGTAACTTCATTCTGCAAACCTCCAGGTAGAAGAGCTTATCCTGAACACATCACCCAGTACGGGGAACACTATAAGCAAGTAAATGTCAGTGAAAGTTCCCATACTTTGACTATAGGATTACGTATAGTTCTTTTACAGCTAGAGTCCTCCGAAAGCTGCTAGAAGCTTCCCCCATGCCTGACGGAACCCGTGCCAGCCGGCTCCAAGATGGACCCACAGCTGGCCAAGGCTGAGCCCATTGGCAATGGTGGTAGTGCCTCAGGGATAACAGAGTTAAGAGGAGGGAGGAAGAAAAAACTGCAGAATTGCAGCCAGAGAGGAGTGAGAACATGTGAGAGGAACAACTCTGCAGACACCAAAGTCAGTGAAGAAGGAGGGTAAAGAGATGTCTGACATGCTGGGGCAGAGATTCCCCTGCAGCCCATGGAGAAGACCATGGTGAGGCAGGCTGTCCCCTTGCAGCCCATGGAGGTTCATGGTGGAGCAGATATCCAGCTGCAGCCCGTGGAGGACCCCATGCTGTAGCAGGTGGATGCACCCGAAGGAGGCTATTACCCTATGGAAGCCCACTCTGGAGCAGGCTCCTGGCAGGACCTGTGGAAACAGGAGCCCACGCTGGAGCAGGTTTTCTAGCAGGACTTGTGACCCCATGGGGGACCCACACTGGAGAAGTTTGTGAAGAACTGCAGCCCATGGGAAGGATTCATGTGGGAGAATTTGGTGGAAGACTGTCTCCCATGGGAGGGACCCCATGCTGGAGCAGGAAAGAGTGTGAGGAGTCCTACTCATGAGGAGGAAGGGGCAGCACAATGTGTGATCAACTGACCGCAACTGCCATTCCCTGTCCCTCTGTGCTGCTTGGGGGGAGGAGGTAGAGAGAAGAGAGGGGTGGGGGAGGAAGATGTTTTTAATATTTGGCTATATTTCTCATTATCTTACTCTGATTTGATTGGTAACAAATTAAACTAATTTTCCCAAGATGAATCTATTTTGCCCATGACAGTAATTGGTGAGTGATCTCCCCCTGTCCTTATCTTGACCCACGAGCCTTTCCTTATATTTTCTCTCTCCTGTCCAGCTGAGAAGGGGAGTGACAGAGTGGCTTTGGTGGGCACCTGGCCTCCAGCCAGGGTCAAGCCACCACAATACTCTAAGACAATCTGAAACTCAGCAAATTACCTCAGGTGGTTTCCACCTTATGTTCAATTCCTCTTTTATTTTCTCCCATATCCTGCTGATGTTCTGTAAAAATCTATTATTCTTTTATTTTACACAATCCTACCTAGCAAGTTCAAACAAAACTAGCCAAAAGAAACATATTTCATTTTTTTCCTATTTTCTCTTTTTTTTCCGCATTTCCTTTTTTTTTTTTCCAAGTATTCAATGCAAGTAACAAAGAGATTGTCTAGGGTTACACAAAGAAGAGATAGGAGAACTAGTATTAATAGAAAGGATTAAGAAAGAAAATTTAGGTTGAATATCAAGAAAAAAATATTGGCACTGAAATTTACCAGATTGTGAAATATTGTCCTATGGAAAGTGTCAGAAACTTCACTTTAAACCATTTGTATGGGAACAAGGCAGCACCAGCCTCCAGAAGGCAAGTTCACAATATCCTTGGTCTTCTCTGCTCACAGTCCAGACACAAACACCATCAGATCTTGCCTTGCTTTGGCATTTTGGTACATTCAGTTCTTTCATGTTTTGGAATTACAGCACTTACCACAGAAACGTAGAATATCTTTACCAGAATTTCTCTGAGTTTGTACAAGTTTCAGAGGTTTAGTTCTAGTTTGAGTAGGGAAAAATATTCAGGTCAGTTCTATTTAGTCTAAGAAAATTCTCTCATTCTCAATGAAGACTATTTTCCTTATATGGATATATTACAGAATTACAGTAATTTCCAAGGTAGTTTTTTATCTCTGTGACTAAAGTTACTAGTGACTACTTCCTGATATCATTGGTGCATAATGAAAAACAAGAGGAAATTTTTAAGAGCTATATCCCAAAGACTACTTTTTAAAATAGGCCTACAGTTAAAAAAAGAAAAAAAATCACAATTAAAATTACTGCTTTCTGTGCACATTTTTAAGCAAACTTCAGTTTCAGGAGTCTTCAGGATGTCTATTGAATATAATCCATTCCATTTACTTTGGAAAGTTTAGAGACTCAAGGCTGCTTACTTCAAGACTATCACTATTACTGATTTTTGTTGTTAGTACCATAAAGAAGATAATACTCAGATCACTACGAGGTAAGACTTTATGAAGACCCACCAATTTATTTACTAAACAACATTCTGCCTGGTTCCTTGGACTCCTCATGGAGAATGCTGATCGCAGGTGCTGTCTTGCTCATTTCCACCACTGCAAGTTTTCTGACTCCATGACAAAAAAATATAGCCAATTATTTCTCTGTTAGAATACTCCTCAACGTTTTGCCTGGGATTTCTGCTAAGAATAATTTCACAGATAGCAAAGTTTTCTGTAGTCTATGAAATCCAGTAATAATCAGTAAGAACCATTATTACCATAGTGTTCAAAGGCTGCACACAGCCTCTGTGAGCAGTGTGCCACTGATGTTGGCTGTAGAAGGCTAATCATCTCTGGGTTACTGTACAGTCATATCTGCTAAGATCAAATGCAACAAATCTTCAAGAACAGCAGCATTAACAATAGCATATTCTCAAGTGAACTTGCAATGGAGAATATGCTTCTGAAGATAAATGACTGATATGGGGTCTTTTTCAAAGTAGAGATCTGTCTTAGATAAAAAAGATCTGGGTGTTCAACAGTTCCACTAATGTGCTCTCCAAGATTTCCAAAGGTCAAAGTAATTTGAAAAAACAGATCACTTGTTCACCAAAGTCAGGTGAGACTGAGGAGACTACACGTATCAGCAGGAGACTACACATGTCGACACATAACAATTTCCTCAAGGAGAAACCATGCCAAATCCCTGTGAATCTCAGTTCTTGATGGTAATTTTCCAAAATTTCAGTGTGCTTAAGTGCAATGGAGCTGTTGAAGGCAGTCATTAGATGGCAGGCTTTCATCTACTGAAGAAGGCATTGAATTTACCTCCCAATCCGCTGGCAAGGCCCTTACTTGTTGCAATGGCAGGTGGAAGTTTTAATGATATCTGTTCACCTCAACAATACTCAAATAAAATGTAATATGGAGAGACAAAACCACTTACAAAGCTGATTCTTTTTGTTATGTCCTTAACTTGGGAAAAATAATTTTCTAATAGTTTTTCACATTTGATTGTTTTATAATTTACATTCCTGCCTAAATAATTTTCCTTTCTTCAGGTTGCATGATCTAGTCAGTAGCTTTTTCCAATGTAACAGGAAATTTCTTGGGTGGTGTTAGTAGGGCGCATGCCATTATAAAATTGAGTACAGGGCATGAAAACAAGCACACAAGGATAAGCAGAACAATAAGATCTTAGGGAACACTTACCCGCAGTCACTGCTGTGGTAAAGTGAAGATATTCTCCACTTAAATTGACTAGAGCACTGGTAACAGTCTAGGTCTGAAATCATACATCTGAGAGGGGACTATAAAAACCACAAAATATGTTTGGAAAATATTTGAGCAGTTAGAACCACTCTGAATGATATGTTGCCATAAGCACTCTGGCACCAGAGCTGCAACTAAGACTGCCCATGCTTACACAGCCACTGTAGTAGATGTCGCTTTAGAAGAGTGCATGTGCACAATTAAACACATTCAGTGCGGCTAACAGGGTTACAGTTTGTCCTTCAAGATATTTTAGATTATGTGGGCCACCAAAATTATTTTGAAAAAGATCTCTCTCACCATCACTGAGTGGCAATAAAAATACATTGGGTAATATCTCACCAAGTTTTGAAGCCAGCTAGCTCTTTACTTAATATATAATAGGCTTGTTGAACACAAAATTTGAATGAAATAAGAAATTAGGTATGCACTATAACTGTTCCTCATTGTGTCTTGAGACACTCTACTCCAGTTTTACAAAATAAAATGTTTAGGTTTTAATTTTACAGTGTTGCCTCTCTGATTAGAATAAATTATGGAAGCTCTGTTTCTCCTGAGCTTCTAGCATCCAGTACCTTTGTACTATTGTTTTTGTCAAAGGGCAGCTGTTTGGCTTAATCTGTTGGAAGATTTATTATTATGCGTATACCCCCTCCCTGGCAGTGTTCAAGGCCAGGCTGGATGGGGCTTTGGGCAACCCGGTCTGGTGCAGGGTGTCCCTGCCCATGGCAACGGGGTTGGAACTAGATGATCTTTGAGGTCCCTTCCAACCCAAACCATTCTATGATTCTATGATGATTTTAATAACAGGTATATAGTCCCCTTGCCATAGTGATACTGAAGGTGGGGTTTGGTGCTTTAATACAAATGCCAGTTGTTGGCATCAACAGAAGTTACCGTTTTGCAAACAAAGAGCATCATATACTATAACATGCAGAAGTAAAATTGGGGCAGTTAATCAGTGTATTTATAAACTCATTTAAAATGAGAATAATCGTGAGCAGAGGGATTCTTTTCTGTCTCCTTGCAGATGGGATAACAGCCCTTCATAGCTCTAGGGGCTGGTTACTAAAGCTGATCAGAGGTACACAGTTAACTAGTTCTTGATAATGATTTCTTCTGAATTTCTCTCTTTCTCAGAGTAGGGATTTAATCCAGAGGGTAATATTTGTTCTATAAGATTCTAATTAGGGAAGCTGCAATTTGCAGCAGCAAATTTCTATATTCTTCCCTCTCAGAATCAAGGAGAAGTAAGAATTAAACAAACTTTCCTATACTAATAAAACTTTCCAGTAGCTTTTAACATACTGTTATTCACCATTATTCCATAGAAAAACAAGTTACCTTTAGGATCAGCTCTATTTTTCTATTTCTTTTCCATCTGCATATTCCTTTTTGTGTTTCCCCTTCTACCATCAGGCCTCAGTCCTGTTATCTCCCCTTCATTTTTCTCTGCTTTTTATTTCCCTTATTTCCACCACCTAAATGAGACAACGGCTCTGTGGGGAAAAGAATCTCATGATTATGTCACTAAAATCTATGCATGACAGCATACATTATGACATCTATATCATAATGTAGACACACTCATGCTAAATCAAGTTTTCATCTAGAACATGAACTGCCAAGTTTTGTAACATTTGAGGACTTGTCTTTGAAACTATAATGTTATTTTAACATTATTTTTTTTTAAATTAATAGTGAAGAATTAGAAAGTTAGATGTATATAAAAATATAGAGAGATATTACACATTCATCAAAACAAGGAACAAGAGAGTCAAGATTCACAGTTTTCAATCCCTGTTGGGGCCACTTTGCAGGTTTGAAAGAGAACACTGTGTCATTTTACGATGCATTTACACCCAAAATGTGACCCTTTCAATGACGAGAGCTAAAGCCCTCCCTTTTAGTGAACAGACACATTCTGAATATGCTACATGGGCTATTTAAATGCTTTAAGTGCACAACACCCAGACTATGAACCCAAGCATTTGATATCTCTAATTCAGATAATAAATTTTGGGATCATGCATGCATATCTAAAATGGTATCGTTCTGCTCTTAACAGAGGTTTCTTTGAGCTATTGGTCTATAAATATTTTAAACAAACAGGAATTTACTGTCTGTGCAGTCTGTCCTACATTCTTCCTCCTATTGTGCTAAGTTCTTTAGGAAAATTCTTGCCAGGAATGCTCACCTGCCTACTAAATCTGAAAAACAGCATTTACGATTCTGTCCCCTGTATACAACTCCCTTCAAAGGCAGAGCCAAGAAACTGCTGCTCTGGATGATTCTTTCATTGCTCAGACAAAGCCATTTCGGGTTTCTCAGCCAGCATTCTGAGTGCTCACTTAGAAAGAAGCCTTTGCCTTGCTACAATCCAAGTCATCATACACTCAGATGAAAGGAAGCTGTCAAAAGCCAGTTCCCCTTCTAACAGTCAATACCTGAAAAAGGTCAGTGGCTTAGAAACATAAGGCATTTCTTATTGCATCCAAGAAACTCAAGTGTGCCTTCCTTGCCAGTCAGTCTCTCTTGACAGCTTTAATGCTTAGTCCAATAGTTTCTTACAGTCTTCTTACCTTCTTTGCAAGCAAAATGCCAGAGGAGACGGTTTCAGACATTAGGATAGGTATGCTGCATCTAGTTTTCTCCAAAGATGCAGTCATAGTCCTAAGTCTCTATACAGTTTCATTGCAAAAGATTTCTGATAACAGTGACACCATGGTAATCCCTACATGAACTCTTTTAAGGTCCATTATAATATTTCATTATTATCTCAAAGTTAGTGTTAACTCCCCAACTACAGTAATAGACATATTACCTTACAAAGACACAGTAAGAGAAAACCTAGCTCAAAACACCTTACTTGGTAAAATAAACCAGTTAAAAGTGTAATATTTCTATTAGTTCTTAGAAGATTTTGTGGATGTTTTCAAATGATGTAAGACATGAATGTAACAGCCCAGGGGAGAATTGCTGAAATAGTGTGATACAATATTGCTTTTCAGATACTTGGTAATACAAGCTACCTCTAAAGGCAGCTAGTGTTCACACCACTATTCCAAACAGTGAGCAAAAACAGTTCTGGCTACAAACTGCAAGAAATTCCACTGTGATTACCAAGGGATACACAGCAGGCTTCAAGGGAAGTTTTCAAAGAGCTGCAACTTTTTAGCAAAGACTCCTTGGTTATTAAAGTCTTAACAAGAAAATCCAACACACTACACCGTACAGCATTCTCAGTTCTTTTCCAACAGTCAATTTTCTTTGAATCGTAAGTTAAGACTAAACAGATAAAAAGGGTCATAAGTCTGATTTTTCATTCCGCACCAAATACTTCATCAACAAGTACTTGCTCCATAGTGGATGCTGTATATGCACCCACATGCTCTTTTTAAAGTATGCAGGTGGCTTTTGAAAAATCCAGAAAATCTCATTAAATATAGGCAACTAGCAACCCATCTCTTTCTCACATCTCCGAACTGGGGTACATACCTACAGAGATCAGCTTTATTCTCTGTGCTACTTCGTATTTCTGTGGCAGGCTGTAATGTAGACCAGAGAGAACTGTATGTGAAAAATATGGGGGGGAAAAAAAACAACAAAAAACCCAAACATCCTTAAATATTTCCATCCTTCAAATATTGCACTAGTTTCTTAGCTTCCTCATTTGTAAAGCTAGGTCCATTAAAAACATCCAACAGAAAGTAATGGGGTTTTTTATAGAGAAATCTCAGAAACAGTGATCACAGCTAAGTTATTGAAAAGGCACGAATCATCAAAATCCTCAGGGTCATGGTTCCTTGATTATCTGGACTAGGAATTGGGCTGGAACATGCTCCTTTCAGGCCTCCGCAGGAACCATGATGCAGCTAGGACAGATGCATGGCTCTCCCAGGGCTCTGACTACACCAAAGACTCTAATGGCTCTGACCAACCTCTTGTCTGTGCAAACTCCACCCATGGCCATGGTTGCTGAATTTAAGTTCTGGCCTTGGCTTTGGCCCACGTCTGAACAATGTTGCAGGTATGCTATGCCTCGCTGGACTATTAGCTGAGCAGCTGATCTGCTCTGCTCTTCTTCCTTCGGCATGGTCGGCATACGGTCTGCCTCCCTCACTGTCACCCTGAGCTTCTGGCTTGCCTTGCCTTCTGGCTTGCCTGTTCCTGCTGCTGCCCGACAAGCTCAGCCTCACATCAAAATAGGCCTATGCTGCAGCGGTGATAGAAAGAAATGTTAGCTTTCTCTCCTTTTGGTGCTCGGGTCTCTGCTGAAAAGCTGCCTGTTTCATGCTAATACCTGACTGTAAATGCATGAATTTAACATTGCAGAAAGAGTAAAAATGGGCATTTAAGGCTCAGTGATTCTCAAGAGCAGGGAAGGAAGGGAAGTTGCATAGGGTAGAACACAAAGACACATTTAGCAGCAGTTTCAACCCAAAATGTACTGGAAAAAGAAGCTGTCTTATATCTGTGCCTGTAGAAGGTGAGGATTATTTAATGGTTGCTGGGAGCGAGGAGCATTTAATGGTGTCTGGAAGCCATATATGTTCTGCTTTACTTGTCAATACACAGAAAACAAAGTGCATGTCAATAATTTTGCAATTATATACCTAACAAAGTAATAATTCTTATATCACAAAAAGCAGTGTTGTAAATCATCATGACACCACTAAAGTGCTATGTAAATATTTATCTTACCATTTACCTGATGCAGGTTGGAGCCACTATCCTAGAGTTAAAAAGCCTCTAAGTTTTTTAGTTTTTCTGGCCCATTTAGTTGCTTTCAGATTACAATGGTATCTGCTTATGTGAATACCAAAGAAAACAATTTCCTTTTCTTAAACCTATTCACTAGAATCTACCCTTTCAGCCTTTGCTAAGTAGTTTACATCCTATTTCTTTTTCCCCCACTGATAACTGCAAGTGTTTTGCATTTTTCTAACAATGATTGGGTAATTCTACAGCAGAAAGCATCACATATTCATTGAATTGAAACAACAATTTTGTTGTTTTTCTGATATATAGCATGAAAACTGACATAAAACTTTCCTTCCTAAGAATTCATTTTTAAAACACTGGATATAAAATAGTACTTAATAGCCTTTTGTCAGATGCTATTGAATTCTAGTTCAACAGCCATTCTTTGTTTGTGTATGAATCTTCATTACACAAAGTTAAATAACAACAAGAAAAGAGATTTGTTTGTTTCAATTTTACTTTATCAGAAGTTTACTCCTGTTTTTTTCCACTTTTGAGACAGAAGGTGTCTTCTGTTGTAATAAAACAAGAGCTCGTGCTCTTTACAAAAGAAAAAAATCTGGATCTTCTGCCAAAACTGAATGAATGAAGCTACATTAAGAATGATTTTCCTTAGTAAGTATCCTTTACTGGTGTAATGTGATAGATATACCTGTCACATTCTCCAGTGCTAAAATACCTTTTATAGTACCCTGCATACCTCCCTGTATTAAGGAGCCTATATTAGAAGCCAGACTGCAATGAAGGCAGGTCTCTTCCTGATTGAAAGTTAAAGCAAGCATTGTGTAAACACCAATTCAATCAGCACATTTATTTCTGTTTCAGAAATTATTGTCAAGAACTTGTCTATCTTAAGTGCATGCATCGAAGAAAATGAAATCCATATAGCTGTGTCGTTCAGAATTCTTCACACAAACATGGATTTTCTGTGGCTCTGGAGTTAAAATCCCCCAAGTAATGTTGTAGCTTTTCCAACCAGAAGACTCTTGCAATAATCCTACCAGACAGCCTAGCATGAACCACTGAATCTTGTCAACTGCTTCCTTTATAAAAACTATATCCTCCAGCAGAGCTGGATGCATCTTCTATGAACAGATCTTGTCTTTATTTAAAGACTTCAAGGAGATTAATTTAGCACATTCATAAAGAAGTTGTTCCAACAGTTAATGAACTATTTCATTAAAGATTTCAGTCTAATTTCTGTCTTCAGTATAGCTTTGTCTGGTAGATTGAAGAGCCCTCTTATGCTAAGATCACACATGCACAACGCAGGCAAGCCACCTCTAATGCACTCACTCTTTTTTGTCACTTTTTATGATACTAACAAAACGCTACTTATGTTGGATATTCTACTGTAGATACATTATACAAGGGATTTTTGCCTCCCTTGGGTTACAATGCATAATCCAGAATCATGTAATTCACTGCTTTCCAAAACAGCACTTCTCATTCTAGTAGTCTGCCCTACATTCTTGACTCCAAGAGTTACTGTCTTCTATTCTGCTGTGTTAAATTCTCAGCTCAAGAGGACCCTGATTATCAGGACATTCAGAAAATTGTAGAATTTCCCTTTCCCTATAACTTAGTACGTCACAATCATCTTCTGTCATCTGTAACCTTCTGTATCAGTGCCTTGTATTTCTACTTTTATCCTAGGAGCTTCATAGCTGAGATGCAAAGAATTTATCAATTTACAAAATAAAAATAGATAGAAATTATTCTTATTGAATAAATCTTTCTCTGCCACAGTGCAACACAAGTTACTGAGGCACTGTGATTTACTACAGTGCTTTCTTCAGTTCCTATTCTAACTCTTTTGCAACATTTCCTTTTCTACATGACATCCAATTAGGACTCAGTTAAAAGTAAATACTACACTGTTTTACACACACACACACACACTTGCTTAGATTGCCATCCTTTGAGAACTGCCAGTATTACTGCTTCCCTGACCTACTTCTGTTATAGTGACCCAGGCTAGCATAAACGTGTTTTACATTGGATCCCTGAAACTGAACTAGGTTAGGGTGAAAACACACATGTGGCTTTGGCCGCAGATCTGAAGAGGTAGTAGATTCCTGCAGCATGGGAAAAGGGAGCTGCAGGCAATAGCAGGCTGCAGCAGCCTCAACTGTAACTACCTCAACTTATGATTCCTGCCTTGGCTCACTGCAGCTAAGTTACTCCACCTCATTCTGCTGGTTTAGATCTGGTCGTAGTATTTATAGGGAGGACTTCATTCCAGTAAGTGCATGCCAGATCCAGTCGTGTAGCTCTCTAACACGATAAAGCCATCATAAGATAAGAGAGCTGGCACAAGCACTGTTGTGTTCTCTGGCCAAACCAAGGTCCAATATATACTGCCAGATAGCTCACCAGTTGTGTACGGAGCAAGTATTAATCAAAAACTTAGATTTTATGCTGCCACCAAAGTGTTATTTCCACACTTGTATAGTTCAGTGTCAAAAAAAAGATGCCAATATCCCTCCTGTGCCAAAGCTTGAACAACATGTAGGCTACCTGTGCTTCAATCCATCCTTTATGTGGCAGTAGGAATGTCTCCTGCTCAACTGAATATTGCAGCTTTATATTTAATTTATTATATAGAGCTAATTTATATTGCTGACTGAACTTTTTGCAGCACTATGTAAAAATAAGAAACACTTAAGTGAAGATATATGGCATTTATCATCCTTATAAATGTGGGGAATACTAAATTTACCTATTACTCAAATTCTCTTGGTGTAAGTATACACTTCTGTCCTTGAATTTACTCGAGCTGTCCATAAACAGGTGAGTCTATAGAAATTAGCGATGAATTCTGCAGTTATCAGCTCTTATGTCCTGGAATGTACGCCTAATATTTCCCAGTACTGAGAGGTACTGAAATAAAATTAACAGCAGGAAAATTTAGATTTACTCTTTGGAGATATGTCTTCATGTTTTAATTAGTGAAAATGGAATATTCCTTCAGAAACAGAGAGGAATTTTGGAATAATTCAAAACATACAACGAGTCAAAAAAATACTTCATTAATCAAGGTCAGAACTGATTCTCTCTCCTTCTCCATCTCAGCCCTCAGAATTATGAGATCTGAACCAACAGTGCAACAGCGAGTCTGTCACTGGCACACTCTGGACCACCTGCTGAGCAAAGAACAACATAGTGGACCTCTTCAATCGTTCCTCCAACAGCTATTACTGCATCCCACCATGCTCTGTAGGAGATCACATAGACGCATGACAAAACTCAGTAATTGAATAGAGAATCCTTTTGTGGGGAGAGGTAAAAAAAGTTAAAGAAAAACCTGCATGGGGATGAATTACTTCCAGTCAGAAGTCTCTCATTAAATCAGATTGCCCAGTTACTGGGCGATGTGCTGGACATTTTTAAATGTTAGAATATTCACACAAGTGCATAAAAAGATCTCTCTCCTGACAGCCTTGAATAGGATGGAAATGTGGAATAGCTTTCTGAGCAAGCAATTAAAGTCCTTATTGCTTGTGGTTTCCAGAATAACCTTAGCATCATTACAGGGCAATAACAAAGCAGGTAAGTGTTAGCCTTTAAAGAGACTTAAAATACAGGAATGAGTGAATCTCCACTACAAGAAGAAGAAAATGCTGAGTGGCAGAGTGACTACTCAGGTTTCTTTAGCACAAAAATGTGTTTACACTGAATAACTCACAGTTGTGGCAACCTTTTCCTCCCTCAGAAGACTTGCATAGCCTGCAAACAAACCTATTACCTTAAAAATTCTTGACACCTTGAAACAGAAAGGAAATCAATGCACTTGGCTAACACATTACATTATAAGGCACAAGTCATATAATTTATAAGCTTATTATTAGCTGTGGTGGGTTGACCCTGGCTGGAGGCCAGGTGCCCACCAAAGCCACTCTATCACTCCTCTCCTCAACTGGACAGGGGAGAGGAAATATAACGAAAGGCTCATGGGTCAAGATAAGGACAGGGAGAGATCACCCACCAGTTACTGTCATGGGAAAAACAGACTCGACTTGGGAAAATTAGTTTAATTTTTTACCAATTAAATCAGAATAAAATAATGAGAAGTACAGCCAAATCTTAAAAACACTTTGCCCTCACCCGGCCTTAACTTTGCTCCCAATTTTCTCTACCTCCTCCACCTCAGCAGTGAAGGGAGATGGCAAATGGGGCTTGTGGTCAATTCATCACACGTTGTCTCTGTTGTTCCTTCCTCCTCATGGGTAAGACTCCTCACACTCTTCTCTGCTCCACCATGGGGTCCCTCCCATGGGTGACAGTCCCCCACCAACTTCTTCAATGAAAGTCCTTCCAACGGACTGCAGTTCTTCAGGAACAGATTGCTCCAGTGTGGGTCACAAGTCCTGCCAGCAAACCTGCTCCAGTGTGGGCTCCTCTCTCCATGGGGCCACAGCTCCGTTGTGGGCTTCCCACAGGGTCACAGCTTCCTTTGGGTCATACCCCTGCTCCAGTGTAGGGTCCCTCACAGGCTGCAGGTGGAATCTCTGCTCCACCACGGACCTCCACGGGCTGCAGGGGGACAGCCTGCCTCACCATGGTCTTCTCTATGGGCTGCAAGGGAATCCGCCTGGAGCACCTCCTTCCCCTCCTTCTTCACTGACCTTGGTGTCTGCAGAGTTGTTCCTCTCACATATTCTCACTCCTCTCTTTGGATGCAACTGTGCAGGTTTCCCTCCCACCCCTTCTTAACTCTGCTATCCCCAAGGTGCTACCACCATCGCCGATAGGCTCAGCCTTGGCCAGTGGTGGATCCATCTTGGAGCCAGCTGGCATTGGCTCTGTCAGACATGGGGGAAGCTTCTATCAGCTTCTCACAGAAGCCACCTCTGTAGCCCCCACCACCACAACCTTGTCACGCAAACCAAATACATTGGCTCAAGACCCATTAAAACTTTTAGTAAAGTTATCATGAGTACAGACTTTCCAGCTGGCACTGTTTCAAGTAACAGGCTATTTTTTAGGTAGGGACTAATCTAGACAAATTTGTTCTACTGCTACCTAGAAGTGAAGGATTTAGGGAAGTAAACTTTGTCATAAAGTTACCTGTGTTTACAAAGTAAGCTGTCAGTTTCTCCTGTCCCTTTGGGCTCTCCAGCTCTATCAGAATGCATTTCAGAAATGCCTCCCATGGGACACATTCTTCCAGTGAATCCCTGGGTTTGCTTCACAGACCTCTCAAAACACACCAACCTCCCCTCCTATTCCGAGCTTTCACTATGCTCCCACCTTGATTAGTACCAAAAATGTTCTCCTCTTGTTCCTATTCTCTTAAGTTTACTTTAACTAAACTATTCAAAGCCTAACTGAAATTATGAGGTTTTGAAATTAAATACCTGTTAGTCCTAATTCTAAGATTAGGATAGGCTTGCAAGACTGTATTTTTGACAAGTGTTCATCATCACAGCACAGTATTAGCCATGACAATTATATGGGATATGTTAAGCAAGCAGAACTGCTGTCCAGTATGAGGATGGGAACAAAGCTAGGCATGAAGAGACAAAGAGGAGTTCAGCTGGAGTGCACATTCATCTGTGGATAGAGAACGTTACAGGATTCTCGGTGCTCACCTCTTGTGAAAATAACAAACCCCCTAGATGGCACTTATATCGTAACCTGCTCCATTTGCAAGTGGCATAATCATGCACACAACACAGGCAGCTTGAGGGCCTCAGTGACCAGTTATTGTCCCTTGAGTCTACATTTACTGAACTGGGAGAGTTCAGGGAGATGGGAAGGTACAGTCACAAGATTTCAAGGACGTCATAGAATTTCATCTTTGGGCTTCAAGCTGCATGCTCCTAAAAAGGCTAAAAATCTCTTGGCAGAAAGCTATCAAGCTAGAAATGGGGCAAAACTGACAGAAATGCCCAGTAAGGTTATACTCTTGCATTAACAGTACTCTTCCAAAAGCTGAGGTCCCTGCTAATAGTCTGCAGAAGGCTGTGCCACTTGGAGACACACCACTCAAGAAAAACAGACAGCTGTTTTGTGATGCCAGTGACAGATGTGTGGAACTTCCCCTGCCAAATTCTACTGCAATAGTTAGTGGTTAAGGAACAGGGAGTATATACAATACAAGGAAGGGCAGGGCAGGTTCTAGACTCAGAATGCAAGCAAGGAAGGACTCTAAGAACCAAGAAGCATTCACACTACAACATGCCAGATTAGGCAGCAGGATGGAAATTGATATTTCAGTGTTTAGCTGAGAAATAGTTATTTGGAATAATAATAGTTATTTGGAATAGCTTTTGGAACTCCTGACGCTGACAGATAATGGAAGCAAATGGTTGCCACTTAAAAGGTTGGGGGAATGGTGTAAAAACAATGGGCCTGTACTCTTCTTAGTGGTGTCCAGTGACAAGAAATGAAGAGCACAAACTTTAAGAGAGAAAACTTTTTTTTACTGCAGTTGAAAATTGCAACAGGTTACCCAGAGAGGCTGCACAGTCTCCAACCTCGGAGATATTAAAAACCCAACTGGATACAGTCTTGAGCAACCTGCTGTAGTTCATCCTGCTTGAGAAGAGGGATTGGACTAGGCAATCCCCAGAGGTCTATTCCAACCTCTATTTTTCACAGAATTACAGAATAATTATCATTACTGACCTCTTAGGCAAGCAACAGAAGCCTAGAAACTTGAACAAACATTTTGCTGATAGGGTGGAAACCAGCATAATCAACAAAGAGTAATTTACTCTTTAAAATTTTGCTAAGATGGTCCTTGAGCCCCCTCTACAACTACCTGAAAGGAAGTTGTGGCGAGCTGGGGATCAGCCTCTTCTCGCAGGTAACTAGTGACAGGACAAGGGGAAACCGCTGCAAGTTGCACCAGGGGAGGTTTAGGATGGAGATTAGGAGAAATTTTTTCTCGGAAAGGGTGGTTGGGCATGGGAAAGGGTTGCCCAGGGAGGTGATGGAATCACCGTTCCTGGGGGTGTTTAAAGAAAGGTTGGATCTGGTACTTAGGGACATGGTTTAGTGGGTAATAGGTGGTCGGGAGATGGTTGGACTAGATGATCCTGGAGGTCTCTTCCAACCTTAATGATTCTATGATTCTCTTCTCCTGGCTAAACAATCCCAGATCCCTTCCTCATACAAGAGATGCTCCAGTCCCTTGATCATTCCTGTGGCCCTGGATGGAAAGCCCCAGGATGGCCATTTTCTGTTTGGATGGATAATTCAGGTCCTTGAAGCAGTGTCTTTTTTACCTTTTCCTGAAGCACTGACAATTCTATATTGATGTTCCTGCTAGTAGTAGTTTCTCATATTTTTGATATTTAGCTTACAAACTGGAAGTTAAACTCCTTCTCAAACTGATGTTTAGGAAGAAATTCTTCCACAGGCCAGCCTGACCAGAAGACATTTAGGGGAATGTCATTTGCATCAAGTATTTATATTGAAAATATCTCATAGACAGACTGGACTCAGAGGATTGTTTTTTTTCCTTTTAGACAGAAGCTCAGGTTACACAGAAACTGTGAATTTAAATACTTGCTATTCTGTAGAAACCTGACTGCCAAATTATGGCATTGCCATGGAAGTAAGAAGTATTACTGTAATTCCTTTAAACTGCTTTTCTTCTTTCTGTCTCGAAAGATTATTTTTTTTTCCAACTAAAATTTTCCATTGTTGCTAACAGCAGTTAACCTCAAAGAAGAAAGCATTAATGTAAGCAGTCCTGCAGGCAGTAACTAACATTTAAAGCAAAGTAGTTGAAAGTAAGGCTAAGTGTCCCCTGATGTAAAACATCGGCAACTGTCAGCACTCTGTTTATTCTACACATTTACCTCTGATGCTGCTGGCTGAGCTACTATACTGGCTTGTCTATACTTAAAATTATTTAAATGGGCATTAGTGAATAATTGTTCCAGTATGAGCCAAGAGCTATTGCAAGCCCAAATTCCCACCAGGAGTTAATCCAGTTACTCTGTAGTAAGCTGAAGCTTGTAGACAAGCTTTTAGCATAATTAAGAAATTTTAGCAAACAATTCTTGATGGAGACACAGTCTCTCTACTGTCCTTATTTCTTGGAATCTCCTCACTGAGGAAGATTTTGTTAAACAAGAAAGATGAAAGCTGCCAACTTACTCTGAAAAAAGCAAATAACCTAAAATAACTAAGAACCGTTACATATGTATTGACCATATATTTTCTATGTACTGCCGTAACACAACTGCAATAGGATACAAAGGTGTGCCTAGTTTTCAGCAAACAAATCATTCCTGCACTGCTGTAATAGAAGAGGAACTAACTGAAGATTAAACACACAGTTAGGATCTCAGAAGCTTAATAAATAAGATACCCTAGAAACTGGTAATTAGAGGAAAGAAGTCTCAGTGGCAGCATGGCTCTGAACCTAGTGTTTAGAGGCTGGACTGTAAGAAATTGAATGTTTTATGATCAATTTTGTTACATCTTCACCTTTGCTGTTAAAACCTGTGAAGGTAATAAAAAAACACAAAGCCTAAGTAAAACTCAGTTTTGAAAATGTCTTTTTCAGTGCATAACTACTTGTCTTATGCTGTCAATTTTAACATAAAATCAGATTCACAACTCACCATCTGATAGCTGCAATAAAATACATTAAGTATTTAAGTAAATGAGATGTGGATAGGAAATGGAAATTAGTATAAACCTAGACAACAATTCCTCAAAGTCTGTCTACTGTTTCTTGGAAAGATTTGAAGGACCAAAGGAAGAAAATTTTACTGCAGAAAGTAAAAAGCCAAAAAGACAGAATTAGGAGAACGATATGAAGAGCTCACCTCATGCATCTGAGCAGGGAGGCGACAAGAAGACAAGAGACTGGGATTTCTGAACATTTTACATCCTTATTTTATTACTAATAGAAAACATCATTGTATGCACGATCATTTTTGGTGGGAAGAAGAGCAGCTATTGTAATCAGTACTGCCCATTGGGAGCAGTAAAACTCATCTTAGGCCCAGTCTTTGTCATTAACCTCTGGCAGTGTTTGGGCATTCCATACGAGCAAAAATGGACTACCCATCTTTTCTGGGCCACTTGGTTTCTAACACAGTTACTATTTTGACCCCAAATCTGAACTGTGATACATTTTCATATTTTACTTCAGCACTGCTTCCATTTCATTAGGTATAATTGAGCCTGAGGCACCAGAAACTGAAAGGACTTTTTGCAGTTTAACACATTCTAATATGATATAAATAAGATGAAGCAAACCTAGAAAGGTTATCAGAAAAAAAATTATAGCAGCTGTATGAAATAGTATTAGGTGCCAGTTTTTCTAAGGGCCACATCACACCTTTGACTAAGATTAATTACTAAGGTTCAGTATTAAGCTAAATCTGCTAAGTCTTTAGAATTCAGCCATACTGGAAGCTTTCCTAGACTGAATAAATTCTGAACATTTTGTCCAGACTTGCACCACATACATTATAAAACCTGAAATTAATTCTTCAAGAGCTTGCCTAGTGCAGTTGTTCTAAAGCCTTGTTTAACAGTAGAGAAAGAAATGTGCAAGTTCCCCATGACAGCTAAATCCCTGAAAATGAAAAGGATGAAATGTATTAGAGAAGGAGGGAAGTAGGTAATTAACTGTTCTCTGAACTATCCTAAAGCAGAGTGATCAGGACCAGAAGACCACTGTACACCACTTCACAGCTAACCCAAGTGGGCGCAGGCCTGCGTTGTGCTATGTTGCACTTATAGCTTGGCCTTCAGGAGAGTGTCATGCTGTGAATGTTCCCAGGTCACAGGAAAAACTCAGCCAGATAATGGGAACAGAAGGGTCTGTAGGCATCTCCCACTCGGTAACAGTGACACCACCACCTGCCTGTCCTTGCCTTTATCTGAAAGTGCAGCAACAAGTTCTTGTGTGAACTTTTTGTTTGACAGTAGAAATGCTGAACAGAGTGGTTTTCTTCTAAGAAAAATCCTTTCAAACCAGAGTGCGGGGTCAACTTTACATGGATTGGATCTGCACAGTGTGCTGCTCCCTGATCGGAGTACCCTCTTGATGCTGTGCAACTCAGGACTCCTAGCATCTGGAGGGATGCAAAACTATCTATGCTATCCTCTCTTTCTTTATAGGGTCAGCTCAAATAAATGGCATTTTAAGAGATACTTCACAGAGTCTGAGTACCTTTCTCACTGGGATCATAATGAAAAACAGCACCTCCTAGGCCAAAACTGTAAGAATGTGATAGGTCACCAGAAAAAGACAGGTTTGTTTAAGGGTTTGACATATCTACTATAATGCAATATAACATTTTAATTGAAATTATTTTATGCCTTCAGAATAGTCAGACTGACTTCAGATAGGTGGCAAGATGCCAGTATTTCTCAATTCCATTCAGAAATACCCGTGCTTTTACCAAATTTGCATCTCAACTTTTACTCTGTGCAAGAAAAATTTTATGTGAAGCTCTTCACTAAAATCTCATTCGCTAAGAGATCAATATTAACTCCATTGAGAAAGCTACAATACATACTAACAGTCTCCAGAAGTGTTTTGAGTTAGACCTGCCCTCTTCCCCTGCTTTCATTTCTTTTAATTGACCAGCGGAGAAGGAAGGGGGCGTCTCTCCTGCTTGTGGATGATCAGACATAGCTCAATGTACTAGACTTCACTAGGGGTGGCATTCTAGGAAGAAAAAATGCCATGTTTTACAGCTGGTTGCTTACAAGACCTTGTTCCCCACTTCTTTCCCAGTGGGTCTGTAACTTCATGCCTATGCCTTACCTGTACCAGCCCATATTATCCATTCTTCCTTTTTTGACAAAGTGATGATGGAAAATGCAATCTTTTAATATTTGGAAACCTTTTGTACATGCCTGCACCAGTAAACCTGAACATATATGGCACAAGGCACAAGTGCCCCAGTCCCCCAGTTATGAAGTAGCTTCTTCCCGAGGAATCCCCAGTACCAGCTCATTTCTGTGTCAGGCTTGGCATTCCAAGACCTACAGCAGTTCACCACCACCAGATTTCTTTTAAACAACTTTCAGTTTAACCTGGTATTAACTGTCACTTTAGCATGTTGAATACTTTTTTTCAAAATTTATTTCTGCTCATAATCATTCATTTTATTTAAATTGTTTCTCAGCCTGTCCACTTTTTCTTACATGCCTCATTACTTTTATTTGTTCAGAAAGTGTTGCATAATATGTGCTTTCCATTAAGTATTTAAGTATCCTAGCAATGCTAATGCAAGAAAGATGTAGGCACTACAAGTGCTCAGTCCTGTACCAGAGCAGCAGTTCAGCTACGTGGTTCAGATAAACCTTGCTCTTTTCAATTTGACAGGTAACAGCTTCCAAAATTTAAGTTTGGGTCTCCATTGATTTCTAAATGTGAACATTATCAAACTTGGACAGCATTTGGATACAAGTTCTTCTTTGGATCCAGCTGCTTCTATCGCAGTGGTGAATGCATCAAAACTCTGGACATACAAACTCAAACCTCGAGAAGATGTAAGTGCACATCAGGCCAACAGTTCAGTAATTTCTTTGTAATTCTGTATTTGGTGAGAAGCCATATGCCCTTTCAGAAGGTTTAACTGTCCCATAGACACACCATTCCACTTAATATTTACATTACAGCCTTTGTAACATTCCATATGGCCCCTATCAGGGTCACCTATCTCTTGGCTTGGAAATGTACACTGAAAACTTCCTCAATATTCCTTCATATCGTTAAGACAGGCTACTCCCTGGCTGTGAAATCAGTTCCTGGACTACCTTGCCAAACAGAAAATAATTTCCCACACAGTTCCCAAGAATAAATTCCAAATAGTCAGAGTCATTTAAAAGAAGCCCCCAACCACCAAGCTACCAATAGGGTTCCTTCCTTTCCCCAAGTGGTTTTCAAAATATTTGTTGCTGTGCACATTAGTTTGTGCTTCTGAGTTGGTGCAGGTGTCTGAGCCAGTCACCCTTGCAATGTGGGAGGTCCTTCTTATAATTTTGAAAATGCCAGATAAAAATCTGCATCGTGATATTATACTCCTGCTTCATTTCTTGAACTCAGCTTTGGTTGTGGTGCCTTTAGAGGCTACACCCAGTTATTTCACAAAATACCCAGTGAGGGTAAAATCTCTCTATATATTTGCATGTAAGTACCACACGAATATATATATAAAAGCACACATCTGTACACAAACACCTGGCTGCACAATTTGATCTCTAAGGCTTTTCAAAGGCCATCTCAGATCTTTCTGTGCTTAATCACTCTTGCCCACACTGACAATTGGTTTCAAATTAATATTTTCAAATCTTGCATTGCAAGGTTTTTCATTTCCTCAGAACCAAGTGCAACTCTTTGTTCAGAGACAGTAGAAGCTAATTGTGTTCCCTCTTGAATGACTGCTGTTGTTGCCTTGACGCATCATGAATTTTTTTTACTCTTTGTATTGGTCTACTCAAGTCCACAATGTAGAACTACCCAATCTTAGTAGAATCCCTCTCTGCTATTTCCATCCTTGTCAGTTGAAAAGGGTTTTTAACTGGTCACAGTTTACTGTGAAGATTTCAGGTCTGGCCGCTGTTGATTACTTGGTCACCCCATGTTTTGCAGAGGTGTCAAATTCTATGGTTCATCTAATTTTGTACTAATAGACTGATGAGTGGGAGAGTATTCAGGTTTACCCACACATTAGCTGTTGTTCAAAGGTGTTAGTGATGTCTTCTGTTGGGTCACACTGCTGGGCCTCTGCAGGCCTCCCAGCACAGCTGCTGTTGCTTTTGGTTTTTTCTGCCTGGCAATTCTGACTGCTAACTTTCCAACAAAGTGGCTATGATATAGTGCAATATTATATTTTCTCTGTCTCACTGACATGAACAAACTAGAAAATATTTTATAAGTGTCTGACTCCCAGGATTCCAGCATTTTAGGCAGCTGAGCTCCTTTTTATTTCTCATTAATATCCTATTTGCTTAGTAGTTTAGTCACGTAATGGCAGATTTCTTTCAACAGCTTCTTCCTTCCCCTTTATCCTGTCCTCTTATGCTGCTTATGCAGTAAAAAAAAAAAAAAAAAAAAAAAAAAGAANAAAAAAAAAAAAAAGAAGTGGGAATGCCCAAGAGAGCCACAGCAGCAATCAACCACTATGGGAGATTTGCTGTAGACCTATAGTAGGAATGAATTCACGTGCTTCAGTGACGATAGCTGGTTATTTTCAGCAGAGTTGTTTCTCACAGTACTTCTTTGCTATTTTGCCATCGGGGGTAGCTAGCCGGTCAAAGACACATCATCCTCTTTGGGTTGTTATGAAAACAAGAAATGCTGCCACTGGTTTTCCACCGGGAGTGAATGAAGTGTTCAGTAAACAGAATGGTCCTACCTAAGGCAAGTTTTATATTATATTGAGAGGTAACTGTCATCCCCTTGCTGTCTTTCATCAGCTCACAATATATGAAATAGCAAAACTGGCAACAATTTACATAACAACTCTCATCTTGAAGCATCCCAAAGGCTTTACAGGGATCATTTTCCCTACTGTTAAAACACAATAAACTTTAGCACCCAGTAACACTACACAAAATTACAGGACAGGAAATGGAACACTAACAAAAGCCCAGACTAAGTTTGAAGGTATTAAGCTATACACTGAGCAGATTTTAGCAGAGGGCAAAAGTTTATTGGAGAAATAAATCTTCTGAACAACCCAACCGAGCTGTCCTATCCATGTGCTTCAACATCACTCTTGAGACACCCACATCTTGAAATCAAAAACATGTTCAAGCTTCATAGATTATGCTTAGGCTGCCAGTAAGCTTTTTCATACTGCATCTTTTCGGTGAACTCAGCTAGGAAACTGTGTCAAAATAGACAGCCGTTTGCTAACAATCAGTCATTCAATCAAGCATAATATGCAGAGACTTTGTACATAACATAAGAAGGCACTGTCACTGTCCTGAATAAATTACAATATAAGCACAGAGATAAAGCAATGCTAGTAAAAACAGTAGTTTCTTCCTTGAAGATAGAGGAACAGACCAAATATTTAAATGCAGCACAAAAATAATTCCTTAAGTGTAGAGGGACTATCACAAAATAAAGACATTCTAAAGACAGGTTTACCTCCACTAAGGTTCCATTTGACCATTATTCTTCTAGATTGTTTCTATCTTAGTGAAACAATCTGTTAGCAACTGGAAAGAGATGATGAAGATGTAAAGATGGGTAATAAAAATTACAAGATGGATTAGTGTTGTTACCTGAAATAGTGAGAAAAGGAGAAAAAGGAGATAAAGGCATTAGAGCAAGGAAGAAAGAGACTATGCAGAGTGACCTATGCAGCGTGACAGGCTCAAGAAATCAGCTTAGGTCAACAGAGCTAGTAAAAGGAAGGGAAACAATACTTCATATCCAAGTAGATTAGCAGGGATATCTTTTCAGGTATTTGGATCCATCTGTTTATTCTGTTTCTGATGCAGTGTCTTTAGAACTAGATATTTGCCACCTGAAGGATTTTTTTTAACAGTCATTTAAATTTTGCTACAGCTGAACTGACTATTATAGAAGTATTAGTGTGCTGTGCTACTCCAAGTCAGATAGATCAAATTCCTGCTGCGAACCTGAAGGATGTAAAACATTTTGGAAAGAAACCCACATGGAATATTTGAAACAGAGGGGCAGGAAATATCTGCATTGGGAACTTGGAAGGATTCCACAAGGCTCAAAAACATCCTTCTGCTACCTGACAAGTACTAAAACTTTCCTCTTTATACTGAAAAAAAAAAAAGCACCAGTAACATGCTGACTACAAGCAAAACATGTCACAGTAATAGTCTATGGAAATCAGCAGGTCTCTTCTGTAGGGGATTCTGTCTCTGACTCTACCAAGCACTGTGCTGTGGTGCTGAAGTTTAAAGCACTGCTGCCATCTGCAGGGGTTTATCCTTGATGTGATTTCAAACTTTGTGAGCTTTTACGAATCTAAGTAGTCTCTGGAAACTTCCACATTCAGCATCGTACTATGGTCAGTAAGTCAGATTCCACTATCCTGGACTTCAGGAGAGCAGGCTTTGACCTCTTCAGGGATCTGCTTGTTATAGTACCATGGGACAAAGCCCCGGAGGGAAGAGGAGCCCAAGAAAGCTGGCTGGCATTCAAGGATCACCTCATCCAAGCTCAGGAGCAATGCATCCCAATAAAGAAGGAATCAGGCAAAAACACCAGGAGGCCTGCATGGATGAACAAGAAGCTTCTGGGCAAACTCAAACACAAAAAAGAAGCCTACAGAGGGTGGAAGCAAAGGCAGTAGCCTGGGAGGAATATAGAGAAACTATCTGAGCAGCCAGGGATCAGGTTAGCAAAGCTGAAGCCCTGATAGAATTAAATCTGTCCCGGGACATCAAGGGCAACAAGAAAAGCTTCTATAGGTATGCCAGTGATAAAGGAAGAATAGGGAAAATGTGGGTCCTCTCTGGAAGGAAACAGGAGACCTGGTTACCTGGGATATGGAGAAGACTGAAGTACTCTGAGACTTTTTTGCCTCTGTTTTCACCAGCAAGTGCTTTAGCCACACTGCCCAGGTCACAGAAGGCAAAGGCAGGGACTGGAAGAATGAAGAACCACCCACTGTAAGAGAAGATCAGGCTAGAGACCATCTAAGGAACCTGAAAGCGTACAAGTCCATGGGACCTAATGAGATGCATCTGTGGGTCCTGAGAGAACTTGTAGAAGTAGTTGCGAAG
>VWZZ01000929.1:0-80621 GCA_013399095.1 Psophia crepitans | reverse complement strand
CATGGTAAATAAGGAGGTGATTGGTGACAGCCAACACAGCTTCACTACAGGCAAATCGTACCTGACAAATCATGCCTGCCTACTGTAATCCCCCCTAATGATGGGGTTAGTGTTGGTGGATAAAGGAAGATCAAATTACATCATCTACCTGGACTTGTGCAAAGCATTTGACACTGTCCCACATGACATCCTTGTCTCTAAATTGGAGAGACATGGATTTAATGGATGGACTGCTGGGTGCATAAGGAATTGGCTGGATGGTCACACTCAGAGTTGTGGTCAACAGTTGATGTCCAAGTGGAGATCAGTGATGAGTGGTGTTCCTCAGGGGTCAGTACTGGGACTGGCACTGGTAACATCCTTGTTGACAACACCAAGCTGTGCGGTGTGGTCGACACACTGCAGGGAGGGGATACCCTCCAGAGGGACTTTGACAGGCTTGAAAGGTGGGCCCATGTGAACCTCATGAAGTTCAACATGGCCAAGTGCAAGGTCCTGCACATGGGTCAGGGGAATCCAAAGCACAACTACAGGCTGGGTGGAGAATGGAGGAGAAGGACTTGGGGGTGATGATTGATGAAAAGCTCAACATGTGCCAGCAGTGTGTGCCTGCAGCCCAGAAAGTCAAACATGTCCCAGGCTGCATCAAAAGAAGTGTGTCCAGCAGGTGGAGGGAGGTGATTCTCATCCTCTACTCCACTCTTGTGAGACCCCACCTGGAGCACTATGTTCAGCTCTGGGGACCCTAACACAAGAAGGAAATGGAGCTCTTGGAGCAAGTCCAGATGAGGGCCACAAAGTTGATCACAGGGCTGCAACACTTCTCCTATGAAGACAGGCTGAGAGTTGAGCTTGTTCAGCCTGGAGAAGAGAAGGCTCCAAGGAGACATTATAACACCCTTCCAGTACCTGAAGGGGGCCTACAGGAAAGATGGAGAGGGACCATTTACAAGGGCATGTAATGATTTGACAAGGGGTAATGGCTTTAAACTGAAAGAGGGTAGATTTAGATTAGATATTAAGAAAAAAATCCTTATAAGGAACAGCATGCTGAGGCACTGGAACACGTTGCCCAGAGAAGCTGTGGAGGCCCCATCCCTGGAAATGTTCAAGGTCAGGTTGGATGGGGCTTTGGGCAACCTGGGGTAGTGCAGGGTGTCCCTGCCCATGGTAGGGGGCTTGGAACTAGATGATCTAGCCTTTCTTGTTATCCGACATAACACTGGCTAGTTTCAACTCAAATTGGTCTTTGGCTTGTCATGTCTTCTCCTCACACATACGAACTAGGGATGTATTACTGAAAAGAAAAATAACAAGTTCAAATATAAGGATGAGTATGAGTTTCAGAAATGATCCCTCTACGCCTCAGTTTTAAGAGCAAAGTAAATGAGATAGAATGAGGATACTCCTGCTTTTTGCAGATTAAGGAAATTTCTAGCCACCTTTTCATGTGAAAATACTGGCTGCTGAGGTCTCGTTTTTCCTAGCATGAACACCACCACTGAAGACAAATAGATGTACTGCTGATTCAATCAAAGTTCTGACTTATCTTTGGCATTTAACAGATTGATTTGTTTCTCACTTGGAGAGTTCAGTTTCAGATCAATTTTTTATTCTTCTTGATTTTTTTTTTGACAGGGTTCTCTACCCTACGTTCAGCACAAGATCACTTTCACAACAGAGATAATTAAATATTTAGGATAGACAGAAGAGATTTTTCTTTGTGTAAACTGAAGGTAAGGTTATAAAGCAATCCTCACCTTCAAATTCCTTTTACTTGCTATCTGCTTTGCTTCTCAAAAACCGTAATTTCATGAACAGCAGCAACAGCAGCTTGTGACTGACAAACTTTAGTTCTGAAAGTGATTTGAGGTTAAAAAAATTAGAAATTAGTGTTGAAACTTAATTTCCAAAAACCTGTATCACAAAAACATCAGTGATTGGACAAGCAGCTTTGAATCTGCTGTCAAAACCCTGGAACTGTAACCTCAGAATCTTTACACTCTACTGGTAATATGTGCCATAGAGCCTCTAAGTGACTGAAATAAGCCTAAGCGTGTCATTTTTGGGCTCTGAAGCCCGCAGTCCTAAGAATGCATGAGTCTTCCGTAAATTATTACCTGGGACCAAAGCAAAGCTATGTCCTTTTTTTTCCTACTAGTTAAAAGCGAGCATGTGCTCTGACATGTGATCTCCATAGGGTGCAGTTGCTTCAGGAATATCCATCCGCTTTGGTGTGGGTCTTCCTTAGGCTGCAGAAAATACTTGCTGTAGTGTAGGTCCTCCACAGGCTGCAGCAAATATCTGCTCTGCTGTAGGTCCTCAACGGGCTGCAGTGAATATCCTCTGCAATGGAGCTCCTCTTACTCCTCTGACCTTGGTGTCTCCTCTGTTGCTCCTAACTCTTTTTGTTCGCTTCTCCTCTCTATATTCAATGTTTTATACACTTTCTTAAAAATGTTTTCACAGAGATACAACCAACTTGGTTGATGGGTTCAGCTGTGTCCTGTGGTGGGTCCATTGTGGAGCTGGCTGCTACTGGTTGTGTTCAGCATGGGGCAGCCCCTGACATCTTCCCACAGAGGCCAGCCCTGCTACCAAAACCTTGCTGCCTACACCCAATATACAGTGACTGAGAGGTCATCTCAATGTTTATAAATATCTAAAGGGTGGATGTCAAAAGGATGATGCCAGACTCTTTTCAGTGGTGCCCAGTGACGTGGCAATGGGCACAAAGTAGAACACAGGAAGTTCCACCTAAACATGAGGACCAACTTCTTCACTTTCAGGATGACAGAGCACTGGAACAGGCTGCCCAGGGAAGTTGCAGAGTCTCCTTCTCTGGAGACATTCAAAACCTGCCTGGATGCAATCCTGTGCAACCTACTCTAGGTGATCCTGCTTTAGGGAGGGGAGTTGGTCCAGATGATTTCCAGACATCCCTTCCAACCCCTACCAATCTGTGAATCTGTGATAAGTGACACCAAATTAACTTCTGCTTATATACTTTTTTTTCAGGCCCATCTCTCTTGAGATGAAGCAAGGTGGGATGACTATATGTGGGACACAGTGCAACACTGTTAGAGAAAATGGCAAGTAGACAGTGTTGGAAATGGGAGGCTGAAGAAAAAATGTTACGACTTGTGCAGTAAAACTTCAATTTGGAGAAACAGATTTACTCGCAATCTTTGCCATAAAGTTACTAAGCAGTACTTAGCAGTTACTTAAAACAAGGATGACCAACTTCCTTAAGCTTGGGAGATATTTTTCCTCCAAGATAGTGACTCACCGCTAACAAATTAACTGAATGAGTACACAATCAGGTCTTCATTAGCCACAGTAGCAGGTACTTAGAACAAGCTAGGTATTCTAGGTATGACAGGGTATACTAAGGAACATGGCATAATCCTGAGAGGATTTCTATGAAGTGAGCTCAGATCAATTGCTAGCTGAGCTCTGTCTAGGCTTTTTAGCTCAGCTTAAAAGTGCCTGCATCACTGAGCTGGCCACTCCACAGCTCAGTTTGCACCACACTGCATCAAAGCTAACAAATGCTGTAGACCTAAGCTGGCTCCTCATGGAGTCTGAAGTAGCCTCTCTGAATCCACAGCATGGTCAATCTGCAACCCAGATATATGATCCATACATAATTAACAACTGCACTTCTAGTCCAGAGATGCTCAGCTTGTTCCCATATCGATGTGCCTTTTCTCAGAACCTTCATTTTTCTATGCTCTCTCTGCTGCATCACCACCCCTGCCCTGCCTTGACTCCATATTTTCTATTTCCATTTATAACCTGCAACTAAGAGCTACTTGTTCAACCTCTTGCACACCTTCTCTTGGGCAAGATTGATAATTTAAAGTTCAGCGCTAGGTATCTCACTCTTGCTCTGGACAATTTGCTTATGATTTCCATTATGTTCTTTAAAAACTGTAATGCAATTAAAGCACCGTCCATTTTACAAGTCAGCAGTCATGAGAACTTCAAAATGTTAAACGGTTTGTTAAATAAAAACACTTGTTCTATGCCTGGCATTAAAGCTTTATACCAGAATCAGTATGAACACAACACTGGTCACACCAGAGAATCCAAACATCTGGAGAATCTTAGTTCTGTTTTTCAAGACCTCAGCCTATTTAGTAATAATTTTCTTCTAAAAAAGCCAGCCATATTTTTACTATCCATATAGTTTGCACTAGTTGTCCAAGGAGAAACAGATCTTTCCCTAGTCTCTGGAACTGGGAAAAACTCTTTGTATGTTAAACAGGAGTAGCATGCTTGAGGATGGGAGGCAGATTTCTGAAATTTTCAATTACTGAAATATCACATATTGGCTCATAAAGTACAGTGTTATTCACAACATTATTTTCAAATGCAAATGACAATGACTCCAGCTGCAAAGCAGTTCCAGCTCTGAAATCATGTACCACATTCCAGTCAACTAAAACAAGCATGCTTTTCAGTAGATTCAATTGTTCATGCAATCCTACACCTGGATTAATGAGTTTAGGATGGTTTCCAGTACATGGATACTAACATTCAGATACTCGTACCTGATATGACCCATAATTTTTCAGCAAAACTCAAGCGAATTCCATCAGCCACATTCACAGCAAAACCAAATCGAACACACAGCAGCTCTTTATTAATCTGTCAGAGCTGCCTGTTATTTCCACCAGGATGGGCCCCAGAGCTCCTAGCTACAGTCCTGCTCTACTTCACCATGTGACTAAACTTGCTGTACATGTAGGATGTCCACTATTTTTTCTACATGTCATGATTACTATACATACGCTGCAGTACGTTATTAAAAAGGAAACTCAATTTTTATTACTTTCCGTGTTGCAACCACAGTATCTTAGCAACAGTCGTGCTTGCTTTCCTCTCTGCAGATGCTTTGCTGACTCACCTATTCACTGATACAGCAGCTTTATTTGGCCAATCAGCATTTGTGCGCAGCACCCATGCACACCTATATATAGCCTATACTTCCCCTTCCATGGGGCAGTGAACGAAACAGCTTCCAGAGGATGAAATAAGTGTTTTTTCCATTTGCTGGACATGTGCTGCTATGGGCCCAGGGGATAGAATTAAGGTATAGCAAGTGAATGGGTGCAATCTGTAAAGTATTCTGTAAAAAGCACTTCACGTTTTGCTTCACTGCCAACAGTTGGTGTTCTATACGTTTCTTCCATGAACACGCAAAATCCCTATGAATTCTCACATCTCATCATACCAAGCACCAACTGCGTAAGCTGTCATTTAAAAGAGTAACTGGCAGTAAAAGACTGTAAGATAACATACGTGGCTCTTGGTAAAAACGCTGAGAATTCAAGCTGTAAGTTGTGGAAACAAGAGCTGTCTTAAACTTCGTAAAATGCTGATTTTCTGTGGAGCGGCTTCCTTAATATTACATCAGTCACTAAAAGTGAAGATATAACTCTGCCAGATGGACTGGTATTCTACACGCAAAACCACAGCAACGGAAGTTATACAGTATAGATGCAGAGAAGTAAGTAGCACATGTATCTTATTTCCATTTTCACTTGTCCTTTCCTTAGATTTCTCCTTCCCTTTTACTTTCTGAATTGCTTCTACTACTTGCAGCTCTTTGTATTGTTTCTTCTCAATGATTTTTTTCTTGACTTAATCTGTTCAGTCATTGAAACATTATCAAAAGCAAAAAAAACCAAACTAAAAACGAACTAAAAAAATGGCATAGCTTTGTCCAGAATACACCGGACTGAAAAAAGAAATGGCAGAGTTAGGAGGCTGAGCATAACTAATTAAATACCTCCTTATGTTTTAATTGTTTTCTTTCATAAATTTAACTTATTGAGTAGCTCGTCTTTATTCACCAGATGGTATTTATCAATTCCAACAGTATAGTCATTAATATGACACATGCTAGTACAGCTGCCAGCTTCTCTCTTTCTGACCTTGGTTTGTCTCCCACACCAAGGGTGATGGAAATGTCTGGAATATCTTCTCATCCCCTGAGGAAAATGAATTGCTCTCCCAGATAGCACACCCAAACTGCCCAGTGACATGAAGTGTTTGGATGAGACTGTCTCTGGACAACATCACTAGAAAGCTGTTGGAGTTCTCACTTCTGTCTTTGTGGGTTTTGCACATAGAGAAACCAAAAGCCAGAAGAAGTCTGATATGCATAAAAATGAAATGAAATTACAAAAAGGAAACCACAAATCTGCAACAACAAGAAAGCCCTCAAATACTGTAAGTTACTACATTGTGGATTTAATCCTTAAAAGAGAGAAGTGTATAGAACTGTGAAGTGCAAAAACAGATCTGAGCCAGTGTGGGAGAACACTAACCTGGGACCAATGTTGCATAAACTATGGTAAAAAGAGGTACCCAGTGCTGAATAAATGAGTTACAGATGTAGTGAGCATTATGGATTAATCTGTATTATCAGAAGAATCAGTTCTTGGATGTCAGTTCTTCACAGACTATCGCTTTAACTTTCTTACAATACTCCTATAAAGAGCATGAGATGTAAATGATTGTGAGGATCACAGAAAGACTCATACTGAAAATCCTAACCCTCAAAAGTTCCAGAAGAAGTTCTGCCCTATCATTCTGTATATACCAAATTAAACTAGCAATCTAAATAACTTCTTAAAAGGGCTATGGATATTCCCATCAAAAAAGCTCCCTCTGTCTAGGAAAGCATAATTTGCTGTGTTGGCTTCCATAGTTCTGCTTCTGGATATAGATGGCAGACTTACGATGAATTTTATTATTCAGTTAATATGCCAATATTCTGCCTTTTGAAGTTGGCTGTTGTGTAAGAAAATTCTCAGAGACTAGGCTGTTGGACTAAGAGTAAAGGAAAATGTTTTCTGGAGAAAATTGGTATGCCTGATAGTGCCACTTCAGTTTTGCCCAAGTTGAGTTTGAGACAGCAGTTCTTCCTCCAGAGCTGATCTTTTTCAGACATGGTAGAATCTTTGCAGTAAAACCTGGTTCTGTCTCTGCCTAAGGAAGAGGTGGCTCTCATCAGCTAAAAGCTGGCATATTGCTGCATGTGCAGAAGAATACACATCTTCTGTACTTACAGAATACATTACAGAGAGAAATTACTGCTGCAGTCATGGAATTAATAATACGCCAATTGGAAGAAGTGAAATCACACATTTGTGTGGAGGAAAAGCAGCTTGGCAACGTGCCCTGCTCTCCCGTAGATATGTGAGATTCATAAACAATTCTTTCTTCAAAATGACATAATCCTCTCAAATGACAAGAAGAGACAGTTAATATGTCAATTGAGAATGTCAGAGAAAGAACAGATTTTGATCAAGGATAAAAACCAACATTTAGCTACTCTACAACAGTGCTGATAATACTCCGATAGCTTTACTGCCAAAAATTCCAGTGTGAAATAATCAATAACTCCAAATCATATTATACAGGAAGAAAATTCATTTTCAGTTTGTGGTCACTGTTCTGTGTCCTGAAATACTTTAATCCTTTCTCAGCTCCCAAACTCTTTCTCCCTGCCAATTATGCTTTCACTACACCTTCCATTTGAAGTGCAACCATCAGATTCTTTCCCTATTTCAACATGCTGCTCCCTCCCCTACACCCACAGAATGGTTGAGGTTGGAAGGGACCTCTGGAGATTGTCCGGTCCAGTCCCCCTGCTCAAGCAGCGTCATCTACAGCTGGTTACCCAGGACTACGTCCAGACAGTTTTTAACTATTTCTGAGGATAGTGACTCCACAACCTCTTTGGCAACCTGTGCCGGTGGTCAGTCATCCCCACAGGAAATCAGTTACTGAGTAACCCCAAATTCTTTCCTCTGCCTTCCCTAGTGATTCTTTCACCACTGCCATGAGAACTCAAGACATTACTCATATTGGATTCCCACACTAATTCAGGTGGGTGTCTGAATTGCACAGAAACAGGTTAAACTACTAGCAATGCTGACCAGCAACGAGGAATGTGCTTACCTCAGAAGACACATCTTTAGTGGAAAATCTTTCCTGGATTTAAGTGAAGCTTATTAAAAAAATATAAAAATTTATTTTTGTAGGTAATACAGCTTCTGCTCATGGTCAATATTTATGGAATCTGCTTTGCACTTGTGTAGCTACCTTTGTCTTGATAATCTGAAAGCAATTTATGAACAACTACTTAAGCCTCTCAGCACTTTGTAACAAAGGAAAGGGAGAATTTACAGCTAGGAAAAACAGATACAGTCATGCTAGAGGTAAATGCTTAACTATCACAACTCGAATTTGCATTTATTTTAGCGTTAAGTGTGCACGTAACTGTCACTGACTTTAAAGGAACTAGAAGACAGTCTAGAGCTTGAAAGAAGTATTTCTGTTCAACCATATAAATACATACATGCCTAATTTTAAGCAATACATTCCTAGGTTGAAGACAGGTTAAATGTCATCTTTAGAAATTATATGGAAAAAGAAATCTTGCATCTTGGGGTACCTTTGAAAGTATTCCAGAGGGCTTCACTCAAAGAGATTTCAGTGGAATGAAGGTATCTGCAGTGTACTGCAACAAGTCCTTCCCAGCCCATATGAACTTTTCAAAATAGTATGGAAGATGAAATGATGGGAGAAGGCTGTACTCAACTGACACTGCTGAAACTGCAGGGAAAATCTAGGTCAGCAAACTGCAATTACTAGAAGTGAATAAGCAATGAAAAAAAATCCACTAATCTTCATTAAAATTAAAAAAAAAATCCAACAAGCCTTACTTTAACTTGCAAAAAATAAATTTAAATGTGAAAGCTTAAATAGTTTCAAAATATCTGTTTCAAGGTGATTATTCACACTTCATATTCTAAATGGAAAACATGTGGGTAAGCTGCACAATTCACAATTACAATGCAGAAACTGTACTACTTAGGCACTGAATTAATGCTATAATTTAAATCGTGAATATCCACAACAAATTGTTCATAAAATATTCACACAGGTAAATATTCACACCAAATAAATTTACAAACTCAGGCAATAAAGTTATGGGAGAATTTTCTGAGCATTTTGTGATCACAAAGAAAGAAAATCATGTATTGAATATATTATCCATCAGAAATAGCTTCTTATTTTTTGATTACTGAGTAGATTAGCAAGAGTAACAAAGTTTCATGGAACTGAGTATCAACAACTCATTGTACAATTGATTTAAATGGAGACATGTAGATTTTAAAATTGCTGTAACTTGTAAGTCTATCTCATTTTACACAGTTTACTAGGACCCATTACTACCACATTCAGCTAGCTCTATCCTAAGTACTATTCTACGGGGAGAAGACTTGTATATCCTGTAAGGAAGGGGCTGGATTTTCTGTTTCAAAAGTCACTTGAATACTGTTATCACTATTGAAATAGCTTTTCCTCACAAGATAGTTGGGGTAAGATTCTTTGTGTAAAACCTAGGTGTAGGTCACTAACCTGTTAGTTTTTCTGTTAAAAATCGCACATATTTTGGCTAAAAATAATAATGTCTTCTTCTGGAATTAAGTCAAAGAGGAGCCCGACTCTTATTATACCAAATACATGTAGTGTTACATCTGTCAAAATATCTTGCCAACTACTGTGAAAAGAGGCAGGATTAAAAACAGATCAAATTTAATGAGCTACTTATTTTTAAAATGTATCAATGATTTTACTGACAGTGAAAACTAAAACTAGGTTTCATTCAGAACAGAGTATTTTAAGCTCTCTTGCACATCTGCATTCGAGCCGACAGCTATTTTAGTTCTAAGAGGTTGAAAGGATTATGTTTGGAAGTTTAAATGTAACCATAGCATCCATTCTTTCTCACTTTGGGGCATTCTACATTGCCCTTTCTGGGAATGAGTCCTATTTCAGATTCTAATAATATATCTCAAGCCTAACCTGCAATACCTTACATGATTGAAGTCTTGGGGTGTCATACCGCTTTGCATGTTCATGTAAACAGCTTCTCCTTTTATTCCTCCTATATAATATAACCCTGGGTTTGCAGTCAAAACTCAGTGTTGAATGTGGGTTTCCAGAAGCCAAGTCCATCCAGCAGTGTCCTTGTTTCAGCTGAGAGAGTGTTAATTTTCTTAATAGTAGCTAGTATGGGGCTGTGTTTCAGATTTGTGCTGAAAATAATGTTCATAATATAGACACGCTATCGTTACTGCTAAGCAGTGCTTACACGGAGCCAAGGACTTTTCTGCTTCTGACACCACCCCACCAGTGAGTAGGCTGGGGGTGCACAGCAGGTTGGGAAGGGACACAGCCAGGACAGCTGACCAAAGGGGTATGCTATACCATATGGCATCATGCACAGCATATAAAGAGCTGGTGGAAGAGGAATGAAGGGGGCAGCAGCATTCAGAGCTATGGCATTTGCCTTCCCAAGTAACCATTATGCGTGACAAAGCCCTGCTGTCCTGAGGATGGCTGAACACCTCCCTGCCCATTGGAAGTAGTGAATGAATTCCTTGTTTTGCTTTGCTTGCACACACGGTTGTTTCTTTACCTATTAAACTGCCTTTATCTCAACCCACCAATTTTCTGACTTTCACTCTTCCAATTCTCTCCTCCATCCCACAGCAGGGAGGGGGTGGGGGGTTGGGGGGTGGAGTGAGCAAGCAGCTGCATAGTGCTTAGCTGCTGGCTGGCATAAAACCACAACAAGCAGTCACCCCCAATTTAATACTTTCACTCCACAGGCCTACATCCTCATCCTATTTTACTTTAAGGATGTCTTGGTTTAGTCCCACCCAGCAGGTAAGCATCACGCAGACGCTTGTTCACTTCTCCCCCCACCAGAGGATGTGCAGGAGAATGGAAAACAAACTCATGGGCCGAGATAAACACAATTTAATAGGATAACAAAGGAAGATGATTATAATAACAAAACCAACACCACCACTACAAGTGATGCACAAATGCAATTGCTTACCATATGTGAAATGAAACCAAAAAAATTTGATGCCCAGTCTGTTTCTGGGAGATCCCACCTCCCAGGCAGCTTCCCCAGTTACATAGAGGGCACAATGTTCTGTGGCAGGGAATATCCCTGTGGCCAGTCTGGGCCAGCTGCCCTGGCTGTGCTCCCCCAGCTTCTTGTACACCTGGCCGGGCGTGAGAAGCTGAGAAGGCCTTGACACTACAACTACCTAGCAACAACTATTCTCAATATTGTTCTCTTACTAAATCTGAAACACAGCACTATACCAGCTACTAGAAAGAAAAGTTAACTTTATCTCAACTGAAATCAGGACAAAGGAGTAATTTATAAGTGTGGTAAATTAAATCTGTCAGGAAATCTAACTAGCAACATTCATATGTACACTTGGCAAGTGAGTCTATACAATTATTGAAGGCAAAGAATAAGACAATGAAGAACCATTGAGATTTAGAAGACGAGGGCTTTGTGACAGTTTTGCACTGTTTTCTGCTAGAACATTATTTCTGAATTTCCACAATAAGATGATCATGCATCTTCCTAAAATGCGTAAGATTCATAACTCCTTTTGGCTCAACCCAATATAGAAGCTTCTTCAAGACTACCTTTACAAGAAAAGCAGTTAAGTATATTGCAAATGGAAGCTTAAAAGTCAACAGTATTATCAACAATATTATAAACACAAATCTCCCTGGATGCATTTTCTCTCCAACTATATTTCTTTCAATTTAAATAGATTATGTACAGGCAAGTGTGACTGGATTCAATCATCACAATCCCATAAGACAATAATTTAAAAGGAAAAAGCTATAGATTAAAAACATCAGGAAAGCTGCTCTAGAAGACACCCATATAATAGAATAGACATCATGCACATACATCAAGACAAAGGACTGGAAAGAAAAGCAAAAGCTTTTTCCATCAGCTAGCTTGACATACAAAAGTCAAAACAAATACAATTGGCAGGTGCACAAAATGCCAGCAGGACAAAGCAGCAGCAAAATCACAAAAGAAACATGCATAGCCTGTTGATGTTCACATGTTCACTCTCAGTAGAGGTATAACACTCAGCTGTCATAAAAACTAACTCCTATAATATACATACTGCCTAACACAAAACCTCACAGGTATGGCCTGCAATTCAGACTGAGATTTGAGAGAAATAGAAAACACTGTAATTAATCAAACAGCTACCTACGCATGCTCCTAAGTTTTAAGGGCTTTTATTTTGCATATGGCTTAACATTACCATGTTCAATGAATCTCTGGTACTCACTATCTGGTTACCTTGGGACACAGCTGCAGAACCATCTCAAGACTGTCCTGAATCACTCTGCTATCAAAAGAACAGTAATATCCTAAACACCATTTATTTCCTACTCTCAGGGTCCTGGGTGCACTAATAGGCTTTAATTGCCCTGATCAGCCTTACCTGGGACATCCATCCAAACTTTCTGCTCATGATCCCAGGAGCCTCATTTAAGCTCAAACTAACACCTTCAGTCTCTCATTAAGCTACATAGTAGGTGTGTCCATCCCCAGTGCTATCACACCTGTGCTTCTCATTGGCCATGAACTGACTTACTGGCTTGAGCTGGGGCCTACTTTGTTGCTATGATCTTGCCTGGTGATCACCAAGCTCTGTCTGACCCTCGTTATGGCTACCATACCTGATTTCCTGACTTGCATTCCTGGCTTGATCATGGACCTGCCCCATCACCATGACCCTGCCTGATGCCATGGGCTTTTGGTTGAGTTTGGCCATGGTTTCTGGGTCTGTCCTGCTTGTCTCATCCAGGTATTACGGGTCTGGACCTTGTGAGCAGAGGTGCCTGTCCAGCCAGTCTTATTATCACTGCTGACTGCCAGTCCCTTGCTGTTTCCTGGCACCCTCCCTCAGGGAAGTTGATACAGTGTAAAAGGCCTCTGTGTAGATGCTGAATCAGAACCTTAAGGAATTTAATAAAAAATAATAAAAACAGAGCAAAAATGAGCCTTAAAGCATCATCAGAGATAGCATAGCCTCATGTAGCTACATTTAGTAGCTACATGTGAAAGACTGGAGTTAGAACTTACTGGCATACACCTGTTTGTATTATCTTCACAGTGTAACCTTGGGCAAGACAGCTGGAAAACCACCAAAGGATTTCCCAGTAGAGGAGTTGGACATTTCCTGCAAGAGAGCATTGCTGCTGGGGCACTCACCAGGACAGACATTTTTCAGCTAGGATTTCCAAAGTGGAAACTTTTCACTTGATACTGCTTTTTCTTCTATCTCTTCGGGTACGAAAACTCTGACATACTTGGAGACCTGCGATATGCATTGGGCAATCCAGCTGAGAGAGGCTTAGCAACTAGTCAGGAACCTTTCTGTTAGACTGAAGCTTTCACAGAAATAAATTATTAAAAAAAAGAAAAAAATCCATCATTTTACCTTGAAACTTCAGCTCCCCAATCTTGCAAGGGCTCCTTCTGGCCTACCCTCCTGCCCCTCCACAGCTGCCGCTCCCCCACTCCTGCCAATATGGCGCCGGGAGAGGATTTAATGGGGCGGGGGCAGCGGGTGGTGGTGGTAGGTAGATCACAGGGGCCGGGACATGAGGAGGCGGCTGGGACAGTTCAGTAACACCTGCAGTGTCAAGGCAGGAGCTGTGAGATTGAGATCTGTATGGAAAAGGATTAAACTCTGCCTAAAAAAACCCCATCCGTTAATGTTTTCATAAGGTTATGTCATTTTCGATGTGACTTATTTAAATACTGTGTTAAAGTTGGATAGCACGTGGTTAATGCTACAGCAATTAGAATGAGAAACTTGTGTCAGAAGTGAAATTGCATTGATTGTGAGATTGGTTTCACCTTGCAGCTGCAACACGTGGTAGGAAAAAGAAGCTGTCAGCTACTTACCTGCAGGACGGTGGGTTAGAAAAGCAGGCTGCTACACAGAAAAGCATTGTTCATAAAGAACAGGCACCTGCGGAGGGACAAGTGGCATCCAGTATATCATCAGGCTGGTATAAATGGAAAAAGGTGGTGAAGATAATGACAATTCTTAGATCTATCCTAAAATGCAGCTAAATGGGATTTGGCTTTTGCATAAGTGACCATCAGTGTGGGAGTCTTGTTTGCTTATTGACTGGCATGCCTATAATTGGTTAATTTTTACTTTTTAAGCAAATACGTATCTATTTATATATACTGTTACTCTAGGTAACACTTTATACAATTTTATTGTTTAAGCTGACATCTTGAATATGTGCATTAGTCCACATTCCTCCTATTATCATCTCCGCATGCCCCCCTAAAAATAAAGGATCTTACATTTTATCCACTCATCTGCTAACATCCAGGAACACAAATTTTCAAGCTATTAAAAAAGAATAAACACTTCTCCAGGGTCATCTTTTCTACGCAGAATGGCTGTTTCATAGTGACAGCTTTTTGAGAACCCATTTGCAGGGAAAGGATTCTTACTGTTGTCATTGTTCATTTCACTGGAACTGCCTTTTGAGTACTGGGCCACAGTTTAGTCAAGATACTATATAATTACTGTACCTGGACTAAATAGTAAACGTAATACATGAAATATAATTAAATTAGGTCAGTAACTTTAATATGTGTGATTTTTGGCATGCTTGCACCAGGAGTTTATAAATAAATATGAAGTTTACTTAAATATAATACTTCTCAGCTGTAATGCATGGATTGCTTGTGGATTAGACCACTTGCTGGTCATGTAGTACTAGTTGTCAGTGTTTCCAGATGCTAAGTGTATGGGTAAAGCTTCCTTACTATATGAGAATTCAGGAACAATAATAACTCCAGAATTGTGACTAATATATGATCTGCAATATGTTATGCCGAATTAAATGGTTCTGTCACATTATCAAAGCTGAAATTATTTAAGAAGAGGAATAAAATGTTTGGACTTTCTTCATCATGTTTTCTTTGTTTATACTTAATTAAAATGTTAAAAAAAACCCTCACCCAAAAAAAGCCCAACATCCAGAAAAGAATATTACTCCTGATACTGGCTTTACCATTTTCTTGAAAGAGATAGGAAACAGGCAAGTTCAGGCAACATCTATATTGCCCATTAATAGAATAGAATAGAATCGAATAGAATCATTAAGGTTGGAAGAGACTTCAAGGATCATCTAGTCCAACCGTTCCCCCAGCACCTATTACCCACTAAACCACATCCCTAAGTACCACATCCAACCTTTCCTTAAATACCCGCAGGGACAGTGACTCCACCACCTCCCTGGGCAACCAGCTCCAATGCCTGACCACCCTTTCCGAGAAGAAATTTCTCCTCATCTCCAACCTGAACCTCCCCTGGCACAACTTGCAGCCATTTCCCCTTGTCCTGTCACTAGTTATCTGTGAGAAGAGGCCAACCGCCAGCTCGCCACAGCTTCCTTTCAGGTAGTTGTAGAGGGCAATAAGGTCTGCCCTGAGCCTCCTCTTCTCCAGACTAAACAAGCCCAGTTCCTTCAGCCGCTCCTCATAAGACCTGTGCTCCAGCCCCTTCACCAGTTTCGTTGCCCTTCTCTGGACACGCTCCAGGGCCTCCATGTCTTTCTTGTGGTGAGGGACCCAAAACTGGACACAGTACTCGAGGTGCGGCCTCACCAGGGCTGAGTACAGGGGGACGATCACCTCCCTGCTCCTGCTGGCCACACTATTCCTGATACAGGCCAGGATGCCGTTGGCCTTCTTGGCCACCTGGGCACACTGCCGGCTCATGTCCAGGCGAGCATCAATCAACACCCCCAGGTCCTTTTCCTCTACACAGCTTTCCAGCCACCCCGCTCCCAGCCTGTAGCGCTGCCAAATAAAAATGTTTTGTTTTCATTTCAGTTGCGAAGTCTCTCACTTTGAAGTGTCCATCACTCCATTTAAAAAGACAGGTATTCATTGAAGATATAGAGTGACGTTGTTTAGTGAACTTCTGAGCTGTAACTTTTTTCCTAGATTCTCCTAGTAGAGGGTGACACCGATTGCTTTGAAGATAGTGTGAGATACAGAATAGTTGCTAAGAATGACTGTATGTGCTAGAATTGGAGGGGGAAGAGGAATGTTGTGCTTTAGTGCGCTTTTTTTTCCTTTTCAACATTCAGAGTAGTGGAAAAGACAGGCTAAAGGTTACCACCTTCCTACAAAGCAAAAAGCCAAACATTACCCTTCCTATTAAATACTAATGTGAGAGATATTTGTAAAAAAAATTTTCCTTCTCAGCACAGGAAGCCTGTGTGTCAACAAAAGAACTTTCCCTCCCTGACCAAACAAACCCACCCATAATCATTTAGTGAAGACGTGAATTTAAACAACTGAACAGAAAGTGAAATTGCAAGTAGTGCTGCTGATGTTCCCCTGCTGCTGTTGCAGAGAGGGCCTGGCCCTCAGTGATCTCAGTGGGAGGGAGGGTAGTGGATGAACAAGGGTAGGCAATGAGATGGGCAAAGAGCTCCCAGACAGAAAGGAGCAGAGAGTGTAGGTAAGGGATCCGACACGCTCTGCGTTGTCACTGCCAGCGTGGGCGGTGTGACCGGATGGTGCACAGACCAGGCAGTCCGCATGTGCCTCAGGACTCTGAACACAAACACCCCAGTGGAGGCCTTGAGGTTCAAGGTGACAGTATAATTGTCCGATGTCTGCATAGTGCCTACAGAAGAAGGGTTCAGACCATAAGGGGGAGCTGAAATAAGCATGGGAATTACAGCATTGCTCCTCACCATAGAAGAGCCTCTCGTATTCAAACAACCTGTTTGTCATTGCTGGAAGGATATGTCTGTTTTCCTGCTGGGGTAACAGGAAAGAGGAAAGGTACGTTCAGAAGCTGCAGACTTGCTGACAAATGAGTGCAGGATCTCCCACTGACAAGTCACCTGTGCTGTTGCCTGAATGGAGTACAGACCCTGTGGTCGTGACATAAACAGTGCATTCCTCCATGATGCTCCTGGGTGCAGCGTGATGGGAATGATGTCCCTTGTTATCAATACAGGCTGTTCTTGTAACCCTTGTTCTGCTGCTTCTTTCAGTGCTTTCTCAGACATGCACATTTCCATCCCTGCAGCATTCCTGCCAATCTTCATATTTCTGTTAAGAATCTCTGCACAAGGACTGGCCTGGCTAGATTGCTATGGATGGAGTTTCGGGGAAGAGGTGGTGTCTTAAAAGAGATGCTCTGCCACATCCCTGGGAGGCTTTGTATATGTGAAGGTTTCCATATGCCCAAAATGGATTTGATCCAACACCAGAAGTCCCAGCTTCACCCCTCTGGGTCAGCACCCCAGAAATCTGCAGGGGAGCCTCACAGTATGCCTGGTGCTCTGTGCAGCTGAAATAGCTTCCAGACTGCTTGAGGGAGATGCCTACTACTGTCCCAGAGGAGGCTGTGCACATGCCTGGTTACGGTTCTGAGACAATCCCAGCTGTGATTTATGATGCTGCTCTCCCTGCTGAAGTACTCTTGCTCAGCAGGCATTTTCTCCAGCAAGATGGTGTCTCTGAAGGTGATGTTGCTGCACTATCTTATGTTTCTTTTGGAGATAATCAAGGATGAGGAAGAGGATGCAGACATGGCCATGTGTGTGTCTGACAAAAAGTATTTGGAGCCACAACTGAACCCACTCAATAGTAGCCTCATGAAGCCATTCCTAGGCTGAGACACTGGCAGTCCTGCTGCCCTGTCTGTAGCCTAGCCCATGTTCCTAGAGCTGGAGAGAACCCCTCCACACACACACACACATGAGAAAGGTTACACTGGTGCTATAGGGCAATAGGTAGAGATATGATCCCTCTGAACAGGGTGGCTTCTACCCTCAGGTTGAAATGGGGTGGGGGACATTTATGGTCACAACAAGGGCATGTGAAACTCCTTGGGCTGGAAAGCATCTCCAGACAGACAGGCTGTCAAGTGCTGCTGCGCTTGTACCCTCCAGCTGACGACCAGGAACCCAGGCTAGGTGGAATCGGTGACTGTCCTCAGCTGCTCACAACATCCTGAGCTACTGGTATCTGTGGAGAGTTGCCCTGGGGCAAGTGAGAGGTCACATACTCAGGCTGAACCTTGGCTCAGGGTTTGTGACCAGCTTTACATCTGTCCTGTGCAGCAGGGATCAGACCAGCCCCATATGGACCTGGACTCTGCTGGCTGCCTCTTGACAGGGAAGTAGCTCCTCTTCCAGTGGAGTTAGAAGGGGAAACAGCAGGGTCTTAATGTCCACTAGGTTTATTTTTCCTTAACACAGATTACATTCATTTCCCTTAAAAAGAAAACCTCTTAATTATTTTAGCAATACACAGGTGACCGCAGCTTTACTAAATTCTCAGTCACTGCCAACAGTATTTCAGAGCTCTTTTCCACAAAGCTCACCAACGAAAATCACTATTCCTCCTTCAAGTGTTAAGAACCTAAATCACTCGAAACTGCCTTTTCATTGCCCTGTGGAACACCTTAATCCCACCTGAAGTGCCTCTCCGAAAAAAAGGGCTGGGATGTTGGTCCTCACCAACCCACCAGTAGATTCTGGCTTTGCAGTATTATTTCCTCCATTTTGTTTTGTAGGGGCTTGAGAATCACAACTGTAAAATATTTTTCTCTAGAACTGCATTTTTAACAATGTTTCAGAAGGGCCACTCCTGTTGTGATGTGTTGATAGCCGCACTTGACTGCTGTGAATAACTGGAACAACATATCAGAAGCTGAACCTGTCTTGCAGTGTCTGAAGAGCTGAAGAAATGTCTCTTCTAAAGCAGACTCAAAATTGCTGTGTCCAGAGGCATTTGCACAGCAATGCAAATCTTCAATGGAATTAAAGTTTCTCTCCCATCAAGAAGTGACTGATTCTTAATCAAATACTGTAAATACAGACAGAGCTTTGAGCAAATTCTTGCAAATTAAGTCTTTTGGGGGTTGTCTTTAGCAAATTAAAGAAATTATTTTAATTTTCCATATAAATTTTACTCTGAGATTCAAATTTATTTCCCACTATACTTTTCTACAAATTTATGAGAAAAAATTCAAGGTTCCTAGTGTTAGAGAGTAAGAACTGGGAACGTACTTATTTTCTTCAGACCTAAACAGACAAGTATTAAATACTCAGGTAAGCCATATGTTTAGCTATCTGTCTATGCTACAAGAGTTAAATAGCAGCCTATTTTGTTCTCAGATCTGTCACAGGCTTGTCTTGGTCAAGATGACATAATTTTAAAAGTGTGATTGCAGGCAAAGACTATGAAACGAACTCTCCAGGCACTCTGCCACTCTTACAGCTCTGTCCTCCTTGGGAGATCAGAAGAGGCGAGTTTAGCTTCTTGCCTTACAAAAAATTCTTCCCTGAAGAACTGAGGATGTGCATGGTCCCTGGCAGCATTATCTAGTCCACCTCTTGTCCTGTGATAGGCTTAACCGTATCTATGAACTAAAATTGGCTTGTGAATAAACAAGTGTCCTTAGCTGTCCCCTGCCCACCAGAACTGGACAAGGAAAACTGCAGTAGGAAGTACCAGCCCTTTGCTGGCAACGGTTCTGTCTTGTCCATCTTTCTTGTGATTTAAGGACGTAACAGGACTGTTAACAGAGATGTCGTTTTTGGAAGCCTGAATGTTAGGCTGGGAAAAGAGGCTGTTATCTAAGATCTTTTCGTCCCCAGAGCTGTGAAGATCATAACATGAATTTGTGAAGTTTGGAGCTGGTCTCTTCAGCGAACTAGCTAAATTGATGATGATGTCAGTGATTCAGTTAAGAGCTAACTCTGTGGATAAATGAAGGGCGCTAAGAAATAAGAGCACATTGATCTTGTGTATGGCTAGAGAAAACTACTGCAAAATAGAAACAAACTTTTTTTTTTTAATGAAGCTTTTTATTCAGTTGTTAAATAGAAAGAGATAATAACTTAACTGTGCAGACAAAAGGGGGAGCACACCAGATGTATAGAATTTATACATTTTTGTGGCTTGGGGAATAAACTTTCTCAGGAAGATGAAAACTTCGATTCTCAATAGAATTAAATTTCTTACTGATCCAAGCCAGGATAGGAGTAAAGCAGGAAACACATAATTTCAATATTCACAGAATAGGTTCTTCTGCATTAGGTCAGTTGTGGATGCTAGGTTTTCTTTGGGTCCTCACTGTAAGTGGAATGAGAGAATATTTAGCTTTCAAAGCTCCCTGAACAAACTGTAATATCTCTAAAATACAGAAATATTAAGTCACATTTTATCTGAAAACTAGGATTATTTTGTAGTTGTTGGCACATCAAAATGTCATGGGGAGTTTTATTCTTCTTTCCTTCCGTAGCTACAACAGAGAGAAACAGATACTATATAGGGACAATGCAAAATTGCTGTTTTGCTTTGGGTATACAGTTAAGTTACTGCATTTCAGTAGATTTATGCAAACTCTGTGTGCTTTTCTTATCCCATGGTAAAAAAAAAGGTCATATGACTTAGCTGAGCTTTCTTTTGTACTAAGGCACGCTGCACTACTGTGCAGCTGCTGTAGGATAAGATACTCACACAAGGCATTTCTTTATTCCAGCTGATACATGCTAATTTAACATGATAGCTTAAACATTTGAAAACTGGACAAGGCATCATGAAATCTCTGGTAACCTAATTGTATAGTTGCAGCCTTAGTTCTTGATTAAATGGGACTGAAGAAAATGTGGTTTAGGTGGATACATTCCAAGGATCCTGACCATGGAAATACTGCCTCACTTCTTGCCATTGGGCTGAGTGACCTGGTTCACCACAGATCTGTCTTGCCCTCTGAACTATGTGATTAAAAACTGTGTCTTTTTCAGAGGATCAATATATTTAAATACCGCTTTATGATTTATTCTCTTTATACTGTGCTAGTAACACTAGCAGTAATGTTAAATTGATGACACCCTTAATGGCACATGCTTTGGAGTGGCATGTATCTGAGAGGCAGGGCAAACAGTGAATCACCTGGCTAACACCACTTGTCCTGAGCATGGCACCGTCTGTCTGAATGAATAAATGGTATCATTATATCGAAAACAAGGTACGAATCAATGGCTCTTGTAGAGAGCAGTTCCTCAAACAGTGTTTTTCTGCTGTGAAGAGAAAGGTTGATTTGACACAGATTGGTTTTCTTTGCCATTCTCCTTGTTTTCAGACTTACCAGCAGTAAAGGTGGCTTGGAAACCAGAAGCTGTACCAGCACCATCTGTGACGAACTCTATGAGCATGAGATTACTAGAAGCAACTATGTCATTAGGTGTCTTTGATCCACAGGTCTTGTCCATTAGAACTGCAGAAGACCTGCTGGATCCATCATAAACTTTAACATAATCCCCCTGACAGCCTCTGGTTGTCTGCAGCTCAAAGGCTTGGAAGTGCAGTGAAATCTGGAAGAGAAAACCAGCCTTTAATATACATTTATGTGACTTCTTTCATGGAGTGTCCTTTAAAACAGTCCAAATCCAAGCTTAGCCAAGCCCAAACTGGAACTGCTTACCCATCCTTGCCTATCATCCCCTGAAGTTGCAGGGTTCAGATCTAATGGGCCTGTGACTGAATGCTGCCATGCTCAGCCTGCTTTGTCTTGATTTTGTAAACCTGAAGCCCACCGTATGAAGGTTTTTCAAAATCACAACTCTGCAGTTGTCTGTGCCCATACCTGGCTTAAGGACATGAAGAAGAAGTAGAGACCAGCCTGAAATCTCTCTCAAGGAAAAAAATCTTATCTGGCAATTGGTTTGCAGACAAAGCGCAAAATGCTTAATGGAGAAAGAAGTAAGTTCAGCTGTATTCCAAGACCACTATTAACCTGTGATTACCTTTCTGGATCGGGTTCGGATGAGCCAGACACAGTTGGTGTTGTCTGAGTAATTTCTGGGGTGGTTGGCAGATCTCAGTGACCCTGATGCTGCATCGAGAATAGTGCTGCAGCGATCTGAAAAAAAAAACGTTTGCTTCAGCATCAGGCTTGCAGAAACTCCCACACTCATTTACTATTACAATCTCTTCAGAAAGATCTGGTCTTGATTAAAATGAAGAATCGCGTTGTCCTAATTTTCACATAATGCATAAGTATCTGCATCAAAATGGAAAATAAAGTAGTGCTTGGGAAAAGCATTAGCTTTTGTTGATTAGCTCCATAGTTTAGCAAGGGTTCTCTTTCTTCACCTCTGTAAAGAGTGTGAGAGGTTTCAATTCACTGCAGTTGGTGACATCAGTCTCCACTGGGATGAGGAAGTCAAGTGATGTTGGAAGGTCAAGCGCAAATATGATGTCTCTGCAGTACTTAAATTCTAAGTTTAGGAGGAGGACTTGGGCTTTCCTCTGTGCAAGGAGTAATACTTTATTCATCATGTTTTTGCCCTTTGACTGAATAAATTTCTCTGATTTTATGGGAGAATTTCTTCTAGCAGAGGTTAAAATTAAAGAGTTAAAAATATGCACAGATTTAGTATGACAGCTTAAACATTTGAAAACTGGACAAGGCATCATGAAATTGTTCCTGTTCAGAGAAGCCTACAACAGTTTTGGTTTGGCTCAGGTCTTAAATACAAACCGCAATGAGGAGCAGAGGTGTCTGGCTCTTTGTGGGGTTTATATTTGTCTCCTGAGCTGTAAGAAACCAAATTAATCCGGTGAAGCATACAACGTGGTATGCAGTTAGGCCAGCTGCACAGCAGTCACTTACGCCAATAGTGAATGTGTTTGATTTAATTTGGAAGCAGAAAGCATTTTCTCACTAATCACAATGTGCCTCCAACTTCACCTTTCCATTCTCTCCCAGAGTAACCCTAATGGGTACCATGAATTTGGAATGGTCTCACAGTCTTTGATGAGAAACTTTGGCTTCTGCAGTGCCCACGCATGTCTGTGAAGGATCTGAGTAGAAGATGAAAGGATGGCTTTGAGATACTTACTGCAATTATAAAGTTTGTTGATTTTGGCCACATCCAAGTTGCTCAGTCCATGCCTCTGTCCAATATGTACTGTTTCATCAGGAATTGGTACAATTGTTGCTTTCCCAGTGGTATTAGTGAATGTGTATCTGCAAATAAACCATGAAAAATTATGACTTCTTTCAGGATTTAATGGCATGCTGTGGAGGGATAACAAGAATTGTACACAGGTTGTTGTTGTGACTAACAGTGCTGTTCAAATAGGTTTGATTAAGATGTCCAGCAGTAATCAAACTCAACCTCAAGATTCCCCCTTTACACCCAAATTCAGCTGTGAATGGCTCCTCAATGGCAAGCTAAAGGATAATCAGTTAGTCTTAGAGAGTGGCTTGTCTGAACTGACTTGAAGTGTTTTTCTTGGAAGGGCAAATGGGGAAACTGTTAGGAGAGAGTTATTACAGAAACTAATTCTAATGTACAATTTGCATTCCAACTAAAGCAGTGCTACTTACGGGCCGTAGTGCATTACTGAGGAATAGTCATACGGAAGACCCAGGTTATTGGAGTTTTCAAATTTCCTGAAGTCTGGTCTGTCAGCTGTAATATATGATATTGCACTTAGAGTATGCTTCCTATCTACTCCCTTCAGGGAAGAAGGAAGAGCTGGGAACAGCAGGATGTATCTACGCCACTTTCTACACTGAGTTTAAAGGTACTTACCTGGACTGATGTACTCCCACATGATCTTTACATGTTTATCCCTGTCACTTCGAGAATGTTCATGCAAAAAGCCCAAAGCGTGGTCCAGTTCATGTTGAATTATTCCTTTCCACATGCAGCCTCCTTTCATCACAGAGACAACCTGTCCACCTCCTACTTTCCCATAGTGTGACCAGCAGCTGAGGGAGGCATTGAACACCAACAGAAGACTTATGTGATTTTTATTGTCAGGCAGGCATAGGGACAGTGCAGAGAACTTTGCTTCACACACATCTTGTGGGAGTGGAAGGAGTCCTTCCTGTCCACTGTGATTAGTCAGAGTCCACAGAAGGGCAACACTGACCATGGTGCAGAAAACAACAAAAGGTATGATCATCGCTAAAGCTTCCTGGAAGACCTTCATTAGCACTGAGGCTCCTGCACTCTGACTTCCTGTACACAGTGGCATCAACTCCCTAGAAATAGCTTTTAGACTTTCCGAAATACTGAACACTGTATCAGAGCTGGAGCTAAGATAAATAGCACTTTCAAGCTAATGGGTGTTGAACAAGTCTCTCATAGGCTCTAATTGACAGCCAACTGTGTGATTCAGATAATGCTGTGCTCCCATGATCTGCATCACTTCTGTATCTTCGATGAGTCCCTGATGTAACTGCTGAGTCCTTGCACTATCAAGGTGTCCAAGGAGGGTACCTTGGCACTGTGATAAAACATAAAGTTTGTTCTCTAAATCCATTCCTCTTGCCGCTCTAAAGTCACACAGAATGAGTCTAGTGAAGAATTGAAAAACAACGTAGAAATAACTCGTTAATTTATCATTCAACTCACCCATCAGCAGATTTAATGTTGAGGTAGTCATGTTCTGTCTTGCGGTTCACAAAGTTAACACAAGTCAGTGTTTCAAATTCTGCCATGGCATCATGAATTGCCTTTATGTGGCTCTCCTCTGGAGAAGAAAGGGTTAATTTTGGGGATTATGCAAGGACAATGCCAGTGCCAATAAAATCTCACATGTGCTCAAAACCAGGGTAAACAGACAGAAACATTAGCCTAAGCTCTTTCTTGAATTTCATTTGAGATATTAATAGCCTGGCACAAGATCCTTTTATACAGATATTTGTCCAAATGGATTTAGGTGGAAACCTTTTTTATTTCTCAACTACTTGTTTTAAATTATAGTGGTGATTGTTGATGTACCTTCTGATTGGACACTTGGAGACAGCTGTGGGAAGCTATTTCGGTAATGAAAAATAGGCTGTTGAAACCACACTGCAATTGGCATCAACGTTATAAAGGCAGGTATTCTGGCAGGTACCATTAGAGGGAATGATCATTGTTGTCTGCAAGAGACCAGACCCAAAACATTATGGATGCAAACTTCTCAAGGAAAGTTTATCTCTTTTCTTTTTCCTGTTCAGGTCTTTCTAATTTACAGTTCATCTGTGCTTGCAGAATTGATTTAATTAACTGTTTGTGTGGCCACAAGAAGTATGTTTCTACCTGAAGCTTACTGGATAAAATCCATTTAAAAAAAAAATTATCAAAATTTACACCCACCATAAGTAGGATCCAAGACGTAGGGAATGCGAACAATCCCATCGCTGGACTGGGGCCAGTTGCAGAGGCGACAGTTGATGGCACTGCGACTCCTTCGTGGAACTATGTCACCTTCTTGCAAGAACTGAGAGCTGCCTGTGGTGAGAAAGAAAGGGTGGAAATATCTGAGCCATAGATTACTGGATGCTTGCTAAGCACACTTGGAAAAGTCTCACTCTCTACTCATCCTCCTTTTCTATTTTTCCAGTATCTGCTCCTGGCTAGCATGAGAAATGGACTATTGAGCTAGATGGACATTATCAGCTTCCCGACATTTGCTGCTGTGCCCTTAGCTAAGAGGAGAGGTGGGAAGCTCCAGTTCTGTTGGATGGGGCTGAGGCAAGACAGGGAATGAGTGAAAAAAGTTGCAGTAGTGAGAGGGATGCTGTACTTTGGTACTATTTCATCATCCGTCATGTGACACTGAATGAATGGCACCAAATATCTGCTCAGGAAGAGTGCTGGGAAAAGGTGGGAGGTGCCAGTAAGGAAACACAAGAGGGCAATCAAACCAGAAAGAGAAGTGAGTGTTGTCTACAGAAAACTGTAGGAATGTCTGGTGTTTGTTTCTGCAGACAGTAGTAAAGCTTCTTGAATGACCCTTGGAGGGGAAAGTGTGAGAAAAGTCAAGCTGATGATAGAACAGGGAATGTTTGGAAGAATCAAGGAACAGGAAGTCTGGAGCAGGTAGCATGGAACTGACCATGACTTATCTACGAGTCAGTACTACAAAGCCGTATGATGACTGAAGGCAAGCGATGCTTGCAGTCAAGAAAAAGGCAGTTAAATAATAAAGCATGCAAATATCCAAGTAATCTTTTTGTGTCTAAAGAATGACAAATATGTCCAGAGATGTCCTGAAGAAGCCACATGGATAGTTCAGTTACTTCCACACCTGATACTGTCTTCAGTATTGACACGATAGATTCTAGATACCATGGGACTTCAGCAGACCACGCAGCAGTCCTGGTGGCCTGTCTCTGGGCATCATCACATCACCCCCAAAAAGTAACAAAGAGAGACTCATTATAAGAAGGGCTTTGGTGGCATTACCTTTGTTAACTTCCAGAATCCTGTTAAAAACTAGTTCATCCTCGGAGTCCGTCTCTGTAGGTGATGGAGATTCTGTGCAGAAATACAAGAGTATCACTTTCTCACTCCCAGGGAAAATTCAAATCCTGACTTTTAACCTGACGAGTTTCCAGGAGCTCACTTAGATAGGGTCCTAATTGCAGTGATGCCCATAAAACTTACAGAGCCTATTTAAGGACTGGCATGGTGTTCGGTCATCTAGATATTTGCTCAGTGACACAATCTTGTGAACCTCCCAGCTGTGGTTATTTTGGCACTAATCCAGTCTCAAGAGTCATTCTCTTTCAATCCTTCCCTCTCTCTCTCTCTTTTTTTTTTTTTTTTTTGGAGGGGGGGTGTTTTGTTGTTTTTTTTCTTCTTTTTCCATAGCCATTGCATTTTAAGGCCTGGATCTTTGGCTTTTGTAAGTCTGTACTGTCATGCTCAAATGGCCAGCTAGCTGCATGGCTCCCTTCACGCACTCAGACAGCAGTTTTCTTTCTGCACGCACAGCTTGCACTTAACCCCCCAACATAAGACACCAGGACCAAAAACGGATGGAGAACAGTCCTTCTGCCTGCTGAAAAACCCTTGAAACCAATGAAATTGTAACTACATTCCTATTCCATGGGCCAGACTGATGAGCATCAGGGACTCCTAGGCCTTACAAGTAGAATCAGACAACTCTTGAGCATTATGCAATGAGTCTTGACATCAATAAAAAGCACAAGCACATGGCCTCTGAGCTTTCTGTAACCTTTGGAAGTGACTTAAGTGAAGACATTATCTAAGCACAGCTATTTTTAGAAAAAGTAACAGCTGAGGTTTTTAGCAAGGCCAAGCAACTGGCCAAAACCAAGAGACTCTGCTTTGCACGAAATATTATGGTGAGTGCATTCAGTTAAAATTAATTTGTGTTAGGCATGTGTTATTTTCTGAAGTAACTGAGTAGTTAACAATCAGTATATCCTATCAAACATTTACTTTTAGATGAAATAGTAACGTACCGTATATATCCTCTTGTGTAGTAACCTGCAAGAATGATACATTAGTATTATCTCACACTTACAACACATATTAAACAATACAACATGCAAAGGATCAAAATTGCCCAGGCTACCATTCAAAGTATCTTTCACCAGAGCAGTGTTGAGTATATATACTGTGACATATATAAAGAAGTACCATGGTGTGGTAGATATTCTTTGATATCTCGGCAAATACAAATATCATAAAGGGAATCAGCGTAGGAGACTCAGGGAATGCAATTTGCAGTGTGGAGTAAGTTTTAGGTCTTCCAGCTTTATTTATGTCCCTGGTACTAGGAATGCAAGGTTGATGAAATTGCCAATGAAGTCCTCCCAGTATTACCTCACAAGACAGTGGTGAAAGGCTGTGGTATGCACTGCTTCTAGGAAACTGTGGGGCTGGTACCCTGCTGCGAGGGTCATGTCTGTAGCAAACCAAATTGTCATACTTCGCTTGCCTTGTATAAATAAAAAGCAAGTTTGAGTTTTCCCTATGACCCCAGAGAAGGCAAAAGCTTCCTGGGATGTGAGTTACATCTAGGAATTGTGGAGCAACAAGTGGAATAGGGATGGAAACTCCTCACTCTGTTACACTGTTGATCTGAGAAGATTTTCCTGCACAGATGGAGATACAGGTGGAGTACATGAATCTTAAAATCATAGAATGGTTTGGGTTGGAAGGGACCACAAGGATCACCTAGTTCCAAGCCCCCTGCCATGGGCAGGGACACCCTCCACTAGACCAGATTGCCCAAAGCTCCATCCAACTTGGCCTTGAACACTGCCAGGGAGGGGGCACTTGACCTCACTTTCCACAATGTTGAACCCCAAAGAGATCAAAAGAGCTGATTTAGCTGTCCTTACCTCAGTAGGTTCTGTTGCTGCAAAAAGAAAGGAAGAAAAAACAACCCAAAGGGGCAAATTAGATTCTGAATGTAACTTCACTGTGTTAGACAAACAGCTATGAAAATTCCTGGTATCATGCTGAGGGACAGAATCCCAGTCATTTACCATCTAAGAATCAGCAAAGCATTTTCGCAGCTTCAGTGGGGAAAATGACAAAGGAAACAAAGGACAAAAATATGTTTTGTCCCTAGAATTCACTGAAACAGCTGCAGGCTAACCAGCTCAACAATCCTCTCGTTTCACAGTGTCAAAGAGTAAAGTTATAAAATGGGATGAAGGCTATAATTTAGCATGGGGCAAATAATCTCAGCTTCAGTATGTACCTGACAGCAGCTTGGAACCATTTTGAGTCCTAAGGTGTATTTCTGGTGTGATATCTTTTGATTTCTATCAAATGTCAGTTTCTAGATACAAACATGGAAGTGAAAATCTGATCTGATATACAAATTTCTGAGCAAAAACTTGATTGTGAGAATATCATGAAAGTTTAGAAATTGCAAATAGCTCCAGAGGTCATCCAGTTTGTCCGTTTGCCCTAAGGTAGAAACAGTTTTATCTATGTTATTCCTGGCCACAGTTTGTTTGACCTGTTCTTAAGTATGATGGATATGCCGCAAGCCTTTCTGGCAATCTCCTTCAGTTTGCCAATAACTGCACTCTTCCTTATCAATATATAACATTTTTTTTTCCTCTACAACACTGACACAGAGAACACTTAAGCACATAGTTCTTATTTCTAAGCCTATGCATGTTTCTTGTCTTTTTTACCATATTTTTTTCAACAGAGGATGTGCCAAGCTCTGTCACACCTTTCCCTTTTTACAGTGGTTATTACTCAAACGTACAGATGGGGCTTCCTCCTATTCAGAATTTATCTGGAAACTGCAACAGAATTGCTTTTATTCAACCAAAAAGGGTTCAGTCTGTCTTCCCAGACTGTTACTTCGGTTACATGGCAATGAAATTCCACTGTAATGATGGTGGTTTATTATAGGAAAGTTCAGTCGGTTCCCACCACCTGCATCAGAGAGATCCATGTCATCTAAAAATGTTCAGCAGGGAAACACATTTTTGAGATGGGTTGACCAGATGCAGATTTCATGCACCTAGGAGGCACTAGATTAATTGACTAATCAAAGTCAGTGGAAATTAGGTTCCAGATTCCTAAGCACATAAAGCCTGCAACCCCTTTTTAAAAAACAAGTGAGACATCACAAAAGGCATCTGCCATGTCCTTGATCAAATGAACATCTGGTGTGATACAAGTTTCAAAATTTTACAGTTCACATTTTCCCTGCACTGTAAATGCTGAAAGGTATCTCAAAAGGCACAAAAAGCAGTAACTATGGCAAATTTAAGCTCATTGTATGCATTTGTCCCAGTAACCCTGCAACTTTGAGTCTTAGCGACTGACTACTTTGAACTGAGCAAGCATCCTTCTCAGATGGCTCCAAATATACTGAGCAGTAATTTTACAAATTCCTTTGCTCCCATGCCATAAATGACAGCTCAAAAGAATAAATGGTCAGTTTTCATTAGCCACTTACTTGCTCTGACTATGCCAAACAAATTTTTCCAAAACCTCTTCCTCTCACAACACATCACCCCCAACCTGGCTGTTTCTTGCTGTAGTTAAAGTCTGCCTAGAGATTTATTTCCATTGACCTTCTCTGGAGATCTGCAATTATCTCTGTCTATTTTGTGAGTTGACAAAAGCTGTTCAGCTAAACTTGTACTATTTGGTTTTTATCCCAGCACAAAGCAAAGTTTTCTCTGATGCCTGACATCCCTTTCTCTTACTGCTGCACCAAGGTAGGCAAGGAGGCAAAGAGTAGCAGTCTTTTTGTAACACGCAACTTAATGGAAAGGTATCAAAATGTCTTCTAAAAATTTTCTTTTCAAGCCTGTGGAATTGCATCTAAATTAACCTGACAATCCATACCTCCAAAAATACGTCTAAAACACATCTGTGTGAAAACACATGTGCATTCAGCCCAACAACAATTTAGGAAGCATGATCTTACTCTAAAGGTCTGAGAGGCAGTGCTTTCGCATGCTCTGCAGCCAAGTCACTCACACACCAACGAAGTGTGTGATACACAGTCAGGAATTAACAGTTATCTTTAAAATATAGCATAAATCCTACTTACTTGTGCTGTTTTCATAGTTCTCCTGCAAAACCAATACATAAAAGGCATTATTCTTCCATAGCTCATAAATGCAGCAACAATAGCATCAAAATCAGACCAAAGGGAGGAACTAAACTATTAGATTGGCTTTACATATTATTATATTACTAATATTTTTCTTGCAGGTAATTTATCGCAATGGGTCTCCACAGCTTCACTCCAGGAAGAACAGGTCAGTTAGAAGATGGAGCAGAGTTGTGTGGAACTGCTCTCACCTGAATAGGGAAGCCCAGAGCAGCATGAAGGAGAAACGCAGAGAAGACGAGGAACATCTTCGGATCCATTCTCCAGGCCTGACAGACCACCAGTGTGTGTCCTTATCTCTGCGGTTTCAGGAGCACAGCCGCTAGATATACCAGCAGAGCCTGCTCTGCCAGGGCTGAAAAAAACCTGCCCCAGCCAATGGGGACCCTAGCAGGGAGCAAACTTCTTTTGCAGCCTCAACAGCCGGTTTAGCCTCTGGGCATCTCCTGGTGCTGTGGTATTGCTGTCACTGTGATCTATAGCATCCCTTGTCTTCATACTGTCATTCAGGTGGTTCTCTAGAGCTGCATCAGTGCTGCCATGCACTTCCTCTGTCTCTTGGAGGATCTTTCCTTAAATGTTCAGTTTGACCGATACCACCTAGGAAGCCCTTGTTCCTGGATATCTTTCCAGAGTACTGTATTGTTGAGATTTCAGATGGTAGGTGGCCTTTTTCTTTGTGTCACAGAAAGCACAGACAGCCGTGGTGATATTGTGTTGCTTTGGAAAATATAACACATCACTATTCAGTGAGGTCATGTCTGTGTCTTCCCTGAGAAGATATCCTTCGTCTTCTCAGCTTATGGCTCTTTAAGTAGAATTTTTGTTTCCCCCTCTGTGTTTTCTTATGTTTCATAACATCAGGAACATTTCCTGTGCTGCATAATTTTTGGCAACCTGACAGTTGTAGGTGCCTTCGTGAGCTTTGTGACTAGCAGTCAGAGAGGGGGGAAAAGACAGCAGCAGAGTAAGCAGCATTTACTCATTTTAAGAATGATCAACAGATCTGCTGCTTGCTGGAGTGCACTTGTCCAGAAGTGGGTGTAGGAAGCACTGAGCTGAGCTGACAAGAAATGCTTGTAGGAGGTAAACCAGCAACCACTGAGCGTCTTGTCGCAACCTCTTCTCACATCGAAGCTCTGCTTGGTCAGCCATCTGCTGAAGGTGCTGTAGCTGGGGAATTGTCTGGTATCTGATACGCACTTGTTTTGTCTTAGAGTACTTTTTCCATGAATGGAAAAGGAAACTGAAATACAGAGTGTACAGATTCTGATTCTAGACCATGCCAGTGCTCAGGTACCCTCAGAGTAAGTTTTAAACCGACTCACACTGTTTTTCCTTCTTTCTGTATCAAATAATATGTTCTAGAGTTTATCCATGTTGGTGAATGATTCAAGAAGCAGCAGAGAGCTGCACACCCAGTCAAGCCTAGGAGTTACATGGAAATGTGATCTGAATTGCATTCGTGGGGATTACTCTTCATTTTAGTGGAGGAAAGTTCACAGTCACACACTGCTGACTATTTTAGGAAAGTCTGGACTGAGAGTGTCCAGGAATAAACTCTCATTACCCCCACAGGGAGGCAGCATAGGGGAACGCTGCTTTTCCCTTTCTGTCCCTGCACTCTGGCTGAAGACAGGCATGCCCTAGGCATCAGATAGGAAAAAGCAGGGTGGCACATAGTCCTTGCGACCATGAAAGAACAAAGATCAAGCAGGCATTGTCAGCATGCTAATCCTGCTGACAAAGGAACTTGGTGTGTCCCCTGTGTGCATAAACGTTTACACTAAGCAATGCTAAGTGCCTTTCTTCAAATCTGTGGTTCTTAGGGATGACAATCTTCCTTGTCCTGAAGCAAAGTTGTGCAGCTGTGCTCTGCTCCTAGAACGATTCTCTAGGTTTCTCACTCAATACAAAGGCAAACAAATGTCCGTGATGCCAGATGCCTTGGTATGCCAAGACATACCAAAAAGACACTGCAGAATGAGGCAGTGCTTCCATTAGAACTTAAGGGAAAAAAGGAAAGGTCAAACTGCTCTCAGGGAAAACTAGTCCAGGAGGAAAAGGAAGGATCAGAGATAGTGAGGGAATAAAACAACATTAAAAAGCAATTTAGGAAAGTTGGTAACCTTAGCATCTTTGTAGCATGTTATTGGGAAAATACTACAGCTTCCTGGAGTGTCTGGTTAACTAACTGCTTGGGCCCAGGAAAGATTGAGGGAGCTGGGCTGGCAAAAAGGATGCTGCACATTTTATGCTGGACAATGCTGACACATTAAGCAGCTAATCAGACAGACTGCTGCAAGCCACGTTTTCCGTATGCTGACACTAGTGATCACAGAATCCTAGAATCGTTTAGGTTGGAAAAGACCTTTATGATCATCAAATCCAGCCATTAACCTAGCTCTGCCAAGTCCACCACTAAACCATGTCCTTAAACACCACATCCACACCTCCTTAAAATACCTCCAGGGATGGTGACAACCACTTCCCCGGGCAGCCTGTTCCAGTGCTGACAACACTTTTGGGGAAGACATTTTTCCTCATATCCAACCTAAACCTCCCCTGGCACATGAGGCCAGTTCCCCTTGTCCTATTGCTTGTTACTTGGGAGAAGAGACCAACACGCACCTGGCTACAGCCTCCTTTCAGGGGGTTGTACAGAGCGATAAGGTGTCCCCTCAGCCTCCTCTTCTCCAGGCTAAACAACCCCAGTTCCCTCAGCCGCTCCTCGTAAGACTTCCAGACCCTTCACCAGCTTCATTGCCCTTCTCTGGACATACCCCAGCACCTCAATGTCTTTCTTGTAGATGATGGGAGAGACTGCTGTTACTGGCAAAGTATGCACAACAGAGCGAGGAGGAGTGCTAACACTCATGCCTGCTGCCCATCCTGAAAACCCTATAAGCTTTGGTTTGTGCTTGATACTTAGATTCAATATTTGATTGTTTTCCTAAGTGTGGTATTCATGAGGGAGGGATTGTCAGCAGTCCTGTTTTCACTGACAAAACATTACCTGTTTTTTTTGAGATATTGCAAAAATAGAACGTGGTTTTACCAGATGCAGTAAAGCTGGTACCTCTAGCAGAAAAAGTGCCACAGAAATTGTCTTGAACCTAGGAACCAAACTAAGGCTTAGCAAAGAGAAGCTGTCTTTGCACGTATAAAATAAATGCATGTGGGAAATTTTGTCAGACTCGATTTCTCCTGTCTGTATATCCCAATTTCTGGTGGACAGCAGGGCTCACACAGATTTTAATGATGAGAACAATGACTGACAGGTGTCCAAACCCAACAACAAAATGTCAAGAATTACTTGGACAATGTCATAGCTTGCAAGAAGTCTGTCAGCAAAAAGAGCACTGCTGCTGAAAAGACCACTACAAAACTTGGATTTATGCCTGAGGACATATGCTGATTTGCAGAGACCTGTATGTCTAACCAAGAAAAGACTTTACAGACATACCAATGAAAAAATGCATTTTCCCTTCCGTTGCATGTGGGTGTTCACTGTAAAGTATACATAGCCAAAATCAAAACAGCAGATGTACAAAAGTTACAACACTTCTGTAGACATCTTCCAGGTTTTGCTCAGTCGTGTGTTATTTAGTCATGCGTGTTAAACAATTATTCTCTTTGGAGTGTTTCATTCTAAGCAGCTCCCCAAATATAATGTAAACCATCAAGACCTAGTTACAAAAAAAGAAATAAAGTGTCTATTATGGCTAACTACTAACTTCTAGAACTACTAGCTCCTAACTGCTGTGTAGTAAAATGCAGGAAAAAATAACTCCATGAAATAAGAAAATAGACACATTTATGGTGAACAGCTTATGGAAGTTATGTGGTAGCTACCATACCTGATTCATGGTAAGATATTAACAAATCTTAAAGATTTAAAATCATCTGGCTGTACCAAAACCAACCACTGAAGCAATGGTATGGTCCACGAGGTGTAACTGGAATTGCAGTGGATTGGCATCACATAAATAACACCTCACAATTACATTTACAGTCTGGGGTAAATGACACATCTGAATGAGGAATATACTATTTTAAACAGAACTGCTCAATATCATTTCTCAGGAATGTCTGCTTTGTGGGGCATTTTGGCTCACTTTTATTTGGAAGAGGAATTCTGGTTTCAGCTCAGCCCTGAGCTCATTCATTCTGAACCCCAGTCCTCTGGCCAGGAAGCCTGTTCCCGCACTTCCAGCTCAATGCTTTTCAGTCTCCTTCTCACAAATTCCATGTGTCGTAACACTCTGTCACACAGAATTTGCTTCCTTTTCTGTGGTGTTTTTAGTATCAGATACTTTTCAGGTATAAATGAGTTCTCACACAAGTTTTTTCTATGCTGGCTTAAAGAACTTTCAGCCTTTTAGTCTTTCCTATAATTCAACTCTTCTTGGTTCTACAGTCACATTTTAATTCCTTCTGAATTGCCCATACATTTTTGGTAATGCAGCGATTAGGAGTGGATAATTTCAGTTGAATTCAGGTCAGCCAGTACTGCACTTTGCTGGTTAAGACTATTATTGAAGCACTAGCAGCTTCTGAAGGTTTCATAGGTAACCAATATAGCCTTCAAGTCACTGTATAGAAGGCTGACATGTGTCATAAAAGACAGCTCTAGATAAGGCAAAGAGCAGTCAGAAGCTGTTTTCCCACTCCTGAGAGCATACTTGAATCAATAGATTTACTTGTCCTTCATGTCCCTCTCCACACTTCTTTTTTGGATCCTACCTCCCAGAGGAGACCTGGAGTTGCTCAACATGATTTCTATTCTGCTTTCTGTTGTGCTTCCAGTTCCTGAGGAGCTCCTGAGGGGTTCCCATGTCCTTGCTAACACCATTTGTAGCATCTGAATGATCTGCAGATTCCTTAGCAGAGCACTTACACATCCTCCATGTCATTAATGACTAGCTCCAGCCATAGTCCCAGCCCTGGCAGTGTTTCTGTGAGAGAACTCAAACCTGAATGATGAACACTGGCTTGCTATTCATTAATCACTTTTCTATTCAAAGAGCCAAACCTAAAAAATTTTATCTTCAGTCTGTTATCGGAAGAAGAGGGTAAATGAAGAAAAAGATATTTTTTTTTATTATAGAGTGTTCTTTGAAAAAGAAATGTATACAGTTAGGAAAAAACAATACCCAACCAAAAAAAAAAAAAAGAAAAAAAAAACCAATCAAAACCCAAAAGCAAAAAACCACCCTAGTAAAGAAATTAATTTGAAAAGTGTAAACATTGTAACTTCTAAAATAAATGTTGAAACAAAATTGATTTTCATGTCAAAATCAGATTTCAAGGCCATATTTAGTGAAATATAATTTAGCAATTAGACTAGCATTTCTAGTGACGTATGATCCAATGATTATTTGGGCTGAGGGAGGGGAATGGAGGTGATGAAACTGGAGCTTTAATTTGGACAACTCTAGTAATGAACTTCTGATTGTCTTGAAAAAAACAACAAATTCCTTTCTTTTATCAAGAGAAACCATCTGATTTGTCTGCTGCCCTTAGGTGAAGAATGGACGGATCAAAGGTTTTACATGATGTTTCCAACCTGCGGAACAATGTTATGCTGATTGCAAAGGAATCCATGTGATGGGGTAAGGTGCGAGCTGTCGCTGTCGGAGCGGTGCCTGGGGTTATCTTTGGTCTCTCTGCCCTCTGAAGGGAGACATGCCATCACACCGGGCTGCCCCAGCTGCACACGTATAGCGCCCGGGAGGTCTCCTGTCTGCGTCTCCTTGTGACACATTGTGCAATGCCAGCCTGCTCCCCTGCTTGGTTTCCTCTTCTGTGAGAAAGGGTCTCCTCGTACTGATGGGTAGCTTTTGGTCGCGTTAACCGTGCCGTGAAAGTTACCTTTGCGAACGCTTGTTTGGTGATTTAACTGAAGGAATTGAAACATCATCTCACGTCTGCTTCTCAGATGAGTGCATGGGGGCTGACTGTGTGCTGCAAGTGAAAAGCACCACATCTCTGCCTTTACTGTACACAAATCTGCCTGATAAAGAGTCCATTGGCAATCCTAGTCATTGTCTCTCACCCTGGAACAAATGTGCTCCCATACACTATCATCACCATCAGCTAGCTGCACTTCGCTTTTTTCTTTTCCCTTTGTACCTCACCAGAAAGGCTGTGTGCTGCCTATCTCAAGACTTTTGCTTGTTATCCACTTAATGGCTTCCCAGCTGTCCTCTCTGCAGGACTTTTGAATACTTCAATGGGAGTCGCCAGAAGACCGTTTCAGTCTGACTGTGTTTTTCTGAACGCCAGCTCCCTGCGCAATGTGAGCCTCGCCGTGAATTACACCCATTTACCAGGTTAGTGTGTGGCCTTGCTTCCTCCTCTGGGAGGACAATTTGTAACTCCTCTCACGCCTCCTGGGCAGGTTAGTTTGAACACCTTCCCCTGCTACTTCTGACTTTATCTGGATCCACAGAAAAGTACTACAGGAAAAGGTAAAGCATAGGCCTTGCAGCCCCTGTCTTGTTTTGAGAGCTGCTATCCGGCAGACAGTAGTGACTGAACACTGACATTGGAAAGATTGCTTGATAATAAACTTTAAACTATTAAATAACAAGTAATCTGCTTGTTGCTCCTGTAGTCTTTTGCCAAAGAGAACACTTGTCTCCAAAGAAGAACCCATTGATCTTTGACAGCCGTGACCAGCGTAAGCGATGCAGCGTGCGTTCCTGGGCACGGCAGGACAGCCAGCAAGTCTGTTTTGCTCGTTGTCTGTCGTGACCAAGTTGGCAAAACCCAGGGGGTCTTTGACAGCCAAACTGTGGGGCACAGTCTGGCCTGAGGGCCCAGGGGTCCAGACTGGAGCAGCAGGACCTGCCACCCCATCGGGACAACCCGGCGAATGACCGGACTATTAGGTTTGCTGCAAGGGAGGCTGGGGGAGTGCTGGCAGAGCTGCAGTGGGTAGGGGGAGAAGGGTGGGAGGCTGAAGGCTTCCCTGCCCGGTGCTGACAGAGAGTTCCTGTGGTGGTTTGCACAGTGCAGCCTCAGCCTGGGCTAACCACCCCGTCACCTCTCGTTGCTGAGGTTTAGCTTTGACAAGGAAATAATTCACATTTTAAAATCTACAACTAAACCTCAAGATTTAACCATGTCATCTGTCACAGGAAAACCTCCCTTCATCATCTCTCCATTTCTGAGGGCTGCCTGTTCCTCAAGAAGCAGACGATTGCCTCTTTCTTAGTGCCGTGCTAGGGATCCTGCTATCAGCACGTACAAATGCGCCATAAATCGTTATGGATTTGCCCTTCCAGCACTCCCATCTGGAAAGGAAATAAGATTTTTTTCCCCCATTTCACAGCATGAAAAGCTGAATGTATACACACGTGCGTGCACCCCTCTCCCCCTCCCACCACTGATTTGCTGCAGGTCACCCAGCAATTGCAGAATTTTCTACCACAGGGCCTGGAAGGATCCTGGAGGAGGTAGGTGACAGTCCAGTGCCTTCCCCATTCCCTTGAGGATTAAGGGACCTAACAGGGAACAGAGGATGGCTGCTACTCGAACCGTGACCGATCCATCTGTGATGCTTCCCAGGGGAGCTGTGGCTACATTAACCTTGGCTTACAGCTGTGATTACATTAAAGAAAAAGCTTCCAAGAGGGCCTCTCTTCTCCACTCATCTGCAGTGACTCTGCCATTAGTTATTGAACACATTAAGCGGACATTGCCACATTACCTACGATTACCATTTTTCAAGCACTTACCAGTGTTCTCTCTGCTGCTCAATGAGCGCATCCCTCCCCTTAGAGAACTTGCAGTTGAAATAAATTAGAGAAGCTGCCTTAATATCTTCTGCTGGAGAGAGAAAAGCCTAGCTATGTTTTCGCATTTCATTTATTTTAGATTTATGTAATTAGCTGATAGAAACATGCATGGCCAAACTTTAATCTGGGGGGTTTCAAGTCTAGCCTTTTGGCTTCAGATTCATCTTTGCTGTAGTTTCAGTTCTCCTCTGGATTCAACTTTGGCTGTCAGTTCACAGGCTTGTACGCAGGAAAATCGTTTATCTGTACTGAAAGATTTGAACTGCAGCTCTGGTTTCTTACAGGGATGGTTCTGTGGTGGATGTGCAAATGATACAGTGTGAGTTCTGCAACAAATCAAGGTCAAGACAGTGAGAAATCTTCTACTTAGAGGTCTGCTCCCATCTTTTACATATGTATCTGCCTTCTATCTAATGAGGAATGCCATAAACAGGATCTGTGAGGATGTTTGTATTCCTCCTTTAAATAAGCAAATTCTTTTTGTAGGAAATTGAAGAAGTGAGTGATGTGGAATATTCAAAGTGGCTGGTTTCTGCAAAGGAGAGAAGGGTGGAGCATTTATCACTTTCTTTATTCTGATAATCTTTTCTGATCTTTCTGATCTAGAAGACAGAGAGGCCCATGTGTTACTCATTTTAGCAATCAGAAAAAGGAGAAGAGAATGCAGAGTTCGTCTCTCCAAGAATTTATGAGGGCCATAGAGGCAGCCTCTGTGGCCTGCCATTAGATTAATTACGCCTCTGCCCCTGGACCATTGCAATTCTGGTATCCTGAGGTCTGATGAAGAAACAAGCACTAAGGTGCTGGTTTAAGAAAAAAAAAGAAGTAAAATGCAAGTAGAAACAAACCATATGTATCAAATCATCAAGTCAACCTTTTTACTCAATTAACCAGGAAAACTTCATCATTTTCTGCACAATCTGCAACTAACTGGGCAGCAGTCTTGATGGTGTAAGAGACCTCACAGGTGGAGGACCACATACATCTCTGCTGATGGGTGTACTTGATTAAAGCACTCACAGATTGAAACTAATGGGGATGCTCTCTGCTGTCAGTGAAGGCAGTTGGCCCAAATTATGAGCTGTTATGAGGCAATGATATCTTTTCCACACTCCAGTTACTGTAGCAGATGGCTTGACTGCTATCCTAGGGTGATTTAGAGTATCCTTTCATTAGGCAATATTTCACTAAAATTCCTCACACTGCTGCTTACACATACATCTTTGCTATCAGCCGCTTGCTAGGGGTAACAAACCAAGCCTAGGAAAAGGGAAGCAGTGGTGTTTCTCCAGAGTGATAGGCAGTGTCACACTTTAAGTGCATTTCCCTTGGAATCACATCAGAATGGGTCATTCCCTCCAGGCAACTCTCCTGTCCCAGCCCAGGTTCCTGCTGGTGGTCAAGGGGCTCCTTCATGTCTTTCCAGGGTTTCTCCTGCCCTATGCCATTGAAGCTGCCAAGGACTTGCAGCTCTTCTTCCCGGCAGCAGGAACCACAGCCGGGAATGAAGGTTTGAGTATATTCGGAGCCTCTGTGTTGGTTGCGTGTCCCTCTGTTAAGTAAAACTGGGAGGCAGGAAGAACAGCGGGCTGATCCTTATACTGAATAACTGTCTGGGTTTGCAGCCCTCCACTTGTGTCTAAATGTGCTCACCTGGCCAGGTCTGGAAGGGAGTAACAGAAAAGTTGGGGAGAAAATGGGACACTGTCATCTCTTTACTTTCAGCTTGGGAGAAGCTTCTTCTCATCTGCCTTCCTTGCCCCTCGCCTTTCCTTATGTTGCAGAGCATGGGGAAAGAGGCCTACTGCTAACAGAGGTCTGGGCTCCGCACACTGTCCTACCCATCAACAGTGCCCCTGGACAGAGGCAGTGGTGGCAGGCTCTCATGTGCTGGTAATGCAGCATGAGAAGGAGCTGTCACAATTTGCCGCCTGGTAGCTGTAGCCTCATTTAGCCTTGTGATCACTCTAGTAGCTGAATTTCTGACTTTGCCAGAGAGAAAGATCATTGCCGCGTTTGGAATAGAACCTGTTCCGTGGCAACAAAGGCAAATTTTTTTTTTTTCTCCTTTCTCATGACATGCCAGAGATCTTGTTTAGAAGATCAAGCTACAAATTTTGTGGTTTTGGGTGAAGCAAGTTCCTCTGAGCTCCTTCTCACCTAGTAGACTACTTGGGCATTGCTGCGGAGGTGTGAGTGTGGCACCACACTTTTCAGAGACTGGTGCCTTTTTGCCTTGTCTTTTCTCTGCCTGAGAAGAAAGGGGGTTGGGAGCTTCCCACATGGCAGGCCTCCTTTCAAACTGGGATGTAACTTTTTCAGTCTCATGTTAGAGGAAGGTTCTGCCATGACTGCTTCGAAGACTGAAAGTTGTGTGCAAAGCAAGTACAGGCCTCTGGAGCAATCACAGGCAATGCCCCTGTGCTTTCCACCACAGAAGTGCCTAAATGCTGAAGGTGGTGGCTATCTCAAGATCATTTAGATTAGGCCTGACTGCAAAGCTGTCAATAACGGTGCTGGCTGGAGTGTGAAGTGCAAAAAAACTATTGCTCTGTTTCACACTGGACAACACTGATTCTGAGTAGCAATTACCTGTCAGACTTGACCAGGACGAGGTCAGATCTCACTACGATCTCAATCTGAAAAGCTAAAAATAGCATATATTTCTGCAGACAGCAAAAACAATTCCCAGTCTCAACTATTTCAAAGGCAGGCATGGAGGTCGGGTAGGTCACAGCAGTGGAGCAGCAGGGATATTGTAAGCATGGACCCATGACTTTCTTTGCACTTAACTCATTGTCAATGAACTCGGTGGAAGGCATCTATCCTGGCAGCTGGAGGCTGTTTTCAGAAAAGGCTGTTTTTGTAGAGGGTGTTTGTAAGGTGTCTTTGTCTCTTGACTGGAACGTCTGGGTACACAATGGCATGCGCCAGCTCTTTTTATCAGAGTGCTGGCTGAAATTTGTATAATACCAGAGTTACAGAAAATATTTCAAAACCAGACAAAATCTTGTGGGTCACAAGCAATCGCTAGAGGTGAACATGAACAGAAATGTAATTTCTCAACTCCAGAACCAGAAACTGTGAGCCTCTCTTATCTGTAATGATTTCCTCTGCTCTTTTCTCTGCCTCCATCAAGGAACAGGATCAAGCAATGTTGTCCTAGGGAAAACTGTTCCTGTGGTGTTCTTGATGTTAATAACAGTACAAAAATCACTGCAAAAAGTGATTCACCATTTGGCACCAAGAATTACCACTGCTGAGGTACTTGCAGCATCTGCTTATGGGGGTACCTAGCAAAAGACCCCAATAAACGCAGTGAGCGACTATATGGAGCAGATTGACTTGCAGTTTGTTCACAGGAAATGTAGAAACAAAGAATAAATGGCCAACAGCTGCTGTCAAACTGCTACTTTACATGAGTCAGTGACTCAAAATAACACTTCCCAAAAAGAAGCTGATTCTCAGGGCTTTACCTAAAAGATGAAGGAAACAAAATTTGTACAGCATGTGATGTCTGCTAGAATAGCCATCCAGGGTTAGACCACAGACCTCTCTGACCCCATCTCCTCTCTCTGACAGGGGCCAAAAACGTCTGCCTGGAAGAAAACATATAAGGACAGGGCAAACATATATGATACTTCCCCTGTGTTTTGGACTTGGATCCTGCTTGAATCTTCTCTGTAGTTCTCATACTGGAATTGGGAAGTTGATCTCTAGCCAGTATCCCCACTACACTCAGGATTTCAGAGACCTCTTCTCTCCTTGCAGTATCTCTTTTCCAAGCTGAGGAGTTGTAGCTTGCTTGTTCATTGCTTACATAGAAGCCGTTCCACACCTTTAATCATCCTTTCTGGTCCATCTTTGAACTCTTTTTCAGTCCAGAGATAACCTGTTTTTAGACTGGAGAGGCAAGAACTGCACACAGCATTTAAGGGAAAGGCAATCTGCTCCCAAAACAGAATTAACCCATGCAGAAGGAGATGCTGCTTTGGCCATTATGTTACTAGTTTGTTTCTTGCACTGCAGTGAAAAACACAACAGTCTTTTTTAAGAGTCTTCCCTTTCTTTGTCTGAAAGTTTCTTCTGCAGTGGCAGTGATATCTGTGGTCAGAGTGGCAGTGGGACGAGGAATGCCGGAAGGTGGAAGAACACAGCCCCCAAGTCCTGCTGCAAATCCAGAAGGACTGCTTGCCTCCTTGGGCTTTCTCCCACAGTGCTACCTCCTACAGACCTGCTGCAGATTATTTTTTTCAGAATGCCTAATATTGCACATGCTCCGTCATGGCCCCCATGGAATTTTGCAGCAGATCTAATAAGCACTGAGCTCTGGTGTAAATCAGACTACAAGGTACCTGGTTGGCTATACAGAAAATGAGAAAGAAACATGCAATTTCTGTGCATATTCCCAGCTGCTTAAACTGTAAGATCAGACAGTAATCTGGCCAGGTAATCTGGTAATCAGGTAATCCAGTAATTACTGGCCAGTGACCTTTTTCTTCTTTCTCTACTCCTTCATTGGAGAGGGACATGCACAAAACCCTGCTGCTTTCAGTATATAACCCTGATTCATTCCCTAAAAGAGTGCATCTTATCAGAAAACTAATCAGATTTCATTTAGAAATTAAATGGTATGTCATCCTGTACATAAAGATTTAAAGACAAGGCTGACATGAAAGTGGCTAGAACTAAGGCATTATAGGCAACTTTTTAATTTCTTGGCTTTGCAGCCTTAGCTTAGCTAGAGATATAATTTTAGCTAAAATTATGAGATTCCAATGCTTTTCTCCTTAAAACATCCTTTACAGCACTGGCGTTGTAAAAAATTCAAACTCCAGTATGTTAACCAACTCTTGAAAGAAACTGTAAGGAAAACATTGTCACCTCTAGGAGGCAGCATTTTATTGCAAATACACAATGTACAAATCTGTGTCTCGCACTTCTGAAGTTTTTGGGGCTTCTCAAATGTCCCGTGACTATTAAAAAAAATAAATTATAGAAGTTAAGAAATAAACATACACTTGCAGTAGAACTACGTGTCCAAAACTAACCTCTGCTTCTCCAGCCAGCAAGAGCCAATTGTGAGATGAAATGCAAATACGTGCAAAATGCATCCTCTTTTCCTGAGTTTTCAATAGCAAGTTAGCAGAGCTCAGTGGAAATGCAGAATATCTGGGTTGTTCATCTGCTCTCAGCAAGACACCCTCCCCCATTTAGGAAACCATTCGCTCATTTGCTTAACTTCACCTGCTAATTGAGAACTTACTTAACCTTGGTCTTACCACTTTACCCAACAACACTTTCCTTTCAGTTGCATCTGCGGTGATTTGTTTTCCTTTCACCCAGGTCTGTCCTGAGCTGGACCTGACATTTTCTTTCTGAATCTCCAGTACTGAGGCACTAAGACCTCACACTAAAGTAGTTCACCTGGTGAAGCACAGACATTGTTTTTCTGCTGGGCTTTGTGGTGTCATGTGGCTGTCTAAAGCACAGCTGCCTTTCTCTTTGCGATGGCTCTCAGAGGAACTGTGGTGTTTCGAAAAACTGCCTCACGCATTAACACTCTTCTAACATCCCGAGCGGGCCCTACGTAAGCATGAAACAACAGAGGACACCTAATTGGTGGTGTCTTTGGTGGCTAAACATCAGTTTAACTTGTAACTGAATGAAAACAGATCACATAAAAACAAGCAGCACAACACTAGTCTTGATTTCAAAACTACCCATGATGGAGAACAGTCCACAATCCCTCAGAAATTTCTCCCACCAAAATTATGCCCATTGCTGGAAATCTGCAACATGTTTCTATTCTGAGTTTGTCTTGCATCAGCTTCTGGCCATTAGCTCCTGGTAACACGTTGTCTGCTCAGCAGAAGACGACCTCTATTATCAAAGATTTATTCCCCAGCTGGGTACTTAAGGATTTCGACCGAGTCATCCCTCAGCCTTTTCATCTATAAACAGACTGACCTCCTTGAGTCACACACCGACCCACTACCTTCCAGCCCTTTATTTGTTCATGCGGCTCTTTCCTGAACTGCCTCTGGTTTGCCCAGCGAGTTGGTGCTCTGCAAAGCAGAGCGAGGTGCAGCGTTGCTCTACAGGGGTCACACCAAAGCCCCATGCATGTGTTACAGAACTTTCCTAGTCCTGCCCAGTGTTCTTCCTCTTACCCTCCTGTGGATCACACTACCCCTCCTGACCAGCTTGACTTTTTGGTTCCTTCTCCCTGCTTCCTAATGTCGAGCCTCCCTCCCTTCGGAGGTATTCATCCAGTGTTGCCGCAAGGGCTGCAAGAGCTGTACCACAGCCAGGTTACAGTGGCTGCTGGTGATAGGGGGCATGTGGCAGCCCCCTGAAATAGGTACACAGCCAGATTTTTTCCACAGGTCTCCTGAATCCCACAGAACTTGGTCTCAGGACAGTGTAGTGTCCTAGTATAGAATAATTTACCGTGAGCCCTACACTGCACACATGCAACTAGCTGTACCCTAAATCCTTGTCATCATCCTGAGGGCAGCAGAGTGGCAAGAGGCTACACGCGCAGCTGGCAGGTACTCCTGTAAGTCTGGGGGTTTCAGGACCTCTGTATCCATGAACACCAGCTGAAGCATTGCAGCTTGAAGCTCATTTTCTTGAGGCTGATCGTGGTATATCTGCCTTTTAGAAAATGATTTTTTGTTCTTCTCTTAATTACTTCATTTACTTGATTTATATCTACAGGTCTGTTTCAGTGACAGTGATGGAGGGGCCAAGCCCACATTCCTCTCACAAATCTTCGTCTTTTTTTGGTATATAAATATGTAGAGACAACTTGATCTTAATAGCACAGCAAAAGATTGTTTCAGTAGTCTGTAATACTTTACCATGTGGTGGAAATATACTTCACCACTTGGAGGAAGACAAAATCCCTTTGTTCAAGCGTTTACAACCTGAGACAGCAGCATACAAAAGCATAAGGAGGTAGGTGTAATCACTGTAAGCACAAGCCCTTTACCTTAACTTTTGTTTTTGCCATGTTTCATCTTCTTGTTAGAGAAATGCATGACAGCCATATGTGGTCTTCTGTCATTAACTGGGTATTTCAGTGCCCAAAGTTGGATAGTTGATGATCTAACAAGCTATTCTAGACCATCGTCCTGTTCAAACTGCCCCATTTCTGTAGCACAGAATCTCAGAATCTCATAACAAGTCAATGCAAGTGAAAACAGGAGCTTACACCTTCAGGCTAAATCTGACTGTTACAAGGATTTCCCTGCAAAAAAAAAAAAAAAGACCCAAACATCTCTTTCCTGTTTCCATCTGTTAACTCACACTTCTGCCTGGTGAAGTGCCTCCGTGAGAACCAGAGCCTCTGACAAATACCAGACCCCAATGGAGTGGGCTGAGTCAGGGAAAGTACTCTGCAACCATCTTTCATTCAGATATATGTCGGCTTTTCCTTGTGTTAGTGAGGGATTCTGGAACTTCAGTTTGTGTCTTCTAATGCCAGAATAAAAGTTACAAATCCCTGATCTGCTTATTCGAGTGGCTGGCGATTGCATTAAAGCGCTTTTTTCTGGTAGGGCATGAACTATAGCTGGGCAACAGAAAAGCTCTTGTAATTCTCCATGTGATCTGTACTACCGATTCTTCATTCAGAGCAAGCCTCGTTCATACAGCCAATGCACAGAAAGGCCCACCGTATCAGGGGGAAAGCTCACAGCAGGAACAAAGAATCTATAAGCAGCGAAGGTCATCCAGTGCCTTATGTTTCGTCATCACAAAACATTCACGTCTGAGGTATCAGGAGCTGAAAACCATGCATATGTTTTTGTCATTCTTATACATGTCTTGTATCAGAGTCTGGAGAAAATACGTGGATAGAGTGACTGTAAAATATGTTGTCAGGCCTGAACCTGCCCATAAAGCTTAGCTTGCAAAAACAGGCTTTCATCTTTCTGCCTTTGCAAGTCTTTTTCCAATGGCAGATGTGACAGATAAAAAAGCTATGTGATTCTGGACAATATCGGTATGAATGGCCAGTGAGGAAGACCATTAGCCTGGCCCCATTTTAGCCTAGTGCTTTAAAGAAAAAGAGGTAATTTTATGATTGGGAGTTAAAACAAGCAAGTGTAATGCTGACTTTGAAATACATTTATGGACCAACTTTTTTTAGAACAGGATGTGTTAAAAATAAGCAACCATGATAGATAGATGCAGTGACAGTGTGTGCCAAAGCTACAGTTAAATTATGTATCTGTACCACTTACACGCATCAGTGCACACACAGAATTCCTCAATCTTTGGCCTCTTGTAGAAGCTCACATACTGCTAATGTTCAATGTTTAGAAAGAGCTGTTTTGTTTTCCCAGCAATTGCAGTGAAAGGCTGCTGTCTGGCTACTATCACTAAAATACGATATCTGACGAGGATTCTGTACTTCTTACGTTTCCCAGCATGTACAGTTTCTGGCAAGGAGAACTTAATCTTCATATAAGAGCAGCTAGAAAACATCTTGGAGAGGTATATTATTAAATTATTGCGTTGTCTTCCCTTCACAGCCTCTTGTAAGCAGTCTTTATATATTTCTTAGAAGAGCAGGAAAGGTTAGATGTGGTACTTAGGGACGTGGTTTAGTGGGTAATAGGTGGTGGGGGGATGGTTGGACTAGATGATCCTTGAGGTCACTTCCAACCTTAATGATTCTATTCTATTCTATTCTATTCTATTCTATTCTATTCTATTCTATTCTAAAACACACAAAGATTGCATCTCATGGATGGACTAAATGCCTTCTCCACTCCAAACCTCTGTCAATGTATTCTACTCTTAACAGCACCTTATTTCTTTTCATACGGTTTCCAAATCCCAGGGGCCTCTGATCTAGCTGTGTTAGATTTCATTAGCACCTTGAAGAAGAACACATCCTGCAGAGGAATCAAAAGGCATCTAAATTATATGTCCATGCTTTTTGTCGTCTTTCAGACTCCTCTCATATTTCTCTTGAGTGGTGGTAGAAGTCTGTCACAATAAGGTACGTTCTTCTTATTCAAGATAAGCCCTCGTGGCCCTACGATTACGATGTTACTTGTTCAAATACGGGCTGAAGAAAGTAGCTGTTAAGTAAGTCAGCAAATTATTGCAACAGTCTACCTGTGGCAGAGAAATTTCAGATCAGCAGAGGTAAGCACAAGGATGCTGCTCAAGACTTGGGAAGCTCCTGAGCCACAAAGAGCAAGAAACAAAGGGAGCATTGAGTACTGTGTTCAGTTTTGGGCCCCTCACTACAAGAAAGACATGGAGGCCCTGGAGCGTGTCCAGAGAAGGGCAACGAAACTGGTGAAGGGGCTGGAGCACAGGTCTTATGAGGAGCGGCTGAAGGAACTGGGCTTGTTTAGTCTGGAGAAGGGAAGGCTCAGAGGAGACCTTACTGCCCTCTACAACTACCTGAAAGGAAGTTGTGGTGAGCTGGAGGTTGGCCTCTTCTCGCAGATAACTAGCAACAGGACAAGGGGGAACGGCTGCAAGTTGCGCCAGGGGCGGTTCATGTTGGAGATGAGGAGAAATTTCTTCTCGGAAACAGTGGTCGGGCATTGGAACGGGTTGCCCAGGGAGGTGGTGGAGTCACTGTCTTCTTTAAATAGAAAGGTTGGATGTGGTACTTAGGGACATGGTTTAGTGGGTAATAGGTGGTAGGGAGACAGTTGGACTAGGTGATCCTCAAAGTCTCTTCCAACCTTAACGATTCTATGATTCTATGATTTAGTCAGATTTCTCAATCCCCTCTAAGTGACGTTCTTCCCACTACTGAGCATAGCGAGAGATGTGCCAGTGGTCCAGCCTGGTGTGGCCACTTTCGTGTTCTTGTATAGCCAGAAGACAAAGCTCAAGATTTTCCTTCTGTGAGCTGAGCTGAAAGGCCAGTTTCCATGAGCTCAGCAGTGTATTGGGAGATTGTCTCTGCTTAAGGACTCTACCACAATTCTCTTCTTGATGGGATATCGGGAGGGTTGGAAGTGGGGGGGCAAGACATGTGCCTGACAAGCCCAGCAGGGTGAGGAGAAGGCAAGATGACAGAATATGCACTGCATCCATAAGGATGCTGCAGCATTGAAGAGCAATCTTTAACAATTAAAGTAAGAGTCAGATGTGTGAGGGAAGCTTTGTGCCAGGGAGGTGAACATGTCATCTATAATGGAACAAAGGCTGAGTGAGTCGTGATGAGTAAGATGTGAAAGATCAAAAAAAAAGAGCCAAGAAAATCCATGGCAAAACCTGAGCTGCATAAAGATAAAAAAACCCTGAATTTCTTATCATTTTTGTGTACACAGTGTATTTTTTTTCCTGATCCACAGGCATCAAATGTATTCCAAAATAGAACACTCCCAGTAGAACTGGGTATTTTTCCCAGATCCTTATAAGGAATATTTTGTTTCTTGCTTACTAGTTCCACTCTGGCCCAGATATATAGTGACCCAGAATTATAATCATCTTCTGGCCACTAGGTACTCCTTGTTGAAGTACCTGGAAAACGACCGGTACCTGTCACAGGAAACACATCGAAAGATGACATTCTCCTTTTCCCTGAGTTGGGCAGTCTGAGAAATAAGGCAAAAAGAAATGAGTCAGAGAAAGTTAATCACTCCATCATTTGAAGAGAAAACTGAGATGGACATGTAGCCCTTCAGGTCTATTCATGTAGGTTCTTCTACTGTGCTCACCAGCCCACCGCCTGACACCGTTGTAGTAAGCAGTATGACTAATACCTAGCATATGTTGTTTGCTCTCTCATCCTCTCCAGAGGAAGCAGCATATGTGCCAGTGTGTCTTGTTTGATAGGAGCTTCTGCTGACTTTTTAAATAGAAGTGCTGCTCTGCACTGATACTACAAAAATCAGCTCCGAAAGGTCCGGACCCTGCGCTGGTGAGGTGTGGGACAGTGCTTAATTCGTGCATGCATTTGTTCCCTGGTCTCTGAAGAAAGTTTTGCCTGACTTACACGCAAGCTTTGCTCTGACTATAGTGCTACCGTGCAATGCTATCAGAACGGGGCTTCTCAGGCCAGCACCTTTTGGCAACCACTCTCTTTGCCTTAAGACAGAAAAATTCAACCTCTTGAGCAAATTAGCAAGCTAGCCGTCGGAAATATTGCTAGAGAGCTAATCAAACATTTGGATGCACTTTCTGTGAGTTAGCTAGCAAGGCCCAGCCCCTTCTGCTGACGTCTTTCCTCTCTATCACACATCAGACTTTTCCCAGTGGAGCTGGAGAACAGGCTTCAATGAAAACTGCCTGTTTGCAGCTATATGGAGATTGCAGGCACCACAATCACTATTTCCTCTACCTGACCTGGAGCAGAAACTCCATCATCAGGATAGAAAGGTAGCCTTGTTGCCTAGCAAAGGTGGGATGATTTATCTCTGTCTCTAGATTGGTCCCTTTGCTGCACAAGAGAATTGTTTTCAGACTTCCAAGGAGAATGAAGCCAGGCTAGAAAGCGGAGTGGATGTCTGAGAGCTGCTCTCCCAGGGAAGAGAAGGAGTCACAGGGTTTCTGTTCTTTTTGTTCCTGTGCAGCGCAGGACAATGGTTTTATCTGCCCCACTTATAGCCCTTGGGGCTACCTTAGGGACTGCAACTAGCATCCTTGCCCTCTGCGGTCTCACCTGCTTCTGCAAATGCAAGCAACCTGGGAAAGGACTCTCGGAAAAGGACCAAGACGAGGATACGGAAAATACTAAGCCCAGTGTGCTTCAGCCAGTCCAGCAAGTAAGACAGTCTCTAATTTACTCTGTGATTTTTCTTTAAATGCAGAGGGTGAGAATGCACTTCTCTGTTAGTCTCCTCAGCGTGTGATTTATGCTGCCTATTTATCTGCTTACTGTGCTCAGGATGTAACAACATGTTAATGAGAGGAGGAGTGAGGGAAAAACAGAGATGGGCTGGGTGACCCACAGAATTACCGGAGCAGGAGACAGCTGCCACACTGCCAAAGAGAAAGCTGCTAATGGCAAAAATAGGGGAGGAGGACTGGAAATGCTGCTTAGCTGTCAAGTGAGATCACAAGGGAAATAATTTCCTGAGGAGAGCAGGCTGGACTTTACCAGGTGGCATGCAGCATTATAAAGAGGAGACGACTCCTGCTGAGATCTCCTATAGCAGCTATTTCTCTAACTCTATTCACAATATCTTAATGGCTTTTGCAGGATAGTTTCCTGTCAACAGCTGGTTTCTTGTGAAAACCATCCCTCCTCCTCCCTCTGCCCCTCTAGCTGAGGGGATTAATTACGTGTGAAGTTGAATCAAGGCATTGAAATGATAATAAAATGCAAGCGAGAATCTAGAGCATGATGACTGGACAATATCATCACACTGTGAATTGCCTTTTCACTTGCTATAAGAGCAATGTGGAGTATGGATAATGTCAGGCATGCCTGTGTGGTCTGTCTTGTCAGAATCCCAAACCCCTGATTCACACCTGAGCTCCGTGCAACAGAGAGCAAGGGGAAGTAAGTAGAGGACCCCTCTAATATACTTATTAATGGGAAGCTCTCCTTCAAAGGGAAATGTTTGACTGATTTGCTTGGTTGACAATGGCCTTTAGCATGAGCACTGGTCAGTCTCTGAAAGTATTACCTGTTGGCTGTTGCTCTTGACGTTAGTACGTCCCTACATCCTTTTCACTTTCATTTAGCCATTCAACCAAATGTTATGCCATAGCAGCCAATTGCAAAGGCTGGTGATCCATTGTATAACAGTCTTTGTTTGCCTTTTAATTACCTGCGCTGCCTATTATTTTTGTAATCTTAGAGTGTAGTAGGAGTCCTAATTGAACGTCTCTTTAATGCTTGTAATTATATATTCAGACTCTCTTTGGCTACCACTCTTAGGTTCTTAGAAAAGAGCCCTGGCATCCTGATGCTTCTGCTGGAGTTTGTTCTGAGGAAAGATGACCAAATCTACTAATTGTATTGTAAGATCTGGTGCAGATACACAGAATTGCATTACCAGAGCTTCTGGTTCCTGGGGGGATGAGGGGTAGGATGATAGCTCCACTGACCATGGATCAACATCTGCACTGAGCCAAGGATTTCTCAAGAGATTGCTGCTAATTCTGAGCATTCATCCATGACCACGGTGAATACCTCCTAGTATCTGTTTGTATTTTCCTAGGATGAATTTCACCTGCGACTCTGTCTGACAGTTTTGTCATGTCCTTTCTGATTCCTTTCTTATCTCTTCTAACCCATTCAAGGAAATTTCCAATTCCTGTATATAAGAATGTACAATAACGCTTAGATTTTCCAAGTTTACTGTTAAAATGAATGAGAAGTGTGTAACTTGGACAGTCATATCACTTTGCATAGCATTGTTTTCAGTTAAAGTTAACCCACAGTTAACTTTACCATCAGTCTCTTTCTACAAGAGACTTTTTGTTGTTGTAATCTTTTAGCTCAGAAACCTCTCAAATATTTACTTTAGATTCACCCTTGGACATTTTTCTTTTGTACAGTATCTTGGGAAAGTGTTAATCAGCCCTGGAGCTTGTCCTCCGGGGTGTCATTCTGCTCGCATGACTGAAATAAGCACTAAGTCACCGTGAAGTCAAATTAAGCTTCCAGTACCCAGCAGCTCCTAGGTTATGGTCCTCACAATATTTCTACATTCATCAAGTTTTGCCATAACTTAATCCAGGATTTGACCAACAGGGGATCAAATTAATCAACCTGCCCTCAGTGTATCAGTATTACCTGACTGACTGTATTCTTTTAGCATTGTAGACTTTCTAATTAGAAGCATTATTTCTAACGTTACTGGTTTTGTGTTTGGTTATTTTTTTAAAGAAATCTGGCCAAATTACAGCAGCTGAATGAACATTCTGTCACAGAAAGTGCAAAATGTTCTTAGTTTGTGTATTCCGTATGTTTAACAATTCTTTCCAATTAAAATAGTTTTCTTGCCAGGAACATGCATTTTCCTGTGCTGTCACTGGTTCAGAATCAGTCTATATATCTGGAAGGAATGAATCTCAAATTGAGTTCTGAGCTTGTGAAGCTTTATCATCTGTGTCTCTGTTTATAAACTGTCCTGTCGGGACCTTTTCCCGACTACATTAGTACACTGTATGTCCTAGTCGGTGCTTGACATACTTAATTATTGAAGCCTGTCAGGGCCACTGATTCTGATAAACAGAGATGACAAAAGAAAGATGAAGCAAGACTGCATTTTATTCACTTGGCATGTCTCCCATGACAGTGATGCTTGTATTTGCTACAGACAGAGGCTCCCCACGGACATGCCCTGCATACGTGAGAAGGAAGAGTTCGAAAACAAAGACACATCTACAGAACAATTAAAAACTGCCGTAAATTTTCAACCTCTCAGCAAAGGGTGCAGAATGAAGATCCCTAAGCACATCCAGCAACGGCAGCAGCCTGGTGCATTGTTTGAGCGACACTGGGCAGGGACCCAGCAGGGTCAGCTGCAGCCTCCTTCCTACTGTGGGTTTCTTTGCTTTCACGCGTTTTATGCAGAACTATCCGAACCCTTCTGCTCACCTCTTTATCTAAGGCACCGATGCTGATTTGCAAAGGGAACTTCCACAGGGCACTGCTGTGTAACTAGATTAGCAGACAGCACTTGGGAACAGAGCTGGCAGCAAAAATAATAAACAGAGGCAGATGCAGTTGGAAGAGGGGGGTGGGCTAGTCCCACTGTGCTTGCATATGTGTCTCATCTCTAATTCTGCAGAGCAGACAGACAAGAAGAATATTTAGATCCACTGGAGCTCTTAGTTGCTGTGTCCTGATGGATTTCCTGACTAAATGTCTGGCTTTTAGCAAGTGGGAGAAAAGATTGTACTAACAATACCTCACATTTGTACGGCATTTTTCATCCCAATGGATCCCAAAGTGCTCTGTGTGCCAGCAGCACACAGCAATGCAGGCATGCTGCTCTGGTGTGGTGGTCAGTGACTGGTAGGACAGCAGCCTTACACAGCGGCTTCAGGAGAGAAAGAACAGCAGAGGCTGGCCATCATGGCAGGCACTGTGTGCAGAACACAAGCGACCTGGTTCTTCAAGCTGTTGTCTAGTGATTCCTAACATATTTTTCTTGGCTGGTCTGCTTTAATTTTAGAAGAATGGCAAACTGCCTTTAAGGTTTGGATAAGTAACGTCAAATTTCCTATGTATTTTAGGACTGATGAGGCTCAGATCTCTAAAAGAGGGATCTCACTTACAGATCCGCACCGTATGACTTACATAATGCCTAAACTCAGCTGAATGCTAGGTGGGGACTGCACACAGTGACGTCTGTCTGTCTCAACCCACTTCTCTTTCAAAGCCCTTAAAATTAGACAGGACAAAACGCTATGTTACACAGTGGGCTTCCTAAACACTGATGCGCTGGCTGCCTTGAGAAGATGGAGTCACTGACCTACTTAGTTCTTTACCACTGCCAAGTGCACATAACCATAGTGCTATGATCTCCTCAAGCAGAGTATGACTAAAGAGCTAAACTCCAAGACTGCTCTTTTTTCAGCTCTGTTTCTTGAGGAATAGGTGTGCTCCCTCAGGACATGTGAACTGGGACCAGAAAGTCCCGACACAGACAAGTGCTTCAGGGTATCTTCTACGTTCATTATTAATCGGAAACACTGAGACTAATGAAAAGCTTTAATTACAATTACGAACATTTTCTGGCTCGTCCTCGATCTAAACTTAACACAGAATAGGTTGGCAGGCAGCGAGGTTGGAGAGAATCCCACTGCACAATAATCAACCAAAATGGCAGTTTTACTTCTGCTTTTTGTCTTCTGTGTTTTGGAAACATTAATAAAATCTGTTGCAAGGGTCAGGATCATTTGCTAGTCAGCTTTTGTTCTTTCCCATTGATGAATCCAAATATAAATGAATCAAGAATGATTTGAGTTGGAAGCAGACAGGAGCCTTTCTCGGGACATAAGGAAATGAGGCTTGTTATTTTTCATTGTTTTGGGAGAACAGCAATGCCTTTGTGACAACCTGCGCTTCAGCGGCCTGAGCATTACACCGTCTTTCAGGTTCTTCTGCTCATTCCACATTCACGATTCAGAAGGGAATTGGAATATTAAGAACAAACTCAGACATAAATCCAGATTTTAATCTTGGTATAATAAAGGGGAAATGTATATCTGAGGGTCAGGACTATCTTGGAGATAGTCCAAGAGTCTGAGAGGACCACTGAATCAAATTACTCTTGGTATGCCATTGCAAAGTTCATCTCTTCAACCAGTTCTCCTTTGTCTTATTACGCCATGGTCATACTTGCTCCAAGTGACTGTGTGACCCATGCCTTTGACTTTCTAATACTTACTATATACATAAAATGTTCTGAAATCTGTGGGTGGCTATAGCCTCTTGATCTTGGATGTGACTTCAAACATAAGGGTAAAAAATACCATACCTCACTCATGGCAAAATGAACTTCATGGTTGATTTCTGTGCTACGAAAACACAGACTTATGCAAGAAGGATTAACTGGTACAGGAACAGAGGAATAATCAAACAGTAAGAACGTGTATTATTCTTGTTGCAACCAAACATCTGTAGAGGAGTAAATCTGAAAAGACATAAACCAAGTGGAAGGGTACCGGCTTTGGCAAGAAAATCTCTGGATGAACAGGGAGTGGTTTCCTACAACCCAGGAAAAAACGATGGTAAGAATGACCAGAGGCACTGTCTTTTCTCCCTTTGTCTCAGCTCATTTAACATTGACAGAATTGGAAGAATTAGTCTAATTAGTGCAAAGTAATAAACAAGGTTTTAATTTTCAGTTCAACGTTAAGAAAACTGCAGAGCCAGTGCAGCCTCGAGCACTCCTGAAGTTTCCCAACATTTATGGCCCCAAACCAGTAGTAACTTCACCTGAAATTGTTAACTACACGCAGTACTCCCTGAAGACAACAGAAGAACCAGCTACTGGAAAACATACTGGTTTGGATGAGAACAGGATGAAGATACAAGTCAATGAAGAGCTGTTTGTTCTCCCTCAAAACGGTAGGAGCATTTGGTCTTCAGCCTGGGTGTAGATCTGTAGTACTTCTGAGCATGATGTGACTGTAGTTAAAGAAACAAATGTGAAAATGAAGACTTGGGGCGCTTTTCGCTCTCTTATCACGAGCATTTTAAGTGAGTTCTGTCTTCAGTGTATGTGTTTAACAGAAAGTAGCCATGGAGCTCATCGGGACAGCCAGATAACAAATCTGTAGTTTTGTCTGGTTGTACTTTTTTGGGTTTTTTACCTAAACATCTTTTGTGTTAAAGAATCTGGCTCACTGGAAGCAGACATTTTGTAGAAAAATATGTATTTAGTGTAATTTTACTGAGAGCAGTTGCTAGAGTATGGGTGAAATATCTGGCCAAAACTAGGCAGAGTATCTCCTCCAGGACAAATGCTAATTGTCCAGCAACTGTCCTTGTCAGGAACATCACCAGCGGGGGTTCAAGATTCTAATTAATTTTCTCTGCTTCTTTTTTTCCACTGGTTTGGTGAGATGGTCTTGTCTTCTTGTAATGTGCAGTGAAACCAAAGGCTGACACCTCAGACATTTCTGCCAAACAGAATTCTTGTTTACCAGCCAGCCCAAAGGGTAACATGCCAAAGCCTGGAACATAAGATTCCTGGAGCCTGAGAGAAAATGCAATGTTAATTATATACGTCTGGCAGCATGTCTAGGTTGCTTCCATACTGATTTTTACCTTCACAGCTGTCTTTAAAAGGATAATTGACTCTTAGGGTTACCATATTAATAAAACCTTCCTGAAGATTTGCCAGAGACACAATGCCATCTGTCATGATTTTTTTTAAGGCAACTCTTTTAAGTTTTTTGAAATTGCGTGAGATTGTATTTTTGTCCTTCTGAGAGGATGATTGCTACATTCACCCCTCCACCCTGAGACTTGTGAGTATGGAAAAGAAAGTACCATGGGAAGCAGCTGCATTGGAGGAAGAGACTGTCTGAGCCACATCCTTAGGTGTCAGGGAGAAGATTATAGGGTGGGGAGGCTGTAGGATGATGGCTGCATGTAGGCTAAAGATTTATATTTATATGAAGTGTGTCAGTGTAAGAGCCTCTCTGCACTGCTAATGGAACAAGCAAGTTTGCTTCCTGCCATGCCTGATTTCATAGCTCAAGTGTTGCTGAAATAAAGCAAGAATTGTTGCATTGTCCTTTCATTGGACTGGTTTGGACTATGGCTGAGATTTTTAGGAGGAAATCTGCCAGTCCCACTGTTGTTTTCTGTGTGAATCAGAACTGACTTTTTGATGACAAAAAGATGTGGCTTCCCTTTTAGTCTTGCAACTTGCTTGATTTCAGTATGAAATATGTACTCAACTTCAAAATAAGATGTGGAGAAACTGTCTCACAGCTTCCCAAGCTCATCATCTTCAACTTGTTAAGCACTATGGAAACACATGCCTTCTGCATGACACAGACTGTATTGTTAGAATTAAAAAAGTGTTTAGAGAGGTCTGAACCAACACAGAGTTGCAGGGCAACTCAAAAGCAAACCCAAGTTCTCATTCCAAAGAACACAAGATGTAATTCATCAATACGAGTTAAAAACCATCTATAGCCATGTAACAAATAATGAGTGTAGTTTAGACACCTTGGCCTGGGCACAAGGTAAAGACCAAGGTGGATAGAGAGCAGAAGGGTTGTCTAAGTGTTATAGAAAGAGCTGAAAGTGTGAGAAAACAGAGCAAAAAGGAGATATGATGATGGATGACGAAGGAACACAAATGATATTCCTGCATACGAGGTGCAGGAATAGTACAACATTCAGAAAAGCTGAGGAAAGGCAGGGTGGATTTATTCTCCTTGGCAGGTGAAGGCCTGCTTGCTAAAGGGGTTATTTCAGTTCCAGGTGTAGTAAAGGACGTGTGTGTCACAGAGCACTTGAACCCCGAGCGGGCAGCCAGCTGTAACCAAGCTCCTGAGCTACGCTACTCCCTTGCATATGATCAACAAAAAGCCGAGCTGCGTGTGGCCCTTCTGGAAGGTAAGGGGAAGAGATCTTCCACTGGTGATTCTCCATCTGGAAGGTACAAGACACCTGTTGATTTTATAGAGAGTTCCTCTCCTACCTTAAGATCAACAGGTGTCCCCAGGACCACTGGATGTTTCAGTGGTTCTAGGCTTGCATAGAAATACCTGGCAATGTCACTGCTGAAGTGAGCATGCAGGGCATGGCTTGGGAACAACTGCTTGCACAGCTCAGAAGCAGAAGTCAGGAAGCAGGATGGGCTCCTCCAGTCCCAGACATGGTCCAAAGCAACCTTTTCTTTTTAATTTTTCCTTTGGGGGCACGAGTGAGGAGATTGCTCTCTCCTTTCTTCAACTTGACCCACTCCCTACTGCCTCTTCCTCAAGTCAAGTCAAAGACTGAGCTGGAGACATCAGACATCTTGCAGGCCACTGAAGATGGTCCGTCTGGTTGCGTCTGGCCAGGCTCTGTGTCACTCTGAAGTGGGAACTGACAACTGTAACAGCTTCTCCACTCAGGGTTGAAGCATCATCAGTTCCTCTGGGAAAGTAAAATAACCTGACTGAATAATTCATGCACAGTGCAGATCTCTGTGGAAACCTAATCAAATTGCACCCTCTGAAGTGAGAACTGAAAGGGTGCTAAATGGCAGCTGCTGCTGTGGGTAGCCTGCCAGGAGCAAGCCCACAGCTTCCCTCCAGGGTGGACACCCGTGCCCCCAGGCTGCCACTCTGGCTCTCCCACACGCCTGCTCCTCCCTGCGTGCCCCACTACCACCCAGGCAGAATACAGCTCTGCTCCCCAGCTCTGCTAGATCCCTGTGAACCATGGGACCTGGAGGCTCAGAAGCATCTGTCCTTGGGCTGGCTGCAGCAAGGACTTCAGTTTTGCCCACAAAGCCATACTGTTTCATGACCTCTCGGAGGAAAGCATGCTCCTCTTGCTGCAGAGAAGGCAGGGCAATTGTTGGTGCAACTGAAGAGGCGTGTGAAATGCCATTCTCACTCTAGGCTTTTCAACATAAAAGGGATATAAAATTAGGGATGAATGTCTCTTGACACAGACCTTCTGAGCTGTGGGTTGGCTTTTGAAGGAGTAATTTGCCAGAGGTTGGGCATGCAGAATGCAATAACCCGTAGACGTATCCTACACTGGCCTGCGGGGTGGATGTGTGCCAAGAGGGAGGCCTCTCCCATCTCTGATATCTGTGACTGACCATCCTGCTTTTAAACCCTTTGTAAGAAGTTTCCTTTGTGTGCCAAGATAAAAGTAAGAGACCTGTCCATCCCTGTGCCATGCTGTGGCTCATCTTGTTGCTGCTCTCTTTCAACAGAGCATATTTCCTTGCTGCTGTTGCTTTCCCAAACACTAACGGAACCCTTCTGCAGTGGCAAAAGGACAAGAACAAACGTTGTGCAGCATGAGGAAAACGCCACAGCACGGGCTCACGGCTTAGTCTGCCTCACGCAAGCAGGAACAAGGGTCAATGTCTATGCAGCTGTTTTATTTTATGGCTCTCATGAAATAAACAATTTAGCCACAGACATTTCAGGGCTGTCTTTTGTGAGAGGTCCTTACAATCAATCTTTCTTTTCCAGCTATGCATGGCGGAATGAGTGGGGACCAAGACACTGGCTGCCACTGCTACATACTGGGCACACTGGTGAGCAAGTCCGGTATTGCTGAGGCCCAGACAGAGCTGAAGAAGAAGGTGCTTCACACCCTTTGGGAGGAGGTTCTGCGATTCCCATTAACGGAGGAGGAGATGCCAGAAGGGACACTGACTCTCACCCTGAGGAACTGCGACAAGTTCTCCAGACACAGCATTGTGGGGGAACTCAAACTGAGCCTTGCTAAGATGGAGGAGTCCTTGGGCATGGCCCAGTGGGAAAGGCTAAAGACCCCAGAGAAGGTATGGACTCAGTCTGTGTCGGTAGTCCAGATACTCTAATGATTAATTGTTTGGAGAAGAGAAGCTCTCTTCCGAGACCGCTGCATGTCAGCGGGTGGGCTTTGTTTGGAGCCACGTTTAGAGGGGTGATGTGTGACTGCAGAGGTCACTCGGCACTGCTCTGTGTTGGTCTGTAGCTAAGCAGGTCAGAAAGCAATCAAAGGCCCATCAACCCAGCACTTCCATTTACAGCTCCCGGCAGTTAAGATGTGTCAAAATTCCCTCTCCTCCTCCCTCGATTACATGACAATCTGACACTGATATCTGTAATTCAAAGACTATGTTCAGAAAAAGGTACGTGAGTTTCTGTTAATTAGCGATGCTGGACCGCGGTGGCAAGAGCCGAAATACCAGAGAGTGGCTGCTGAGCAGGACGGAGGGACTCTCCACTGAGTCGGCCACAGCCAGAGAGTGCAGAGTTAGCATTTCTGATTTCCAATAATGCTAATTTATCTGATTGCCACTTGAATGCTAATGGGGCTGGCCGCTCTGAAAACCCTCTGGCAAAGAGAGAGAGAGGCAGCAGAAACAAATGGGTGGTCTGAATCCGTTTAATAAACTTCAAGCAGAAGACTAAATACTTGCCTAGTAGCTGCAAGCTGAAATGGGTTCTCAGTCTGCTGCTGCAAAAAGAGACATCCAAAATAGATTATTTCAATATAACGATTTAAATTCCTAAACTGTGACAGATGGAGGGCCCCCCCCCCCGCAACCTACTGTAGTATCAGCTTTGTAAGCAATACCCAAGGAACAGCCTGTTCACAGCAATGGTCAGCTGTCACTCAAGCACTCTTGATGGAGTCCTGACATACTGGGTACTCTGCCTCGGTCCAGCTTCGCAACTACACACAGAAACAGGGCAGCATTCATTTCTTCTTCAGGCTGACAGCACAAGGTTAACACTAACAGTACTGCTGAACAGTGCCCCAGTTTGGGCTGAGGATGTGCAGTGAAAGCTGAATTTGCGTCAGCTGGGACCTGAGAGAGCCAACCATTGCACAGACAGCTTACATACAGATCCTGAATCATTCATCGAGAGCCAGAGCAGGAGGGAGTGAAGAAGGGCTGATCAAAAAAGAGGAGCTATTTTTGACAGCATCCATCCAGGAACAAAGTTACTGGGCTTTGTTTAAAGTCTGACATTTCCTTGAAAAGTCGCAAGCTGCAGAAATTTCATTCCTACCTTCCCAGTAATTCTCCCACACACAAGGGAAGGTGCTCAGAGGGGAGTTTACAGCTAACCAGGTAATGTAATTAGTATTCAGGAATTCATGGACTGCTGTGAGCAATGCAAAGCGTAGATATTGCAGACTGATATCCTTATCTTGTCTTCCTTCCCTCCCAGTGCTTTGCTAATGACAGTGATGATAGTGGCTCCTTGCATAGCACCTTCCCTTTTGTGATTTCAAGGGTCCCCGCACAAGTAATTAATTGATGACCCCCTGATGCTTTTTGTCCTTATTGCACGGAAAGGAATACTGAAGGTCTGGTGGTTGTGTGAATTTTCAAGGTTGCAGCACAAAGTGCAGGTTATGGATTTAATAGGAAAAAGAAAAAAAATTAAAAAATAAGGAAAAAAAAAAACCCACAAACAGAAGGAGAGGTAAGGAAAAGTACCTCTGGCTTGACCTCTTCATGCAAAACTCCAGCAGAGACCAAACATTGTGGGTTCTGGTTTCCTGTAGATACAGGCTGGTCACAGACTTGATGAGATTATTAGGAGCTAGAAAGGTATAAGCACAAGAGATGACATGTGTGTACACTCTGTGTGTGTGTGCGTGCACGTGTGTGCGTGCACGTTTACAGAGCCCTGCCATCCCCTACCCCTCAATCTCCACTAATCTGTGCCTGGAGCTACAGGAACCAAATTCTAGCCAAGAGCTATACAGTGGGACCTGGCGAGATGTAGAGTGGATAGATAAATAAATAAAAGCAGCTTACGATTTGCCTAAACTGCGGTTTTGGATTGAGGTGGTATTCGTATTTGCCCCTCCCTCTGCAAACACCTATTCTTTTGTCATGGACATACAGCTATTTGAATCTGCCTCCGTTTGTTTTTATGTGTGGGTTTTTTTAAGATCCATTTAGATTTAGGACAGGATTTATGTAAGTGAAATGCACGCGAGCCCTTCATTGCTACCTGAGTGCATGAAAAAAAAGATTTACTTGGGCTGATTTGGGATTGAATTTCAGGCTGCCTTGCTAATGGCCTCCCACCTGATTTGTGCAGGACAAATAAGTCATTCAAACCAGACAGCAATGACAGCCATGTTTTCTGGAGAGTCAATCAGCTCGTGCGGAGCATACAGGGACCTGTCCTTGCCTGTTGCGAGTAACCGGGTGAAAACTTAATTTGAAATATTTATGGCTCACTTAGAAGCGAGAGTGCAGAGCACAGAAATGGCCTGGAGAAGGGCTGTCTGTCCTAAAGCGTGTAGATCATGCTAAGGAATCCAAAGGGAGTCTATTGAATTGACATTAGTTTTCTGGACTCTTCTGGGTCATTAACCTCACACTAAACCAGATTTCTGTCACAAGCTCCTACTCACTGAGAAAATAACTGCTCCCCTTTTGCCCCTTGCCGCAGGCTGGCAGCTCTGCACACACCAGTGCGGGCTTTCTCTCCTTCCCACCGGCTCCCGAGGAGGAAACAGTGCTAGTCTTCCAGGGGAGAGCGATGGGCGGTGGGGTTATGTCCCTCTGCTTCCCCCTCCGGGGATGCTTGTCCAGGGCAAGAGGGAAGGAAAGGGTGAGGAGTCTAAGAGGCCAATCACTAATGGGAGGAAAGAAAAAAAAAAAGAAAGAAAAAAAGGAAAGGAAAAAGGGAAAAGGAAAAAGGAAAAAAAAACAAAGGAAAAGGGAAAAGGAAAAGGAGAGAAGAAAAGGAAAAAAGTGTGTTCCCCTGAAGTGAGCACCTGAAGGGTCAGAGCCTTTGCCCTGGAGGAAATCCCGCAGGGGCAGCAGGGAGAGATGCTCACAGGCCTGAGAGATGACAGGCTGGGAAGGAAGAGTAAAGTACTGGGCCGAGCTCATGGCAGATTTCACGTTAGCTGGGGTTTTTCCCGTACCAAGTAAGGGTGTCAGAGAAGGTTCAGCTCCAGCTCTGGGCTCTGGCTGTGTGGCACAGACCTGGGTATCGCCTCCTCTTTCCCAGGGAGCCCTACATTCCTGCTAGGCAGTGTGGACCAGGGTCCACGTCTGGTCAGAGCCTCTTCACAAAAAAGATCAGCTGAAATGAAGAGTGAACTGTGAAAAGCAGCAATGGAAGTAGGGGCCAGATAATCTCTCAGAAAAAGAGTATCTGACTACTTACATGTAGTTCAGCCCCAAACCCTCTTCTTCTGACTAAATATTCCACTAAAAGGAGATGTTAGGAAGCACGCACTTTCCAGCGACAAAACTCACATGATGGGGGCATTACAAGTAGAGGAGCCCTCTCACATATCTTTGCCAGGTTTATTCTCATCCAGTGTAACTGGAAAGATCTCCTGTACAAAGACAGTCAACTTGGTTGGTCCATGACTTTCCACCCATCACTTGTACTATTTAGTTTTCCTATTATTACAGCCAAGATCGTATAAAAAAATTAACCCTTCCTGTGTCTCCATTTTCAGGAGCCATCTACAGGCCATGGGGAAGTCCTGCTCTCTATTAGTTACTTGCCAGCAGCTAATCGCCTGCTGGTGGTGATTATTAAGGCTAAAAATCTCCACTCCAAGCAGCTGAAAGATCTACTTGGTAATGGTGAGTAGAATAGCAAGAAAACAGAAAGAAAAAAAAAAAAAAAGGATGTTTGGGTTAGAAATCCAAAGATATTTCCATAATTACTAAAAAGTAAAAACCAACCCCCCCAAGATCAATGTTTCTTATGTTCTATCAGTCTGATATCACCAGTTAAAATTCTCTTGCATTCATTTTGTTGCATGCTCGTTAATATGATGTCTCTCTCCACTTTCTATACAGATGTTTCTGTCAAGGTGACACTGAGGCATCAGTCCTTGAAGCTGAAGAAGAAACAGACCAAACGTGCAAAACACAAGATCAACCCTGTGTGGAACGAGATGATCATGTTTGAGGTGCCTCATGAGCTTCTACGTGCCTCCAGTGTGGAGCTGGAAATGCTGAGCCAGGATGATGCTGGGCAGAGCCATGTGCTCGGCAAGTGCAGCCTGGGCTTGCATGTCATGGGCACGGAGAGGAGCCACTGGGAAGAAATGCTGAGGAACCCCAGGAGACAGATAGCCATGTGGCACCAGCTCCACATGTAGGATCATCATGATTACTGCCAACCAGATTTCCATCAGGCCTCTGAGCCTGGGGGAGTAAGCTGCATTTCACCTCCATCTTTCCCTCCACAAAGCTGCTTGGCAAAGCATTCTTCTCACGCCACCTCCTCTGATTTTCCTGCCTCATCCTAGCCCAGGAAAATGTATTTAAATGACAATCTCTCACCTAATCAAGTGGTTCTCTCAAACAAGAGATTTGGTTGCCTGGATGATTTGAATTAATTTTACTAGCTGTCATTTCTGTGAGGTCCCCGTTTCTGTAGAGGAGCAGAGGTATCATGGAGATGTAAGCCACTCCTTGGCATCTGGCGCTGTCGCCCAAGTCCCTTTATGAGTCCTGGCTCCATAATTACAAGCACATGGCAGATGTTTTACCAGTCACTGATTTTCATAATGCTTTACACAACTGTGGGAAATGAAGATCAGAAATCTAACTGACGCTGCAGATCCAAAGTATCGGTTTGAAAGGAAGAGTGAAACTAACGTGCAATAGATGGATAGCTAGAGAAAGATACAGAACTAAGAGAGAACAGAGGGAGAAGAGAGAGACAGTCAACACTATCATCATGTGCAGCCTTTGAAGCAAACACTGCCAAACAAGCAGTCAAATACCTTCCTTCACTTTGTTTCCTGGAGTGTTCGAATCCTTGCATTTAGGATTCATGAAAACTGCTGAAAACATGACTGTTTCAGGATCCTGCAGCAGAATAGCTATATCTTATTCTTTCTACAGTGTCACCCAGGAAGACCCTAAACATGGACAAAAAGTTATTATTGATGTTACCTCCAAAAACTTGGACCAAATCTTTCTGCTTAGTGACATCTTTTTTCTGTTTGGGTTTTTCTGAGCTAGAAAATTTCAAATACTCTAATTATATTCCAGGCAACATCTATGACTAGACAAAAGAAGTGGGATCATTTCATACCTTAGCAGTTGATTGATGGTTTTGGTTTGGCAGTTAACTATCACACTCAAATCCTCATACCAGCATTACTTGAAGACAACCCTTAAGAACAGCCATGTATTTCATCACTTCTAGACAGAAGGAATTCACTGACCAGACAGACTCTCCAGGGCTTGTTTTTTTGTGTGCACTTTCAAGATTCAACACAGCTTAGATGTTACTGTCCTTTTTTTATGTCTAGATGGACTGAAAGTCTGGTATTGGCAGTGATGATGTTATGACCCCATAAGCACACCGTTTGTCCTACCACTTTATTTCAAGCAGTAGAGACAGCTTTAAGGGACTTGCACGGGGACAAGGCATCCAAAAATCTAAAACTAGAACCATACAGTTTGTAGCAAAAAACCTCAGAGAACTTATTTTTTACAGGGTAAGCTTGATCCTCTGTTTAATTCAAAATATTAAGCTAAGCTTGATCTAGGCTCCATCCCATTTTGACGCCTTAGTCAAACAAGTCTAGCAGACTGAAAAGTGAAGGCTACCATCCTGTTGGCAAAGGGAAACCACCAGAACCAGTATCTCAAAACTGGCTGAAGCGCCAGGCACAGGCGGTCATGAACAGGGAAATGAGGTCCAGCTGGAAGTCAGTCACTAGCAGTAGCTGGGGTTGGTAGTGGGACTGACACTGTTGAACATCTTCATAAATGACCCGGACAATGGGCCGAGCTTGCCCTCAGCAAGTCTGTAGATGATGCAAAACTTGGGGTAGTGGTTGATGGACCAGGCAGCTGTGCTGCTCTTCAGTGGGATGCAGAGAGGCTGGAGAACCTCCTGCAGTTCAACAAGGAGAAGTGCAAAGTCCTGCACCTGGGGAGGAACAACTCCAGGCACCATTGCAGGGCTGGGGGCTGCCCATCTGGCAAGCAGCTTTCCAGAAAAGCACCTGGGGTTCCTGGTGGACATCAAGTTGAACATCAGCTAGCAGTGTGCCCTTGCAGCAAAGGAGGACAACTGTGTCTTGGGCTGCATTAGGAAAACATTGCAAGCGTGTCCAGGGAGGTGATCCTTCCCCTGTACTCAGCACTGATGAGGACACACCTGGAATGGTGGGTCTAGTTCTGGGCTCCCTACTGCAAGAACGGTATGGACTTATGTGAGACAGTGCAGAAAATGGCCACAAGGATGATTAAGGGAGAGCTGTGACTGTTCAGCCTGGTCAAGAGAAAGGTCAGAGGGACTTACCAATATGTATAAACGCCTGATCTGGGAGATCAGAAAAGATGACAGAGCCAGACACTTCTCAGTAGTGTCCAGTGACAGGACAAGAGGCAAGGGCACAAATCATGATACAGGAAATTCCATTTGAACACATGATAAAACACAGAATTTTTTCCTTGTTTTACTGTGAGAATGGTCAAACACTGGAACAAGTTGCCAAGAGAGGTTGTTGAGAGTCTTCATCCTTGGAACCGCTCAGATCTGATGGGATACAGCACTGAACAACCTGCTCTAGTTCACTCTGCTTTGAGCAGGGGTGGATTTGGACAAGATGATCTGCAAAGGTCCTTTCCATCCTCAGCGATGCTGTGTTTCTGTGAAGAGACTGACAAGGTTGATGCACAATGGAAACTGTTATCTTTACACCGCTATTTCCTTTATAGGTGGTGTAGCCAGGAGTTACAGGATCATTTTGAAGACAGTGATAAAAACGGCTTTGGCCAAACAAACAAACAAACAGACAAGCTAAGTATGCCAATGAATCTTATACCCAATGTTTTAATCTCTGATAGTGCTCCACTGGCTAGAGGGGATTTAAACACAAAGAAATTTGACTTCTTGTTTTGGCCTACGGGTTTTTGTTTACTAACAAAAACTGTAGGGTATTGTGAATAAAGTAGACACGGGGCTTTAGTTGATAGTGATTTCTTAATAGTTGCTGTGTTCATGATGTGCCTGTAGATATTCCTATAGATTTGGAATCACTATTTCCATTTACGTGTAAAATTCATTGTGATGTTGGCCTACCCTACACATAGGTCCCTGGCAGCGCTGTGATTCTTCTTTCTTTTTAGGATAATGATAAGAAGGATACCTTCACGGTACGATGCTATTTGGCTGGCACTGGAAAGCCTGAAGGGCCAAATATTTGCCTTGCTGCCAAGAGATTTCTCTAGTTCTGCTTCCTCCTTATTTTAATGAGCTTTTTATAACATCTTGGTGACTGATCGTAAACAGCATTATCTGCCTCTGCCCCTGGTGATTTTGGCACACCCTGTAATTAGGCAGCAATCCTATAGCATCTAAAGGAATAGCCCCTCGCAATCTGATTTTGCTGTGGCAAAAGAACGTCCTCTTTTACAGCAGAAAAACATGTACACGCACTACTTAACCACGAATCTGTCTGGGGAGCAAAGCAGCCGAGCAGCGCGAAGCAGGGTGCTGTTCCCTCCTCTGCTGCGACGGGGAAGAGAGGCAGAGTGAAAAGGCATGCGTCTTTCCCGGCTGGATCATTTTTGTCGCCTGGAAAGAATGTTTCTCGCATTCAGCGCGGCCTGAACGAAGGCTGCCGGGTGTTTATTTAACGAGGCAGCCATCCGCCGGGCTGGGGCTGAAAGCAAACGCAGTTAAGGGTGCTGGCTGTGGGGAAGGGGAGGAATGCTGCGTACGTGTGGTACCGGAGGGGCAGGGAGGCTCAGCACGGGCCCTTTTGAACTCTGTTAATTATTGGAGCTGTTTGTCATCGCATTCCAGCGCCTGCCCAGGCCCTTATCCCTCTGAACCTCCTGCGCCGCCTGTTTAGCAATGCTCGTATGCCCCTGAGCCCCAGCACCCCAAGGGCCGGAGGTGCAGCCGAACCGCGGGGAGTCGTTTCAGTAGATGACAACGTCATGAATATAAACGCAAAGCATTTGGAAGTGCTCAGTGCCATCACACCGAGAGGCCTCAGCAACGTGAGCCATAAAAGTATCGCTGCAGTGCAACGTGGCCAGAGAACAGAGCCAGACAGCCCTGTGGTTTCCAGCTCCTGAAGCTGCAAGTGCAGGAGCATCAGCAAGCACCATAAACACAGCTTCAGTTAGAGGGTGCTGCTTACAAACTGCGTCATAAGAGAAGGGGCAAAACACCCAACTGCGGCAGTTAATGTTCTTAAGCTACCTGCGTGATCAAAAATAGCTGTTAGGTTCCCCCATGGCTCTTCAGTAGTTGCACTGGTTATTTTTCCTAATATAACATATTAACGTGAGCAAGCGGGAGGCAAAGAAGCTGGAAGCAAAATTCACTCTGTAGGGTAGAAGGAAAAAAAAGTGTGTGTGTGTGGAGCAGTCTACCTGGTCAGAGTGAACAATCCTTTTCACAAAGGGCCAGAGAGCTGCGGGTTTAAGGACAGGGATTCAGCACCAGAAACAAACCGACATGAATTGCTGTGAAACAGACTGAGAAACGCAGCCTCGTATTGCGTCCGGCATCGCCCGGGACAGGCGTTCTCCTGCTGTGGCCTCTGTTCAGGGGAGGGGACAGGGAGGCCAGGGTAAATAACGTGTGACTACGTTCAGGAGTTATTCGGTTAAAATATAGATTGTAGCCATATGCTGCTTTGCCCCGACCTGCCCTTGGAGCTAGATCTACCCAGAGAAATGATCTGGATTGATTTCAGGTAATTTGCGCTACAGTAGAAGAGATTAAAAAGCACAGATGATCGATAGTCACTAAAACATCTCTGGGATGTTTTAGACTCACCAGTACCCTCAGCCCCCTTCCCCAGTTGTCAGGCGAAGTGGTTGCAGCGGGTTGCAGGGTAGCACTTTTTCAGCACACAGTTTTCTCCTCACTTCTTGTCCCAAATATCCTTGCACGGTGACAGGAACCATGTTTGCTTTGCAACGAGGCAATACATCAGGAATTAATGCAAAATTCCCTTCAACAGGGCTGGGAAAATATTCAGGCTCAACTATTCTCCCAGGCGTTACTGTGCTTTCAACACCTTGAACAAAAGTACTCTGCATCTTGCTAGCATCTGTCACCAGCATTATCTGGCAGTAGTGTCCAAAGACACCCACTTTTTTATTCCAGAATGGAGGAGGTTGTAATTTGGACTCTATAAATACAGCCCATGGTTTGCCCAAATTTTCCTCATATCTGAGTTGAGCATGGTGATGTCTAGTACGAGCTGGGAGCTAAGGCAGCTTGGACCATGCTTCTTGCACTCTGTTGAGGGCCAATTTGAGGTTTGAATTGAAGGGCAGGGCTTTGGCAGCATTTTTTATGTGTTTCAGAATTTAACCAAGTCTCAAAATGTATTTGGTTCATTTGCTGAAAGATAAGCATGACGAGTAAATACTAATACTTGACACTTTATATTGTATCTTCTGTTGGTGATAATGAAATTGCACAAGAGTAGTAGCAAAGTGAAATAGTGTTTCGTGGCCTTCCAGCATGAGAAGGCTTTTCTGCTTACTTGGTCCTTTAGTGTCCCAGCGTGTTTATTGTACAGAGCCAGATATTGTTTGTCAAGTCTCTGTATTGTTCGCACAGTCCAAAGCACAAAAACAGAGCATGAGGCTGGGCCACCGTGTCTGATGTTACAGCACAACATGTAAATCACCACAAGTAAATAATTCCAAATTGTATCAACAGTGTGTCCGCATTGTTTACTCTAGGTAAGTCCCCTCTGCTTGCAGCTCATGTCAGGGGTACAAAGTACTGGGGTGAGTCAACGGAAGGTCCTCTGAAGGGTGTCATCAAGGGGTGGGTGTCCGATGAGAAGGGGAGCAGTCAGCTGTGGAGTGCTATCCTGGCCAAGCATAGGAAATCTATTGGCTTTTTCTGCAAAGTGGCAGCTAAACAAAGCCGTGAAGACTTTCCTGCAGCTGCGAGGAGGTTAGGGAACAGGATCTGGGAAAGAGTTTCCTCCCAGATACTGGCTCCATCTCAGAAACAAAGCTAAGAAGTGACTTTGGATTCAGTCTTTTTGCTGATCTCAGTACTTTCGAGGTCGTGCAGATGATACTCTGTAAATCATGCATCTGCAAGGAGGAACACCTACTTAGCTGACCTAATACCATCACTTGAATTAGCTGGTTCCTAACATGACACAGAGATCAAAAACTGCACATAAAGTAAGAAAAAACAGATTTCCGGGGCAGGAGTGGGAAGTATTTACCTCACTGACAGTTTGGGGGCACTCTCTCACCCATCACAGTCAGTGTTAAAGCACAAGGAGAAACAACAAAGTGAACGTGCTGGAGCCCCAGGCTGCTGATGGCTTAGCAAAGACGGTTGCCACCAGCCTGTCAGCTGCACAGCGAGGCTGATGCTACTGAAGCATTTGCCAGAGAGGTGGAGGGAAAGGAGCTGTATTTTTGCCACACAGGGAGTTGAACACGGGCGGTGCATTGCCAGGGACAATCCTTCTGCCTAGGGGACTGGCATGGGATTACTCGGAAATTCCCAGCCCAGCGTATTGAAAAGCAGCCATAGCTGCCGCAGAACCATTCTTCTCTTAACCCTGCTGTTCATTGTCACTTCGGATTTATTAGAAGCCTTTTTTCCCCCCACGGTATTTAAAAATTAAAATGGGACTGGCCCGTAATCCTCTGTCTGCCAGGAGAGAGTGGCACCTGATCCAGCAGCTGCGTCGCAGCCATTGCCAGCGCTAGCCCTGGAGGTTTGCAGCCGGTTCCTCCGCTCCCCTGAACTCTTACTGACCGCTGAACATGGAATAAACCCAGCAAGGAAGGGGCTCCAAGATGCCCCTGAGAAGACAGCTCAGACCTGAAACCTACCTCCTACCCAGTTTTCCAGGACAGCTCTCCCGAGCGTCACGAGGTGTGGCAGTGGCCCAGAGCAAGGGTTTGCAAACCCTGTCCCTGCACCACATACAGTTCCCTGCCTCAGTCCCAGCACCTCTGCGTGGCTCTCCCACCACTGTGTGCCTCTGGAGGGACCATCAGTCACCCCAGAAACGGGGAGGCTGACAGCAGCATGGACAGAACACTTATTTTTCCCCTTGGATCAAAACAACTTCAAACGAAGGACTTCAGAGAGCTGAGAAGTCTCGTTAGCGCATATGCTGTTCTGCGGGAGCCTTTGATTATCCTTCAGATATTTTTAGAGCCCCTTGTAAATGAGCTGTGGCTCTGCTCGTCTGGCAACAGCTCTGCGAGAAGCAGCCTCTGCTCCCCTGTGCCCGCTGCTCCGTGCCATTGCGGAGCCATAGCCAGCACCACCCCGATGCCTGCCCAGGCCCTCAGCCTTCAACACCTCGGAGGGGCACCACGTAAACCCACTGATGTGCTTGGCTGCCCATATTTTCCCTCCTGCCTCAGGAGGGGCAGACAGAGAAGATAGCCCTCGGGAAGCACTGCAAATCCCCCTGGTTATGCCTGCAAGCCCTCAGCATTGCAGGCACCACAATCCTCTTGTTTCCAGGAAGAAAAAACACATTGGGGTTTTTTTGCTAAATCAAGTTTGAAGCGACAGCTGCTAACAGCAGCCATCTCCGTGGAGCATGTCCAGGACACCGGCAGAGCTGGGGAAGAGCACGCCAGGCTTTAATGCTATGACAACCATCACGGAGGAATTTTTCAATTTCCTTTTCACTCATGTTGACATGAGAATCACTGGTCCTAAAAATGAAGGGCACCTTTAGCCCTAGACCAGATAAATTTGCGCAAGCTTCCCTTCCTGATGCTCATTCTGACCGTGTACTTTGCTTGAAGGGATCTTGCTTTTAAGTCCTTGGTCTGAAGTTATCAGCAAGGAGGCTGATTACTGCCAACAGCGGCAGTCGAGTGTCCACAGCACAAAACCATTTCTAGGAAATTAATTACAAATCAGCAATGCATTTCCCCTGCTGCTCTTACTCTTTACGCACGGCCCAGCGGCTGAAAGTGAGGCATTGTGCTGCTTTATGTGCTGCTAATTGACTAGCAAAGGCAAAACTCCAGAGATGAGGTTTCCACCGCTGGCTGTTGGGTGCCCAGCAAACCCGGAGCCCATTAAGTTGGAGCTAAGCCCTGACAACTGCCAGGATTTTGTTGGGATTGCTTAGTACTCAAAACCCAAGTGATTTTAACTCACCACGGTGAAAGCTGCCAGAAAACGGCAAACTGTGTGTAATACTTGGACTGCGCGATGACTTCTAAGAAGTCACTAAAAGCAACCTTTTCTATTGGATCACTAATGTCAGACTATATTCAGTTCTGAGCCTGGAAACTGCCTCTTGCTTCCAGCCCCTGTGGCTATGGTCCCTGGTTAAAACTGTGGGGTATTCACCCTGAAACCAGAGCTTCTGCATGGCCCCGTCACCCTCAGGGACTGATGTGTCCGCCCGCAGGCTTCCCCCAGGGCCCAGGGCCCTCTAAGCCCAAACCGCCCTCGAGGCCAGAGTTTCCACCCAAATTTCCTTTCCTTTGGGAGAACCTGCAAGCTGCGTAGCACTGGCACCTTGCAACCAGGACAGCCACCGGTGGGGCACAGCTGGGCATCAGGTTGAAGTCCAAGACTGTGAGCATCCATATGACAGTGGAGCCTCAAAGGGGAAGCAAAAATCTTGTTATACCGTATGCATTCATTGCGGTAAACACCTGCTAGAGGGCTCAACTGCTTGCCCACTTCATGTAACACTGGCTTATCCGCTGGTATCTATCCCCAGGTATCCACACCCAGGATCAGCTGGAACATTAACCTCCAGACCCAGTTAAATTGAAGAGCCAGTCCTGTTTATGAGAGCTTTCACCTCTACATACTGAAGCTCAGCACTACCACCAGTATTAACACTCGCAGTGTGCAGTGCCACACAGAGGATTCACACAGGCTGCACAGCTTTCTCCCGTGTTTTCTGGTTCCCCCCGCTGACACACAGACACATTTACAGCTGAGTGAGCAACTGTTTGAGACGGAAGGGGGTTTTTTTCTGCTGGTTTCTCTCTAGCTGTGGTTGGCACTCTGTAGCAAGGTTGGCCTAGTCCTTTGTATCGTCCTCCCAGGTTGCACCGCTGTGCAAACCTGAACTGCGGAGAAGGAAGCACGGCCCATAGACCCTGCTGTGCCTTACTGCGGGGCGTATCTCCGCAGCAGCCAGGCTCAGCCCAAGGAGGCAATGTTTTCGACTTCGACAGCTCTTTGATCAGAAAACACAACTCACAGCCCAATGCTAATGCACAGATACTTGGACTTGCTTCAGGGGTTGGCCCACGCCGATTTAGCAGATGCAAGAACCTTCACATATAAAATTACTCTTATTTCATCAAACCATTTAAAAAGTCACAACTTTAGTTAACCCACCATGGATCCAGCCTCAACCAAAACTTTCGTGTCAAAGACGACTCCAAAGTTAAACCAATCCTTTTTAAGGGTTGGAAAAAGTCCAGCTTCCTCTAACTTTGGAGCATGTGTTGCTCAGGAAAAGACTCTTCACCCTTCAAACCAAACCAGGCACACGCGCAATGTTTTGTCAATGTGCAGTACAAGCACAGCCCATTGCAGTAAAGCCAACAATACTGCCACTGTACCTGACTAGAAAGGGAGAGCAGAGGCTGCAAGGGCACCCACCCTGCACCCCGACCCGACTGCGGCATGTGCAGACATACTGGTGCTGACCCAGGGAGCTCCTTCTCTGCGCCACTGCAAGCTCCGCGCAGCACCAGTACGACCGAGCTCATGGGGGAATGATGCAGCTCCATCACCTGGAGCGCCATCATGCTGGGCCTGCTCACCAAGGCTGCAGGGGCTGCATTACACCCAGCAGGTGAGGGAGCGAGGCACCCAGGAGGGAGAGCTACCAGCACCTCAGGGGGCTGCCAGGGACCCTTCTGGATGGATTTGCACTGGGCCCGTGTCTTACAGCCGAGGGCTGGGGAAGTGGGAGTGCACCAGCTTAGATGCCTTTGCTCTGGGAAAATGACATTAACCTCCAAGAACAACGTAAAGAATCAGCAACCCAACTTGATAAATTTAAATGTTTTTGGTTTTTTTTATTAACAATCATTTTACATTACAAGTATAATATGACAAAAGGAAGGTTCTCGTGTACATACTATGATATATCAACATAGCTCTATTCGTATCCAGTGTCCTAGGTCCTTTCACACAGGTACTATAAAGCATAGTCTGTAAAGTAATAACATTTTAATGTTCTCCAAAAAGAGTGATATTAACATATTAATACATATGTAGTAATAGATGTCTAGATATTTTTCTCTCATTTCATATGTGTGTGTGTGTGTGTGTGTGTGTGTGGGGTGGGCGGGTGAGAGATCCCTTGAAACAGTTCAGCAGGGCTGTGCTTGCATGTGGATATGGAGAGGTCTGAGACAAAACCTCCTGGTTCCTGGAAGTAGAAATGCATTTTTGCCAACAGTCGGGTGAGTCTATGAGGATGCCATGACTGGCAGAAAACTCCGTAGCCCTCCTATAGCATTCGGGACATTACAGCATATGAGACATGGTTTCCCCACGTAGCCCAGCGAGCTTATTCGACATGAGGTGCAGTGCATGGGAGCCCCTCGCTGGGCAGCAGCACCGCCGGCACGGGCAGGCGGTGAGGCCGTGGGCTGAGCCTACGCGGGTGTCAGTGGCATCCGAAGGAGGGGGCTGGGAGCGAGGAAACCGTCTCTGAGGTTTGTGAGAAACACGTACCGGGGAGCTCCCCGCTGGCGCTGTGCGGCCGAGGGGCTGCAGCGGAGCGGGGAGCTGCCGGCGAGCGGTTTGCGGCTGAGGTGGATTACCAGTTGTGTGGAGGAGAGAGGCCTGGGAGAGGGTGCTGAGGTGTGTGACAGGGCTCGGGGGGGAGCTTGCACAGCATCTGCTCATGCAATACCAGTGTTAACGAGTCATTCGGCTGTCGGAAATACAACTCACCCTCCTCCCGACCGAAGCCAACAATTAAAACAAACGGCGAGGAGTGCAAGGGTTGCCAGGTCCGGTGTGGGGCTGCAAAGCCAAACCTCCATGCCTCCCCTTTGGCCCTCGTGGGGAGGGAAGCAGCATGGTGACCCACCACCCGCTGCCAGCCCAGCCAGAGGCACCTCCTGCATCCCCCCAGGTGCCAGCCAAGGGCTTCACCCTGCGGCGGGGTCAGTGTCCTACGAGCGGCTGTGTGAAGGGAGGGATGGAGGGATAAGGCAGCTGTCCATCCTGCAGGCATCGGCAGACCCTCGGGGAAGACTGATCCATTGCACAGAAATGCCTGTGAAAACAGGTGTCTCTCTGCACGGGCAGGGCAAGAGGGTTGCACCCTTCGGTGCTTCAGTCTGGCAAGGTCGGCATGCCGTGTGTTGGGGCCCAAAGGCACACAACACGCCACTGACCATGTCTTCCACGCAATCACGTCATTCCCTTTCCTCCAGAAAAACCACCCGGGCCCCCGGCCAGGAAGGCTGCTCACCGTCCGAGGAGCGGCTGCGAGACCTGAGGGAGTGGCTCCTGCAGCAGAGCAGCGGCCAGCCTGACCCGACAGAGCCGCATGTGCCTCCCCAGTGGGGCTTGCACACTCCCATCCTCATCGCTCTGAACTCACGGTCAATCCTTTTCCATGTTGCTCCAGCTCCGTACGCCATCCCTGCCATATCCAACCGCACAGCAGAGCCCCTCTCTCTGGTCACTGCCGCCTTTGCTCTCCTGCTGCCATCACCCCACCCCACAGCTGTGTCACTGACGGATGCCCGCGAGCGAACCCACGCTCTCACGGGGTCCTGCGCCAGCGCCCGCTGGCGCAGGGTCTCCCTGGCAGCGTGCCAGCGACTGCGAGGAAGCTGGGCGGAACAGCAGAAAGCCACGTTTTCATGGCACTGATACCCACAGTTGCCAACCGCATCCGTGCAGAGAGAGGAAAGTGCATATGAGGGTGGGATATGTATCTGTCCAAGTGTGAACACACAGGACCTCAGCCAGAGGCTTACTCAGGAGAAGACAAGGACACTCGAGCATTTTCCCCCACCAAGACATTACCCTATTACACAAGCCTTATTTATCACTTGGTTAACATGCCAGCAAGGAAACCCCTTGCCCTAACCACAGCAAAGCCCCTCTCCGCAGAGTGCTATACACGTAAATGTAGGCCTCGGTGTATGGCTAAAACTATCCCAAAGTCCAAAGTCTTCAGTGTTACGTGCCTTGTGCCAGAACACAGGGCCAGCCTTACACAAGGGTGGTTGAGTCTATCTCTATATTATATCTTTATATCTATCGAAAACATAGAAATATATAAATATATAGGATTTTATTTATAGATATATAAGCATGTGATTTTAATCTTTTGTACTGTGTGTATATGTACTGGGATGTGCGTATATACAATATATAGACCATATGCATATGTACTGTATACATACACTAGCTTACATGCACACACATCATACGTGTCTCCAAGGGAGACAGGAATTGCATAGGCATTACTGCATTGAATACAATGGCTGGGGGAGCAACGTACCATTTCTCTGCTTTTAAGACCTCTTTCGACAGGGCTGAGAGGGCAGTCTGCCAAAGCAGAGGCTGTTGCTGCTTATTTGCAAGCCGGCTGTCTAGGTTGTCTTACCCACTGGTCAAACAAACAGCAATCCTCATGAGATAAGAAAGAAAGGGGTCCCCGAAGACCCCATGGGCCACCTGGTTGAGTTTGTGCTGTGAGAAAGAGATGGACCGAGCCTGAATCACGTCTGAGGAGTTGTATCAGCAAAAGCGGGACCAGCACGGGGGACATTGCCGTGGTCAGCTCGAGACCCAAGGCAGATGTCACACCGGGACCCTGCCCACCGCGTCCCTTCGCAACCCCCCTGTGGCTCCCATGTGCTTTTGCTGGTATGGGAAGAGCTTTGGTCTCTTGTGAGGATTATCCCTGCTGAGTTCGGTCTTGTGGCCGGAGAGCCCAGACCCCTGCGGCCGCTGGCGAGCCCTGCAGAAGGACACGTCTGCATGTGCTTCATGGATTTCTGCTTCACAGCAGGGTAAAAGAGGCAAAGAGCCTGAGCAAAAAGTGGGGAGGGGAAACTGGCAACCAAAAAGCCCACGGGCTAGAAATGCAAGCCCGAGGCTCTGGAGAAGTGTGCATTATTCACAGTCAGATGCCATAGCTAAGATGCACGGGGAAGGAGAGAATAAAAAGCTCATTTGAGAAAAACTAAACCCTTCTCTCCTTGCAGCCAAAGCAGCTCAGGATGCTGTGAGCAACACGTTCAAAACCACCTCCTTTCGCTTGCTCAGTGCAGCAGGAAAGGCATGGATTAAACCCAACACATGGCTATCTCCAAGCCAAGGAGGCCTCCCTCTGCACCACGCTGAGCCCTCCCCACGCCTGCCGCCGCCCCCAGCCCCGCTGCCGCCTGGCCGGGCCCTGGGGTTTGCAAACAGGGCACAGAAATGCGCCCACTCCCGGGAAAGGCTAGGCAGGCGGGGCACGGGGGAGCCAGGGGCACTTTGCATTGGTATTCCCCCCTCCTCCCTATCTTGCTCATGCCGGCAGTCACGTTTCCATCCACAGACTATCCATGGGAGTAACAGCTACAGATCTGAGATAGGCAGGCAAATCTAGAGGGAAAGCTTGCAAAGCGCCTGTGTTTGTCTAGGACACAGCCCGGGTTTATTTCTGATGCAAGGGCGATGGGGAGTTGTTTGTGCTGGGGGAGCTGGGCTGGGCTGGGCCAGCCGCTCTGCCAAGCGCTCGTTTCCCCCCCACACCAATGCAAGGGGTCTCTGACCCTTCCCATCACCGGTACCTGCAACATCCCACGGAATGGCAGGGAATGATGCTTCCCACTGACACCGCTCACCGGTGCACGCCAAGTTATTTGCAAAAGAAACAGGCGCTTTCCCTCTGCCAGCTGACAGCCCGGAGAAAACCCCCACCACTCGCTGCACGCTTCGCTCTGCCATTAGGAATAAGAGCAGCGGGTGAAAGATGCCACTGATGAAAGCGGGATTTGCAAACCAACCAAAGGAAAGGAGTGACAAATCAGAGGAATCACTTCGGAACACGCCTCTGGCAGCTCTTACCTCGCTGACAAGGCAAGGCACCATTTTCTCCCCAGTGGCAGAAGTAAAGAGGCTCAGAGCAGGAGCTGTAAACAGGCCTCTGAGGTGGCTCACCATGAGCCCTGGGGGAGCGCTCCCATCTGCAAAGCTGTCTGGAGCCTGTCCCAGGTGTCCCTTGCCAACATGTAGGCCAGGCACTTTGATGGGTCTCTGTGACACAGCCATGTGCTGGGGAGGTTTTCACTGCTGCAAACAGAAAGGCAGGTGATTTTTAACTCGCCCTACAAAGAGCTATGAAGTTGAGCAAAGGGAAGAGAAAATTTAAAAAAAAAAAAAGAGGGAAACTGTCTTTACAGCCTCTCCTACAGCCCCAGCAGCTTGCATCAAACACCTTCATTACTTTTGCTTCTGCTGCCACATGCACACTCAACAAGGAAGCCTCTCCCTAACCTGCCCATTCCCCTCCGGTGTGTCCATTCACTTCTTGTCTCCAACATATATGTTCACCATGCCCATCTCTAGGTCAGAGACTAATAGAGCAGCAATTCTTCCATCTTTTTTATCTTTTTTTTTCTTTCTATCTCCTCAAGCTTTAACTGAGAAGGGAGCCTGCCATCTCTCCGGCAGGGAGCAGCTCCGTGAGCTTTGTGGCAGCACCCCAAGCAGAGCTCACTCGCCAGGCCTGGAGGGCTACAAGCACCTTGTGTGGACAGATCCCTATTTTACAGTCAGGCAAACCACTGCCCAAATCTGCACAGCTGCCCGAGGGCTTCCAGTTTGATTCTTACTCCTCTAGATGAACGGGTCAATTCAATCACACTATTTATGGGGAAAGACAGGAAAAAATGCAAAGCAAGCCATTTTTTTGCTTGCTAGGTGTTGTGTATCAACGCCCCTGCCCTACAACGGCACCATGCCCTGACCCGGTTCGGGACGTTTCCATGAGGACCACAGGGAGAAGCGCCCGGTGCCTGCACCACCGCCGGCGGTTCGGCGGCAGGCGGGTGGTCCTGGCGCAGGTGCCCCCTCCTGCCCGAGCCAGCCCGCAGGCTGCACACACCATCTGAGGTAAGGCAGAGGGGACAGGGAGTAAGTGCTACGGAGGGTACGCTAGCCGCCCAGCCCTCGCCACTACATTCGCGGGGTCCGCTGTACTCCCCTTGGACCTTCTGGCCAAAGAGCCCCGTTTTACAGCAAAGGGGGCAGAGCCAGGACACAAGGACTGGCCACCGCTAGTGCTTCGGGCAGGCTCGGTCCCTCCTCAGTCCCATAGGGACAGAGGGGAAACACTTCCAAAATTCCAACCGACACTGGTCTAGCTGTTCCCGTGGGGTCTGAAAGCTGAGGCAGTATGTGGCGGCTCGGCTACACGCCTCTGCCCGGTGCTGGCGGCGCAGCTCTGCTGAGGGCAGAGGGGTTAGTGGGAGGTGAGCGAGACCTAGGTAGAAGTGCGTGTTTTCCCGGGGAAGACAGTGCGTGAATCCTGGCAGTGAAAGTGACTCCGAGAGAGATCGGTTCCAAACATGCTACATCTCCATTGAAAACAAACAAAAAAGTTTAAAAAATAAAATAATATTATATATATATATATATTTATATAAATGAAAAGCTATCAACTAGCAGCAACGGTTCTAGAGATATCTTAGCACCAAGACCAAGGGCAGGGGTATAACAGGAGAAAGGAAAGGTTCAGTGTTGCTGATACCACCATCATGTTTCCAAACAACACAGCTTGGCACAAAGCTCGTCCCTCTGGGAAGTGAGAACATGTCGGCTCGGACACCTTCTGGACAACAGGTTCTCACTCCCACGATGGTCTGGTCAGGTTGGTGCTGTCCATGCCACATCAGCGGGACAAGGCACTAGCATCTATGGAGTTTTTGCACCTTTTTTCTTTGAGTTTTTGTTTGTTTCTTTTTTTTTTTTTTTTTTTTTTTTGTGGATTTTTTTTTCTTTTCTAACCTGAAGTGATATTGTGTGAATGCCTGGAGCTCATTTGCTTTAAAGAATACAACAAAGAAGAACCCCAAGCCCACAGAACAATCTCTTTGTGATGGAAGGTGCAAGTCCCCCATTTACATTTCAGGTGGACTCCGCATCCCTTCAAGAAAGGAAGAAATATTTCACAGGAAGAAGGAGAACATCCCTTCTTCCTGCTGTCATCAGTCTGCTGTGCTGTGGAACATGTTACCTTGGTCACAAGAGAATACATGAACCTTTGTAGGACATCATCACATGAATATAATCCAAGATAATCTTGCATTGATAGCTCCTGCCACCAAACCGCAGCAGGTTTTTCTTTCAGTCATTCCAAACAAAACAAAACAAAACAAAACAAAAAACCCCACAACAATCTAGGATTATAAAGACATAGTATAAATAATGTAAATTAGAATATAATTTTTTAAGCCTTTGAATCTCCACCCAGAGATGGCTCTTGACTCATTGGCTGTCTAGCTTCCACAGCAGCCCTGGTTTTGAGTGAATAGTTGTATATATATATATATTTATCTCCTACAATATAAAAATATAAATGCAAAAATTTCCCCCTGCCTTCTCTATTTTGCTATTTAATAGTCTGCACATGACATCATGTTATAATATATGTATGATAGACTGGTACTACGGTTATCATAAAAGGAGCTGAAAGCCAAGTATTACTCTACAGCCCAAAAGTGGAGAGAACTGAGAAAGGGGCATCACAGTTTAGTGGAGGCATGTGTTTCTAAATCAGAAAAAAAACCAAAACCACGCCCCCAGTCTTCCCCTCCTGCCAGTAACCTCTGTGAGTGAAGAAAGGTCCCACTCGAGTGGAGAGAACTGGGTGGAGATGGAGAGAAGGGGGGGTGGGCAACATAAACGCACGGGATGCTCTGTCGGAAATCAGAAATCTGACAGTCGTCAACAAAAGGCTCAAATGGCTCAATAACTGGACTGACCAACGGAAAGAGAGGCAGAGATTAAAACTGAGGGGAAAAAAACCCAAACAACCAACCCCAAAACAAAACAACACGGAAAAAAACCCAACAACCCAACAAACCGACAACACACATACAAAGGAAACCGCCGAGAGGATGAGGCTGACAAAGACCCGTCGTCTAGCTTATAGATCATTAGGTTTGAACATGTAGAGTATGGCCCCAGCACATGCTTCTAAAGAATGAAATGTTGCCACCTACACTGCAGCTGCCATGGTTGGAGACACCAGTAAATGTCTAAACATTGTCTCAATCTTTAAAATTCTGCTTAGCTTCTATCAGACGCACATCGTCTTAACTTTTAAATTTTCAGTGTGGGTTTTTTCTTAATATATATAATATATATATTTTATA